>CM064071.1:2465180-2822650 GCA_032594955.1 Panicum miliaceum
TAGTTATGATACAGAAGGAAAACACAAATTATCTAACACAGGAACATATTGCATACCTCCACCAACTGTGGCTTCAGGGAGCCGTTCTATCGAGTACCTGTGTCGAGTAATATACATGATTGGAACACCAGGAACCTGCGAAATTAATAAAATGCAAGTCAACATGCAAAGCTTCTGCCAAATCATGACCAAATCCTGAGCTGCAAGCAGTAAACACTCCACGTACCTTCCTTATCCTCCTTTTCAAATCTCTATCACATGTGGCAACAATGTAGCATTTGTGCTGTCATATAAAATGCACGGTTTAGAACAAATGAATCAAATACTTAAGACACAAGGTAACATAAATAAAAACTATCATGGGAGCTATTGTGAAGATTAACTATATAATCCAATGCAATTGAAATGCATGATGAGCTAGAAAAGAGGCCACCAGATTCCAACATGTTAACACATCAGATTAACCAAAGCTAAATAATAATCAGTACCCAGTAATTTTTTTACCACATATATACATGATATTTTGAGAATAAAATAAAAGGAAGTTCCAAGGGGGTGTAAAGAGACAAGTACCCTTTTTGTTCAATTTGGAACAGATACAGTATAGTCTTCAACTTCAACACTCCCACCATTCTTAAATATATGATGTTTAGCACAAGCTAATTAGTTCAATTTTTTTTTAACTTATGAGGTTGTCCAAAACATCATATATTAAAAAACGGAGGTAGTAACAAGCCAAATGCATCTTTCAGTTGTTAGCTAAAATGTAAATATTAGTAAAAAGGAAAGGTAAAATATGCTTAGCCAGAAGTTTCTAATTTCAGAAGGATACAGGCATACAGCCTATATTTGGGGGTCTGTTTGTTTGCCTTCTAGATCAATCTAGCTTATGGTCCAAGGACAACATGGTAAAAGGCCACCATCGACCACCAAAACAATCTGAAATAAGCTTAATCTTGGGAGTAAACAAATGGGTCCTTAATAACTTGTACATATCTCTAAGAACATACAAAAAGGAACTAGCAAGGTACATTACAATAATATACAACATTACTTCACTTCTCTACTCAATGTCCATATTAAGCATACACAATATTTCACTAAAGTACATTATATGGAAGTTATACAGGAAAAAATCACACATCCCCTAACAGTTGATATCCTCCTAATCTCCCATAAAAGTCCTTAACAGGGTACCCTCAAACTCCAACAGGAAAAAAAAATGAATCAGGAAGATCATGTTTTACCTGAGTAACCCTCTCCACAATGCAGTCATCAGCATAAGTTCCCTTGTGTGTGCATGCTAATCTTTGGAACCTAGGGTCCTTGGCAATTCTGTAAGAAAGGTAAACTAGGTTATACAAACAGATGAAAGCACGGAACGTACCATGTAACCACGGGAAAATGCAATAAACACTTGTGTGAGTGGAAGATGAAGAGTACAATAGAATGAAAAAACTAGATTAAACCCTTTTTTATGGCAATAAAGCTAAAAATGCATTAAACACAGTATGTCCACAGAATTGAGCACACCTCAAGGCCACACGATACTTCTGTCCAAGCTTTTCAAGCTCAGCCATAACACAATCAGTGATACACGGAGTGCCTTCATAACAAGACATCAGAATTTGTTACCAAAGGCATATGCAGTCAATAATATGTTAAAGGGATATGAGGGGTCGAGGATAGATCAAGTCACTAGAGAAATGATGGGAAGCAAGGTAACAGAGTTGCATGCTTACATTTTGCATAAAGGCAGTCCATCATTCCTTTCTCCAAATCCAGCTGCACAGGGGAAATGAAGGATTTAGTCACACAAATGAGTGTTTATGCTCTGACAGTTTGGTTCTTTATCATGTGTGCTAAAGAATACAGACTTATCATGAACATTTGTAGACTCAGAGATGTAAGTTATGGTTGTTGTTTTGTTTTTTTTTTACTAAAACAGGTCATTGTTTGTGCCCTAAATTAATAGCCACCCTAACAATTTGCTCCGGATTACCTATGGATAAATCCTTTGCTGAAGGAAGCAAATATGAATCCATATGTACTAAACATATGCACACCGTAGTGGAGTTTTCATGGAGTAGAGGGGGCATGACCCACCCTGGCTTCCATGAAGCTGCACCACTATATTTACTTTCATGGTCAATAAGATTTCAGACTTTCAGTATCTTGCAGGAATAAATATCCATGTCAGTGTTGCTTCTACTCACATAGACATATGAATTTATTTACTTCTACATGCTATAACCAGGCGAAATTGTGTGCCACCATTCTTATGAAAGCCTAGCATAGAGCTCAGCTAATTTTCCTACAAGTAATCCAACTTAGGTTTGGAAAACATTGCAAGTAACTTGATTGCTCAAATTGTCTACTGACCAAATGAGGAAGTTGGCAAAAATCTCTGATAAATACTAATTGATGGGAGACAGCAATTATGCTGGGCTCACGGAACCAATTAGAAGAAAGGAATCAGCTAATTCAACAGCATACCTTGTTCTGGATGGAGAAGTTGATGAAGTTGGTGTCCACAATCACCCGATAAGGTGGCCCGAGCGCCGTGTTGTAGCTGAAGAAAAGAGCCGACGAGACCTGCGGCCTGCGCACCACAAACCGAAACGGCATAACCAACCCAAACTAGCATACGAAACACAGACCCAAAATCAGAACGAAGACAGGCACTCACACATTCCGGCCGAGCTTCTCCTTCTCGGCGTCCTTCTTGTTGGGGTTCAGCACATCCTGCTTGTACCTGGCACACACACAGAGAAATTAGGGTTTTGGGTGGCAAAAACCGGACTGCAGAGGAGCGGATGCGGAGGGGGGAGATGGCTGCCTTACTTGTTGACGGTCTTCTTGGTGATCATCTTCTTCACCACTGCGAACTTGGGGCCCTTGCTCTTCGACCTCCCCATCTCAACCCAAACCCTAACAACCGCAGGTACCTCGCTCTCGTCACTGCACCCGGCGGCGGCACCTCCTTCTGAAACCTCTCGAGGACGGCGAGCGAGAAAGGGTTTGCGGCTTTGCGCCTCTGCGAGGAAGAAAGGTGGCTGATGGTTGGCCTAGTTGTCATAGATTATTGGGCCTTTGCTGCTCAGCCCGGCCCAAGGAGATGTTCTTTTGGGCCGTTGATGCGAAGGAGGCTGTGCGCATTGGTCTTGGATCTGAGAGTGTTGTTGTGTGCGTCGTCGTCTCGTCGGCAAGCGGAGAGGCGGCGGCCGCGGATGGCGGCGGGGGCCGCGACGGCGACGCTCCGGTGGGTGCTGCAGCTGCACAGGGACGTGCCGCGGGCGGCGCGGTTCTACGCGGAGGGGCTCGATTTCAGCGTCAACGTCTGCACGCTCCGCTGGGCCGAGCTCCAGTCGGGGCCGCTCAAGCTCGCGCTCATGCACACCAACGACAGGTTCGATTGCCGCTCCGCGCTCTTCTCGGCGTGTTCTCTTGTTCGTAACAGTTCGGTGTTGGGGGTTAATTGACAAAATGCGGCTGAGGGGGTCCGATCAAGTTGCATTCTGCCGCGGTGGAGCTACGTGCTATGAGTTTTATGTGTTCGATGAAATGCGCATGTGGAGCACTCGCTTTTGGTCAGATGCTGTGAACGTCGGTGATGGCATCTGAGAATGCACACTATGAGATGCTAGGGCTAGTGGGTTCAAGGAGAAATGCAGTCAATTTTCATCTGAGCCAGCCGTGGAAATTTCGTTCTGGGATTCTTTCTTATCATGTGCATACAAACTGGTATTCAAAATTCCTTCTTTTCCACCTTATTTGTCATCGGCCCCTTGCAGCTTAGATGAGTAGCTTGGCAGGTTAGATGGAGTGAGCACTAAGTGATTGTTCTCTTGCACGCTTGTCCCCCCTTGAAAAAGTGGTAAATTGGTCTCCTTTCAGTGTGCAGGAGTGCTTGACAAATGTCAATGGACCCTTCATTTCTGGGCAATGATTTGCACTTTACAGGTTACTATTGCGCTTCACGGGTTAAGCCTTTTGGAGTAAAAGGATCTTTTTATTGATGTGCTTGATTAAACACTTAGCTGTCCATAGGATGTGTGCCTGAGTCCAATACATGTTGCACATTGCAACCCTAGCTCTGAAGTCTATGGAAGGAGTGTTGGATCTGTGAGGTTGCCAATTCTGGAGAAAACAATGACCAAGCTGGGTGATCACCTTACATTCCAAAATATACTTCAATCCATTTTTTTGGGAACAGTTACTTAAACGCATTTTCATAGTGCTTCTTGCAGTCTTGCTAGATCAAGAACAGTTATGGTATGCAGGTAGTGTATGAAAACTAATGATTACTTATTGAATTTTTTTTCCTCCTTGAAGCTTTTACCAGTTTTTCTCATGAACTTAAAAGTTTTTTGTCATATGGATATAAATAGGCAAACATCTTATTCATATGGAGTATGGGGCACTTATATGTTAAGAAAGAGAAATTTCCAATTGCAAAATCCATGTTCTTTAGAGTTGACTAGTGTATGAAATTGTAACTGTGTCCATGGTTTTCATGGCGTCGCCTAGGCGACAAGGCGCTCCCCTTGTTTTGGGCTAAGGCGTCGCCTTAGCCCGCCTAGGCGGCTGGGCGGTGGTGACTCGCCACGCCTCACCTTACCGCTGTAAGAACCATGGCTGTGTCTAATGTTTCATACATATTTGCAGTAATATTGCATCGCAGAGAGTATATTCTTCCATGCTATCATTCACTGTACCAGACATTAACAGTACAGTTTCAAAACTAATGGCACTGGGAGCTGAGTTGGATGGACCGATCAAATATGAGATCCATGGAAAGGTATTGTGCCTATATGCCCATAATTCCCCTATCTGATTAATTTCCTTGAGAACATCTTCTGGCATTATATTCACTTGGAATTCCTATTTGTTTCTTCGCAGGTTGCAGCCTTACGATGCATCGATGGGCACATGCTAGGTCTTTACGAGCCAGCTTGAAGAACTCATGCCACAATGAAAGTAACTAAAAGCTCCTTCAATCAATTGCACATGACTGATGTGAATGTTCATTTGTTCCCGACAAAAGATCTTTTGACACATGTCTACTGACTGAACCTGATGTTTCTGAAGTGCCAGGGCTCCTTAATTAGCAAAATCATGTGAGAGACACTGTAGATAATTTACAGGAAGAGAGCATGTATCATTCTTTGCCTTGTATTGCTGGTTGTGCTGCACATGTCCTCGAACTGAATGCACCTAACAGTTGAGGACTATCAGTTGGTTGAAGCTAAGTCCATCCAAAGTAGCATATCCAGTGGCTCTGCTTGTTCATGACCTTGGCTGGTCGATGCGGCAATGTATGTAATTCAACGTTCAATCTAGTGCAGGAGTGTTCTGTCCATGTTCATTAGTTCAATGTATCACCTTTGGATATCATGTAATTGGAAATCTGATACGAGCACTTTGACAATTATGCGCCGAATAATTGCTTTCACTTCAGTCATCCTTTCCGCATCTAATTAAACATGCAATCTAGTGCACTGGTCTTCTTTTTTTCCACTTCAGTCATCTTGGGTGAATGGGTGGCCTTTTCACTTGAGGTTGCCAGAACAGAAAGTGTGGCTCTGCAGATAAAACGCATCAATCCATGTGTCTGCTCTTCTGTTCTTGGTCTCGAGAGCATCATGGCTGTATGAGCATGCCACCCTTCTCATGTCATCAGAAACCTTGGGTGTGTGCTGTGTGCTGTGCCTGTGTGCTGTGTAGGCTGCGGCCAAACACAAACGGGCACAAGTATTTGCAGGGAACGCGCTCCGGGATTGCAGCTGGCCCCAACCTCTGTCCACGCAGAAAACCATCACAAATCCGGGCTCCAAGGCATCGGCATCGAGCAGCCAACCTGCTCCCACTCGCATCCCATCCCATCGTCAACGAAGCGCCGACCAGCAAATGCCAATCACTTTTACCTTGGTCCATGGCCGTCGTCTCACATAAACAAAGCTGCCGCCTCCCAATCATTCTGCTGCCTCCTACTGCACCTGCTAGGCTGCTGCAAATGATCGCAAAGTTGGAGGAGCATAGAGGAGTAGCATCAACTACTCCTCAATAGAACAAAAAAATAGAATAGGTGGTTGTCTTGTCGTCAGATAGGCTCCCCATACTAGCTGAAGACAACGGGGTTGTGTCGCCTGCTACCGGAATCGGCGGCTGGTTTGGCCACTTGTCCTCGGCAGTTGCCGGAGGGAAAAGCTAGTTTGATCAACGCGCCCGCCTCTGTATCTGGTGAGGCCAAGCACCAGCCCTCGTGCTCCTTGCTGCTCAGTGAGCATGAGGAGCTCAGATGAAACCAAGCCGAGCTGCGTGCATTGCCACTAATCGTCCAGGGCCATTGGCACCCATGGCCTCCTAAATAAAGCAAACTCAATTCCCTCCTCTGCCCGGTTTGGCCTCCTCTCCTCTCCAACCACCACCACTCGATTCCTCGCCGTCGGGATGGCGGCTTCCTGCCGCCGCCGTCGTCACACACCGCCGCGGAGCTAGCCGTCGAGGAAGACGAGGCGCGCCGGGGGGGCGTCGATGGCCGGGACGTCCTTGTTGCCGCCGGTGATTGTGCACGTCGTCGTCGCCGCCGCCGCCGCCGCGCTCTTCCTGCGTCCCTGCGCTGCCCAGAGCCGCGCCGCGAACATCTCGGCCGTCGAGGCCGCCGTCCGGGACCGCGCGTTCGAGCTGCTCCGCGGCGCGGGACATCTCGTGGACGTGCCCCTCCCGGCGAACCTCTCCGGCGCGGGCGTCCAGGCCTCGGCGCTGCGCGTGCGCAGCAACGCGCTCTGGGCCGACGGCGTCAGCGCCGCCGCCGGCTCGTCCGGGGTCGTGTTCGCCATCCCGCCGCGCGTCGTCCCGGCCCCGTTCGCGCGCCGCGTCGCCATCGTCTTCGAGCGCTTCGCCGGCGACGGCGGCACGACGGCCGGAGCGGCGCTCTTCGCCGCGCCGCGCGGGTACGCGCTGGCCGCGCCCGTGGTCGGCCTCCTCGCGTACGACGCGTCGGCGGGCCACGACGCCCGGGTCTTGCTCCGGGCGCTCGGCGCGCCGGTGCGCGTCGAGTTCAAGAACCTGTCGTCGCCGGCGGCGGGGAATGGGTTCAACGCCAGCACCGCGCGGTGCGTGACGTTCGTGGCCAGCGGGGAGGTCGCTGCCACGCACTCCGTGGCGTCGGGCCCGGCGTGCGCGGTGACCGGCACGGGCCACTTCGGCATAGCGGTGCGGGTGCCTGAGACACCGCCGGCAGCCTCTGCCTCGATGGTGAGGGCGAGGTGGTGGGCGTGGGCGGTGGGCGTCGGCGCCGGCGGCGTGCTGGGAGCCAGCGTCTTGGTGCTCGCCGTGGCCGGTGCGGTGAGCTGGAGCAGGAGGCGCCGGAGGGAGGAGATGGAGCTGCGGGCAATGGCCGGGGAGGAGCTGGGGAGGATGACGGTGCGTGGGAGCACGATGCCGTCCGGGAAGGTGATGAGGACGCGGCCGGAGATGGTGGAGAGCCCGTCGTGGCGGTAGGCGTACCTGAGCGGCTGAGCTCCTCTCCGAGTTGCACCGGCCGGCGCCAGCTCGTGACCGTGGGAGATCTTGCAACGTTCTGCTTCGTGTTTAGGTGTGTTTTTCAGCAGCACAACAGCATGAGATACTTGTACAACACAATGAACTTCATCCCAACTTCCATTCCGATTGAAATGGAGATTTTGCAGTAAGATAGAGATTCTTCAGTACACTGCAATACTTCAGCCATCCCATCCTATGTTATTTACTTTTAGACCAAGATAGTTATCAATGGCATAAAGCTCTTCTCAAAAAGGATGAACACTTAAGAAGAAAATAATTACCGCCATAGAAATATCATGCATTATATGGCTCCAGTCACTGAAGGCATAAAAACTGAACACAGGGGAGCTGAGAAGCCTTTGGTGCAAAAAAAAATAAAATATATATATATATATATATTATATACACCGTGATTTATTAGAAGCCATAGCTGCAGACTTGATGAAGGCCTCCCATCAGCCTTTAGAAGCTTACTATTAGCTCAGGTTTCGTTTTGTTTTGAACGAAGCGAGGACCACTGAAACAAGCTGAGCGCACGCTGCGCAAAATTTCAGGCACAAATTTCTGTACCTCTTTCTAGAGACTCAGGGAGTAAACATGCATAATCGATAACTTTAAATGTTTCCGTTTGATGTGTATGACCAGTATTCTTTGACAAGCTCACGGAAGAGAGATCCTTCGGTTTCCATGAGCTTCATGGGGTTGTCATACTCCACTACTTTCCCTGAAAGTAAATTAAACTCATTAGTATGAATGATTACGTATAAATATGCTGCATTACTGTCTTGAGAAAGACCGTTTTCATGACCAATTCAATGGAGAAGGAAAACATAAAAAGTCCATCTCTTGCTTCCAAAAAAATAAAAAAGATATTTCAGTGGGCAGCTGCTGCAGTGGGCTAGCAGCTGCTGCAGCCGAATTAGTGAAGAAAAGGCTAAATTAGTGAAGAGGAAAGGGTTTTTTTTCACTTATACCAACAATTTATTTGGTTTCAGCCATACTCTAGACTTTGAGTTGTCCTGGTTCAGTACACAATTACTACAATGGGATCATTGTATTTCTACTAAATTGTTGAGAAGAAAACATACCGTCACTCATTGCAAGTACCATGGAGCAGTCCATAACGGTTGGTATACGATGTGCGACCGTGATAACAGTGCAATCTTTGAATTCTGTCCTGATTGTTTTCTGAAGTATAGCATCAGTTGCATTGTCTATAGAAGCTGTGGCCTCATCGAGAACTAAGACACGGCATCTTCTCAAAAGTGCACGTCCCAAACAGAACAGCTGCCTTTGACCCATGCTCCAGTTCGACCCATCTTCGACAACTATACAGCAAGATGTCTGTTAGTACAGCATCAAAGATAATTGCAGGTATCATGTTACCCGAGGAAAAAAGACACCATCCCTAAAAACTTGCCAAATATATTGTGTCATTTAACCAGAAGTTCTTTAACCACTTCTAACTCATCAATACAGACATTTGCCTGTTCTACAATTCTTCCCCCAAATGAAATGACGGCTCTCTGCATGTGCCTTATAAAGGATGTTCAAAGCAGATTATAAAGCAAAAGGTTCACAATTTTTGTGGCATATGTACTTTCACCCCCTAGTCTGGCTCTAAATATTCGTATAAATATAGGGTAAGGACATCCATTTTCAGTTTGATAATGGAGCAGACACCACGGCACAATTTGTTAAGGACTCGGGAAACTGAAGTACAAAATTACAGAGGAAACAAGGTCTCCTACCAAGTGAATCCAATCCATGTTCCTTCTCCTGGACAGCCTCAAGCAACTGACATTTGTCGAGAACCTGCATCAGAGTAGCAACTAACCACTTTAGTGATCCCTTTGAAGTTTGAAGTTGTACAGATGTCATCAGAAGATGTACACATGCCACAATTCAGTTTATTCACCCCATTTCGATAGTAATTTTTGAAATTTCGGGATTGTTGACCATCATCTCACAGTAACTGAACTAAATTGTCTAGGGCAACAATAGAGGAAGTGACCTCACTATTTCAACATTACATACGGTTCCATCAAAGTAATTCTTTATCACTGTAACTTATCTGAACAGCTAGTATGCTGAGAGGAAAAAATACAAACAAGCAAGAAAATAACATGTTACCTCCCATATTTGCTGGTCCGAGAACTGCCCAAGTGGATCTAGATTATATCTTATGGTACCGTGAAAAAGTGTTGGGTCTTGTGGAATGATGCCCAAACGAGAACGCAGATCGTGTAACCCTATTGTTGTGATATCTACAGAGTCTATTATTATTTTGCCTCCAGCTGGCTCAACTAGACGAAACAATGCGCCAATTAAAGTTGTCTTGCCACTTCCTGTTCGTCCAACTATGCCAATCTTATCCCCACCTTCAAATGTGCAAGTGATTCCATGCAAGACAAGAGGAGCATCTTGCCTATACCTAATCTGTCGAATGAAAATAGTTCATGTTAATTTGCTGGAACCTGGAACTCATAAAGTGCTTCGCTATATGAGGCATACGTATAAATATTTATCTTTCTGTTACCTTCAAATCTCTAAGCTCCACCCTGCCAGCTTGGGGCCAGTCTGGTGATGGTCGATTTTCTTCAATAGTCTCTGCCGCTTCACTTGGTATATCCATGTACTGGTTCAACCTTTCCACAGAGATGATTTGATTTGCAAGCTGGCACTGATTTTGGATGGAGAAAACAAAGGACATATTTAAGGACAGGCCATACGACAATGCCATTCCTACAAAGCCTGCACAAGTTCAAATTGGAATAATTAGTATTTCTAGTGGCAATACTGCAATCTTCATAACATGAATAATACAAGTGCCTATAGTTTTGTATTTGCCAATTCGTGCATAATGCTTTGGCATTTTGTACTTCTTAGGCCCGAATGTTAATGAGACAAATCCAGTCAGAAGAGGGAAAACACTTGCTCATGATTCTGCATTATCAAGTACAGATAGAAAGGTCTTGATATTCATGGCTTGCTTCCAGGAAGCTATTGAGAGTCAAAGAAAAAAAATGCAGTGCATCTAAAATTTTGTTGCAGATCAAATCTAAGAATGAAAGGCTAGGTTTGCTGTTTTTTTCACACACACACAAGAAAAAATTGCAGCGCATCTAACAATTTGTTGCAGATCAGATGCGAGAACGAAAGGTTAGGCTTGCTGTTATAGTTGCTCACCAGGGCTAAAAGTTCCGGGAGGAAGAAGAGCCATGACAAAGGCAGAAAAGGAAAGAACTGCAGCACTCATTATCTCCAGACGTTGAATCAGCCATTCAGTTGCTGCAAAGTTATAGAAGTATGGACCAGCATTCTTGTCTACAAGCTCCAAATTTTTCTCAAAGAAACGATCCTCTTCCTCAAAGGCCCTTATAGTTATAGCCCCTGCAACCGATTCGCCCAAGTGATTAGCCAGAGCAGATTTGGTAGTACCATTGATCCTCATCAATTCCTTAGCTGAAGCTAAATAGTACCTCTGCATGATCAAAACCAAGACATTTCAGTCAATTACAATTGTGAATAGTAGACTGTTCACCTTTTGGACGAAAATAGCAGCAAATAGCACTAATTGATAAATGGTATATGAATGAAGTAACCACGAAATTTTAGCCAAACAAATCACACAAATTTACCTGCAGCCTGATTGCCAAAATTATCATTGGCACTGAGATGAACAGAACTTGCCAGGTAACAACAGCCAGTACCCCCAGATTGCTATATGCATTTAAGCTGGCACTAATGCTAAACATGAAGGCAAATGGAACATCAAGGTCAACAATACTCAAATCTGAAGAAACCTGCATGGCAAAATAGCAAGTCAATCAATGAATAGAAAATTTCCAAATGTAAATAGAAGTTGTCTTTCCAATTCATTTCAGGATTCTTACCCTACTCAGTACCCTTCCTAAAGGGGTAGAATCAAAAAAGGACATCGGTGCTCGAAATAATGAGTTGAGTAACTGGGAAAATAAGGACCTTGATGTCCGAACCCCAAGAAGAACCATCGCTAACGATCTAGATAGCAAGAAGAACATCGTACAAACTCCGATAGCGATGTAAACAGAAATCAACTTCAGTGTACTAACATCAGTACTCTGGACATTAGCTGCCATCCATGAGTTTTGTGATATTTGGCCAGCTATGAAAATCATGTGGGAAATAACACAAAGAGAGGCATATAGGTAGCCTTTACTCTGACACAGGTAGAGGATATAAGGCTTCAGACCTGGATCACCAATTTCCCTTTCTTCTGTCTTGATCAGTTGATCAGCTGGTGATGGCTTCACAGTCTCTCTATATCTGCTTCCATGAGTATCATTTGTCTCCTTGATTGAAATTTCCTTTGCTCTGTTGGTGGGTACTTTGTTAAGATCTGAGCCACCAATAGTATCTTTGTGGGCATTTACAAGGTTTTGAAATTCTTGACAGTATGCCAATAGATCTTGATAAGGTGCAGATCTAATGATTTCACCATCTGACATTAACTGCCAAAAAGCAACACTAGTTTTAGATGACATCAACAAACACAAGTAGTTGATAAAATAAATATAAATCATGGTCCCGTGGAGGGACTGAAATATCTTGGTATATTTTTTTCCTCTAAGTGTTTATTGGTTCTGAAATTCATCTCATCATGCTTAGTGCTGATATTTCTATTATTGTTCAGTTATTAGCCAGAAAGTTGAACCAATAAATTCAGCTTAGGTATGAAAACTTGCTTCCTGCAAAAATGCACATCCACACACAAACTGATTAGGATAACATGCGAAAGCATACCAGAATGGAATCAAACACAGGTAGAAAATCGACTTGGTGCGTCACCAGAAGAACAGTCTTGTCAGATAGAGCTCCCATGACATATTCCTATAAAAAGGTTCAACATTTTAAAACAGTCTACAGTCAAATAGTATATTGCAATTCATAGTTATTCTTTGGTCCTTACATTAAAAAGACTTGTTGCTGTATGGGCATCAACAGCACTGAAAGGGTCATCAAGAAGATAGATGTCTGCATTTTGGTATAACGCACGAGCAAGCTGTACACGCTGCTTCTGGCCACCACTGAGATTTACCCCTCTCTCCCCAATTTGAGTAAGGTCTCCATATGGCAACATTTCAAGGTCCTTTACTAAAGAGCACCTCTCAAGCGTTTCTTGGTATCTTTGCTTGTCCATTGAAGATCCAAAGAGAATATTGTCTTGCACAGTTCCTGTTTGGATCCATGCATTCTGAGAAACATATGCAATTTTTCCACAAACTTGAATCTGAAATATGTGACAACAATTAACCAGTTGAGTTTAAGTTGCTAGGAAAAGGAAAAAAATTAACATCTGCTAGCACTATTATCGAGCAAAATAATTGTAACTACTGTGCCAAACTTATGATGCTGTTGTCATGTTATATATTTTGAGAAAGAAATTAGCAACTAAGGTTCTGAAGTGCACTCTGATAAAGTAACATATGTTGGCACTAATATCAAGCAAAATGTTTATTGCTCAGTTATATGGAAATGTTGTACTTGCAATTGAGTGGTAAAGCTTATAAATAAATTTGCACTATGACAAAAAGGAACTCAATAAAGTGTCATTTTCTTGGAGGAAGCGAACTATATCATAAAATTCAAAAACATCTAGCATTTTCTATTTCATAAATATGAAGGTAATGGAAAAGCATACCGTGCCTTCAGTTTTTGGGACCTCTCCGAGAACTGCAGCCAAAAGTGTTGATTTTCCTGATCCTACCTCGCCACAGATTGCAACCTTCTCTCCAGCTTTGACTACCAAATTTATATTCTTTAGAGTTGGTTTTGATGGGTTCTCGTCCCATGAGAAACTGCAGGAGTTCATCACTATTGGAAACTTAGTGCCCACACAGTATTTCTTCCTTACTTGTCCATTCAGCTCAGGTGCATCAAGAAACTTTATTATCCTAGTGAAAGCAACTTTAGCTTGTATCACAACCCCAATAACATCAGGCATCTGCCTAATTGGATCTTGAACAAGGCGGAGAGTTGCTACAAAGGTGAAGACGTTGCTAGCATCAAGAGGAATGTTCAACAGATAGCACGCCAAGAATGTTGCAGCCGAAACCAAAACTGGTGATGACCAGAACAGGAAACTGTTGTATGCTCTCCTAAGCTGGAATGCTGACAGCCACTTGTATTCAACCTCTCTTAATCCTTCAATGACCTTCTTAAAATGAGCTTCCCATGCATAAAGTTTCAAGACCTTCATATGAATTAAGGACTCTGTCATTGCCTTCAGTCTCACGTCTTGTGCTTCCATAAGTCTACTCTGAAATTTGTGTTGCAGCTTGGCCAGTGGAGCATTGCAAAGTACAGTGATGATGATGACAGCAAGTGATGCAATCATAGCAAGACCAACTGCATTATATAGAATTGCTAGAGCAATGCAAAGTTGGACACTTGTTGACCATGTCTGATGGAACCAGTATGGGAATTCCCCAATCCGGTAGGCGTCGACCGTGACATAGTTCATGATCTCTCCAGAAGAATGTTTCATTTTCGCTGAGTTTGATAGCTTCTGTTGTTTCTTATAGATAGCAGCTGATAGGAATGATCTCACTTGAAGTCCTAACCTTCGAGTACGGAAGTACCACTGCCGTTGTGACAAAGATTCACAACACTTGCAAACGAACATTGTAGCAGCCAACACATGGCCTTCATATTTAAAGGACCCTTTCCCAAGTGAAACGTTAATGAATGCTTTCAGAAGCAATGGACCTGAAGATATTATGAGCACCTTAAGCAATGCAAACAAACCTGAGACTATGATCCCACTTCTGTGACAAGAAATGATAGTCCAAAATACTGACGGAGTGCCATGTGGCTGCAACTGCTTCTTCTTGTTCAGCTTCTCCAGAAACATCACGTACTGATTATATGCTCGATCTGAAGCACCTAAAAGTGGCATGTCTTCCTCCTCAAGGGGTTTCTCATAACCCATCTTCATCAAAGGATTTAACCACCAAAACGTCATAACACTGAAAAACCCAGCTTTAGCAAAAGGGGTTACATGAGTCCCAGAATCATCTGTACCATCAACTGCCTCCGCATTCAGGGGCTTATATAAAGCACTTCCAATTCTTCCATTACCATCTTCCCTGCTGATGTGCCGAATTCCATAGACAAGGAGTACCAATGCGCCTGGAAGCAATAGAACATCTAAACAACCCTTCATGGTGACAACCTTTTCTGCAACCATGTTAACAACTGAGGAGCAGCAAATAAATGCAGCATATATGGTAAGCAGAACTGACCAAATCCGAACAGATGTGGCTCCAAGGAATTGCGCTTTGATGCTGAAAGCGATGCTGATAAGTATCAAACTGAATCCCTGAGACAATGCTACCAACCACCAATGTGGCAGGTAAACAGCGGCATCCTGACTGAAGTTCCTCCCCAGCATCCACAATCCAAGGCCAAGATAAACCAGACCCAAGCAACAATTGAACACCACACCGGCCAACTGCAGGGGAGAACTGTGGGCGACAAGCTGCCGCGCAGATGCTGTGCTCTTTGGAATTCTAACAAGTAGCTGGACTGCAAGTACGATGTCGATCAGAGCAGCAATGCCAAACACCAGAATATGATTCATGCAAGTGGAGGCGTCGAATAGTTCCTTCCACGCGCAGGAGAGTGCAGCCTGCTTGGAGCATAATGGGCTCCCGCACAAGTCCACCATCCAAGTACCTGACAAACAATTTCAAAGAAACCCCTCAGAATAATCATTTTAAATAATCAGTATGGCATCGCTGTCTTGCAAAGGTTCTTAACAGCTACCAGCACAATGATCATGTAATAATTATGTAGTAAGAAGAGAAAGGAGAGAAGAGGACTAACTCGTTCGGGAACCCATGCGTGATGCGTCCAATACTCCAATCTTTATCGCACTGTCTCGTGTGTTAGGTCCCCTTCAAGCCCTGCTGCGATCATTATGAACAGGGGTGCAGTTAGGGGGAGAAGTGGAGAACAGATAAAAAGATTTCAGATTCATGCGAGGCAACTTGCTTTGCGGCACACAAGACATGAGGGACGCGTGCCAGAGATTCGCAGTAAACGGGGCAGCAACTTCAGGGTACTGAACTCACGACTGCAGCGTTCTTCGCAATCCATTATCACAAGGAAAAAGAAAGAGAGAGAAATACATGCACCATGCATCAGAGATGATCGATCTGCCTCGCGAAGAAAAAAAA
Source organism: Panicum miliaceum (assembly GCA_032594955.1). Lineage (NCBI taxonomy): Eukaryota > Viridiplantae > Streptophyta > Magnoliopsida > Poales > Poaceae > Panicum > Panicum miliaceum. The sequence goes on from CM064071.1 coordinate 2,480,951, forward strand.
CCAGTAATGCTAGGACTAAGAATTCTGACACATTAATTAAATATCAGACGCTACGTGGTTTCTCACCATCAATAAATTATCCACCACAGGACTGCTCCATTTTAAACTCTCATGCATCCTTGTTGTCCTGCTCCTCTTATCGCTCAACCACCCATCCCCATTCTCTCTCTCTCACGTGGCTCTACACTTCATTAACACAGCTCTCTCTCTCGCCGGGCATCGCTGAGCGCGCTGAGGCACGGGTGCCGGGCCCGGCGCAGTCTCCGGTGGAGCGGCAGGCGCAGGCGTGTCGCGCAGGCGGAAGGCGGCGGTGGTGGAGATGGAGGTGGAGGTGCGGCGGGGCCATCGGCGCGCTAGGCCAGCGACGGCAGCGGTCGGCACGCACGGGGCCGGGGAAGACTCTAGGGTGGCTGCTATCATGCTCAGACTCCACCGTGAGGGGCACCAACCATCCATATAGCATTGAGATTTTGTAATGTTGCAATAGTTATTTTGAGATGTTTTGGGTAGTGTTTCGCTAATATTGCAAGATTGATTTTTGAGATGTTCAGTAATATGTTCGATTTTTTTATGTTATAATATTTCACCTGAGATGTTGCAGCAGTGATATTTTTATGTTGCATGGTTGATGATTTTTTTAACGAAGGTTGATGATGATTTTATTTCTGGATTTGGGATGTTGCAACTGTAAAATCGAGATGTTGTGATGTTGCACAAGGTTTTGCGAGATGTTTTGGATTAAAGAAATTTTTCGAATAAAAAGTTGATTGAAACGTTCACAAATGTTACGATGGGCATCTTTTATGTGTCAGAATTTTGTTTCTAAAATCTTTTTTTTATATGTTGCATGCAACAAGATGGGATGCATGTTGCAGCGGGATTTTTTTTATGCTTTCTAACCATCGGACGCCGGCGCTCTACATCGGACGTCCGGGCGCTGGTGGTTAAAAAAAAACATGGGGTATCGCCTCGCCGCCCTCCGCGGCCCCTGGTGGATCCCAACTGGAAACTGTGAATCGAAGGCAAAAAAATGCGCGAGCACCTGACGCGGAGGAAAACCCCAGCCCAAAACCCCGACTCCCCGAGACGCCGCAGCACGACGACGGGAGCGGGGAGCACGACGAAGTAACCTGTACCTGCGCCGCCGCCAGGAACAGGGTCATCTGCGTGGACGGATGACCCAGGATGCCGTCCACGCTTGTGTCGTCGACGGCGTCGGGAACTCTCGCGCGGTCGCTGCGCGACCGGAACCCGGACTTGCCAGGCTATAGGCTATCGACATCGGGCCGTCGAGGCGCGCGGCGGGCATCGTCTGGGCGGCAACACGACCCCCACGTCTGCGTGGCTGCTCGGCGGGGACCAAAGCCACCGTGGTGGCGCATCCCTTGGTCGCTGCAAGGCAAGCCGGGGGCTGGGCCCTTGGAACGCGCGGAGCAGAGGCGCCCCCCGCCCAGCGCACGGGGTGGACGGTATTTCATCTACCGTCCACCCCTTGGGTCCTCGGCCGCCGTCCGATCGGCCGTGGCCGGCCCAGATTTGGCAAGATAGCAGCCGGGCTTGGCTTTTCCTAGCTCGGGCGACAACTCGACCCGCCGGCGGTGTCCCCGACGGTGTACCTCACCTCAACGCGGCGCCGCCTGGTGCATCGGTAGCCGGCGCGTTGGCAAGGCCGCTCGACGGCCACCGTGCTGCCTCGCCGCTCGAGGACGCCGGCTTGCCTGGGCGGTGCTTCCCTTCACGTGCTGTCTTTTGGTCGGCCGTGGATGGCACCGCCGCTCGATATCCCCTCCCCCCCTCCTGACCGGGAGCCCCCGGCCCGCCGCCGCTACGAAGACGATCCAAACGAAGCAGCGGCCGATCAACGATCGGAACGAAGGGGGGGAAATCATTCCGAAATCCTGAACCTTCCAACGGCATTTATACCCCACGAATCCCAAAAAACCGCTTACTTTTTATGTCGTCGACTCGTCGTCCTCCTCGTCGTCGCGGGGAGACGTCCCCCCGCGTGCTCTTCCTCGTGCGCGATATTGTATTCGCGACGACGGTGGCGGTGGGGTCGAACGCCACCTCGCCAGGCTCGCCCGCCCTCGCCGCGCCCTCGAGGTGTTCGGGCTTGGGTTGTCTTCTCTCTCACGGTCTGGTCCGGCTCACTGGACTAGTGGGGAGTGGAGCTCGGCTGCTTTATTATATGGTCGGAGGAGGAGGAGCGGTTGTCCCCGGCTGGTTATTCCCGGAGACGACGTGACGCCGGCCGGAGGTACGGTGCGCCGTGGCCCGCGTCGCCGCGGCTGGTGGGGTGGGGGGGCGGGCTCGTCGCTTTATTCATTCGCGCGGCCGATGCTATGCGACGACGCCGACGCCGATGTGCCGTGCCCCGCATCGCTTCCCCTCCCCCTTCCCCGCATCGCCGTCCGTCCAATAGCGGCGGGGTTCATGGCCTCGCCGCGCGTTCTGGTAGCTGGCAGCGCCCGGGCACGTGCTTTCCCGGTGGCCCTCGCGTGCCGGTGTTAGGTTCGGCTGGCTACGGGTCCGAGCCGGCCGGGGCTGCGTACGACTGGCCGGTCGCGTGCCGGCCGTGCCAGTGTCACGTACAGTCATTGCAGGACGGCAAGTGGGTTCGTGGCAGCCTTGACCTCCGTACGTGCGCTACGGCTCGCTGCGACACTGCAGCGTCGTGACTCGTGACTGCTGACTACTCGGGAGCGCCTGCTGCTACGAACAAAAGTTTTGTCCCTTGGGTCGGAGCGCGGCGTGGATGACTGGCAACGGCGTGGCACGCGTGTGCAACCGTGCGTGGCGCGGGCTGCCTGGCTCGGGGTGTGGGTCAGTGGGTGTGGCTGGGTGCCGTGGGCCACGCATGCTTGTGGTTGTAGATTCGGTCGCACGCTCACGATGAGATTCGGTGGACGGGTGGTCTGGTCTAGAGGAAAATTTTGCTCTACGTGCTGATGAGGTTGGTAACAATGCATGTGTTCATGAGATAAACGAATATATCATTTTGGGGAAAGAAATATTGCTCTGTCAGCAGGAAACAAATGTTTTGATGATCGAGAAATAAAAACTATCTGGGGTATTATTAACATGAGTCTACGTCTAATACACTTGTATAATAACCTATCAAACTTTATTATTTGCAATTAATCGTAGTAGACGACGGAACTGCTCTTTGATTGTCAGTAAAGTCGCCACGGTGGCTTCTAAAAAATACCCATTTCGCGTATACTATATAGTATTCCAGGTAGGTAGCCAATCCCACGTTAAATATTTCCTCAATTAACCGGCCGTGACTCAGACATTTAGGCATGCATGCGTGGCTAGCTGGCTATGAACACAGCCGCGGATCGTGAGAGTGAGACTGATCTAATCTGGCCTTGCCTGCGGCCTGCCTGCCTGATCAACAAATACAGGCCGTACAGGAGTCGTAGATGCTACTGCCCATCCTCCAACGGAGGAAACGTATTTGGCCAAAAGTACGTGCCGTGTAGGATCGGAGTGCCAAGTTCCTCCACCGCTCCTCTCCTCCCGGCGGCCATCGTCATCCACCGTCGTCGTCGTCTTCCCGGTGTACCAACCGTCGTCCCAACCATTTCTCTAGCCGGAGGATAAACAACAACTGCGACCGAGGGCGACGACAAACACTGGATCCGACAGTCAACCCCACCCGCGTCAGGGCTGAGGGCAGCAGCGACCACGACAACGACCACGAGGCGACAGCTCCAAAGCGCTGGCCGCCGCCGCGGCGTCGTCGTCTCGCCGTGCATGCGCGCGCGGGGGCGAAAGGAACCCCAACGCCGCGCGCGAGTTCCACGCGGCCAGCCGCGCACCCCACCCCCACCCCACGCAGCGTCAGGGTACGCGCCCGGCCGGAGGCCAGGCGCCACGCCCCCACGGGCCACGGCGGCACGCCACGCGCAGGTGGCGGCCCCCGCCGTGGGCCGCGCCGTAACCACCTGGCCGTTAGTCAGTTTACGTAGCCCGGTGGTGTGCCGTCTCCCAAGAAAAATCGCATCGGAGGAGTTCGACCGTGGACCAACCACATTCGCGGGGATCTATACGAGCGAGGCACTCACCTTGGGGGAAGTGTGTCGGAGTGGAGGCCTCAGGTGCTGACGAGAAGGCCGGGCAGAGACGACCTGCGCAGCTGATGCTGTGGGTGCCGCGACCGGGCGGCGGGAGGTTGTGCGCTCTAGGAGTCTGCTGGGCGGGGGCGCTCCTGGGAAGACAGACGGAGGCGCGCCATTATCAAGCTCAGAAGCTGCCGTGCGTACTTGAGGAATGAGGACGACGGGTCACATTGGAATGGGATCATTACTGCTGCGTTGGGGCTTTAAAACCTGAGTCAAAATATGAGAGGCTTTAAAACCTGCTTGGTTGGGTTCCGATAATATCTGGCACAAAAGGAATTTCGATACAAAGCCAAGTGAATATCCACTTTGGTAAGATCTGATTTTGGTTTTGGCTGGACAAAAATTGGAATCCAACTAAACAGGCTCTTAATTTCGTAAAAAAATTTATTATTTTCTCTAACTTCGGTCAAGTTGGCAGAAAAATATACTACCATATAGTACAAAACAAATAAATATATCATCAAGGCATAGTTCGTGAGTAATTTAATATGATATTATAGATGTCAGTGTATTGTCTGTAGAGCTTACCAAAGTTAGTAATGACGTGTACATTGGTCGCTGATCGAGATGCAAGCGTCAGCCTCAACCAACCGAATTCAATGGAGCAGCTACCACTGCTTTGCCCATATCTGTTTTTCTTATCTGCTCCATGCTAGCAAGACAGCGAAACCCAAACCATCAACCACTACAAGGTTTTTTCTCTCTCTCTCCGAGAACTAGATTTCCCTTTTGTTTATTTTCTTCAAGGCTGGTTGAGCTTTGACTTTGGAGTGAGCAACAATCAAGTGCTTTCATATTATTTATTTCTTGAATGAAGCTATAGCTACCACCGCACCACTATAAATCTATGGTATTTGACTAAAAACAAGGGGAAGATATGTAGCGACAAGGAAAAAGATATGGGTTGATGTCAGGACGGAATACCCACAATATATACGGATGTCTGTAGTATATTCGCAACCATATATACTACGACACTGAATACCCTATTTATATTTAAAAAGATACCGAATACCAACAATGCCCACGATATACACGGACGTCACGAATACGTATTTGTGTAAAAGAAATGCAGATTCAAAAAGTTAAGAACCATGATGCGAGCTAGGTAGCTATAGCATAGAGAAGATCGTTGATGGCGTGCAGTACCAAACTTGATGTGAACGGTATCACAATGTTGTAGTACTACGTGGGAATCTGATCATAACAGTGCTTTAGAGGGTGTTTGATATCCTAGACTAAACTTTAGTCCCTATCACATCAGATATTTATACACTAATTAGAAGTATTAAATATATGCTAATTATAAAATCAATTGCATAAATCTCTACTATTACTAAAGCAAGCAATGATTCTCTGGTCCGTCAATCGGAGTCCTAATCGAATTCCGGCTGACCGTTTGTTGAGTTAAGGGTTCGAGACCGTTTAAAATTTGTGTTTGATGGGTAAAATAGAAAAAGACTAAGGTTCTACACATACTATGCTAATCAATATATTTATATAACTTCCCGCAGCAACGCACGGACATATTAGCTAGTGGAGACTAATTCGTGAGATGAATCCATTAAACCTAATTAATATATAATTTAGCAATATTGTGCTATAGTAAGTATGTGCTTATGATGGATTAATTAGACTTAATAGATTCGTCTCGTGAAATAGTATCCATTCATGCAATTAGTTTTATAATTAGATTATATTTAATATTTTTAATTGATATCCAAACATCCGATATGACGGAACTAGTCATATAAAATTCAAACAGATCCTTAATTTTGGACCACAACAATTAGAGCCTGGCCCGGCGTCCCCATAGACTAGGAGAGTTCAATTAATTCTCTGTCCGGTCGATCTCCCTATCATTAACAGCGGGCAGTCCCGGTCTTGGATGGCTAAATCGTGAGTGCAAGCAATCATCAGTATATGCTCGTGTAAGATGTAAGAATCTGCTTCCAACAACAAGAAAATTCTGCTCCCTATGGTGATAATAACGGATCTACTTATTTTTTACAATACGATGCAAGCACTCACATACACATACATACACTGACCTCTATAACATACACGTATGTGCACATACTTTACTCATATAAATAACTCTAGACCGGACAGGTAGATTTTGATACAAAAAGTGGATATTATGAGGAAACATGTAGGATCTTATTTTGACAATACGACGCAAGCACTCACATGCACATACACACAACTTTACTCCTACGAATAACTCTAGACCGGACCGGTAGATTTTGATACGAAGAGTGGATATTATGAGGAAACAGGTAGGATCTGATTCAGCTACTCTCTTTATTATCAGGGAAGCAGGTTGTGCAATAATTCACGTATGCATGCATCCAAGGACCAAGCGAAGGCCAGTAAAGAGAAGCATCGCTGTCGAGCTCAGCTACCCTTACCAATGCCACATACTAGCAAAGCAACGTGCGAAGGAACACCAGCGGTCGGTCGTCCGTGGCTAGGCGACCCTGCAACTGCAAGTGGCTGGCACCGGAGCTGGCCCTCGGCGCAAAGCCATAATGCGAATGGGGCAGGCACACGAAAAGCGACGCGTCGGGATCAAGTGGCATCACATGTTCCACGTCAGCTTCATCCGGCAGCCGTACGTACGTGCAGACACAAGGCTGATGGGTCTCTGCGCGGCGTCGTTAGATACCGCCGGGTGATTGCCTCGAGTGATCGGCATCGCGTTACTAATTACTCGCCGACGCCAAGCCGATCGGCGCACGCGCGTACGTACGCGTTGCCCCCATCAAGCTGGTCGTCGTCGTCGCGAACACCAAAAGCCCGACGGGGACGCGCGGCCGGGGAGTGCTTGTGACGATTCCCCGGCCGGCGCGGTGGGAGCGAGGCTGCTGGGAGCGGGCAGCGGGCCGCCACCGCTGTCTATCTCACCGCGTCGATCACCAATAATTCACCATCGCGCGTGGTTTGGTGGTTTCATTTCACGGAGGTGCGCGGGGGGCGAAAGGAACCCCGGCCCTCGCCGTCGCGCGGCGCGCGGGGGCGCCAGACGCAACGTTCCCAGGGCCCCCAGCCAACTGCCACCGTCGGCAAGGCCGGAACGCTCGCCGGCGGCGGTATGCAGCTTCCGCGCGGCTGGACCCGGGGCGTGCTTCGTAGCCGTAAGCGTACCGGTCTCTCGCCGGCGACACTCTGCCCGGCCGGCCGGCCCCGTTGTTCCGGAGGAGGACGGAGAGGTTCTTGCAGGAAACAGCAGCGGTCAGAAAAGCACTCGTGTCAGAGCTGAGAACGCAGTCGGCGTATGTGCATTTTCAGGCGCGCGCAGCACGTGGGCTCGGACTAGCTGCCTTCACGAAATAGCGCGCATGGGCAGAGTTCATTTCTTCGGTTCTTCTTCTCTGCACCGATGGACATGATCGGAACCGAAAAAACACTATTTGAACATGAACTTTACTCTTTAAGAGAACTTCACCATAATAATAATAATAAGAAGAAGAAGAAGAAGAAGAAAAGAGTTATTGTATTAGTGAACCTGCCTATTGGAGATGCTCGGCAAGACCGGGACAACTCTCTCCCTATCATCAGTAGCTAGCGAACAACCTGAGCTTTGGGTGATTGGATCTCATTCATACAAGCGGCCGAATCTACTTTGGTATCATCTGTAACACATCACGGCCTTTAATAAAACAAAGCGAATGCGACAGTTCATCAGCAGCAGACATACACCCTGCTCATCAGCTGATAATCTATGACGGCCTGATTGGATCCGGATAGAAACAAACCCTGCCACGGCAAGGCTTATTCGGTTACGTGGGATTTATTCCGGATGGGGAATGATAGGTTATAGTTATAACAAGAAGCTTACGGTAGCTACGACGAGAGATCGGGATTTATTTCGAATTGGCGACTTTGTTGCAATTAGTTTCCGACCTGAAATAAATTCCGATGTCTCCTTGTACCTACCATAAGCTGTTGTATCTGTCATTCTCCGTCCGGAATGAATAAAACCATATGAGCGAACAAGACCTAAAAAGAATTAGCGGCAGCCCTGATCCCGTCGTTTCCTCGTGAGTCGTGCGAAAGGAGCCACCAGGCGCCAGCAGATCCAATCACCTCACGTTGGACGAAAATGCAGTTGGTTTTCTATCAGCGGCCAGGTACTGTGCGGAATTATTCCCACACAGGATGCGTCCAAACAGAAAGCCTACTAGGCAGCAGTCAATCAAGCCAACCCTACCGAGCAGTACAGCAAGATCCAAATTTTGTCGAACGTGCAATGAGTGGGCCGGCTCACGAAAATACCCAATTTATGTCGGAGCCAGCAAGACCCGTTGGGCTTAGGCTTGGGGGCTCGTCTCGTCTCGTCCCGTCCCATTTCAGAATGCCAGAACGGAGACGCTCGCAGAATTCCTTCTGATTCAAAGAGGAAAAGAGAAAGCGTAGCAGTAGGGCGATTATTTCATCAAATCTCAGCCTCCGAGTTCAAAGACGGACGGGTTAGATCAGACCATCTTGGGTTACAAAGGGAGATCATTTTTCTATCCCTGTCTGAAGCCATCCAAGCAAAAAAAAAAAACGAGCATCGAAGTTAATGCGCATCGCCAGGTAGCAAGAAACCGAGTCCAAAGGAGCAGGGATTGACTTGGTTCCGTCGTGCATTCCTACCTGTTCTGAATGGCACGCATGGTGTCAGCAACGGTGTTAGAATGACCAGGTCACCATGAGTCAACGCGATCGGACCATCAGCCCTGCCCGGTACGGCGTGCTCTTAGCTTCTACTCCAACACGACGGCCGGCGTTCCTGACGTCGTCGGCGATCATCATCCTGCTGATGAACCACCGGTCGTTCGTTCTACGCCTCCGAGGCCAGGGTGGTGGCGCTGGACTGGAGGTGGTCGTCGTGCTCGACATGGTGGGGCTCATGCATGCATGCCCCATGGCCGCCTACTGGGCGGGCAGCACGCGCCGGGGCCAGACGGACATGTACACCCTCGTGCTCACCGCCGCCGTGCTCCTCGTCGTCTACGCCGTGCAGCTCCCGCCGAAGCTGCGCCGCCTCTCGTCGCCGACGTGCTGCGCGGCCGCCGTGCGCCCGGCGCGGCCCGGGACGGAATGCTGCCGCCCGAGCCGAACCACGTCATCGACCACGACTCACGGGCGCCCCTGCTGGACGACGTCGGCCGGTCGGTGTCGTCGGCGGAGCTGCACCGCCGCGAGAGCCGGCGGTTGGCGCGAATATCAGAGGCAGAGCAGCCATGCATGATGTCTCCTTGGTTTGCTTCTGGTGGTGGCCATCTGCTAGTTGACATGATGCTCGATTTGCTTTCGCTTCATGTCCTAAATTAAACTTGTACGATATACTTTGTATTTACTACTGTTTTTGGATTGAATCCATTTGCGTTACTGCGTTCCTCCGACGTTAAACTCTCAGAATATTTGGATCAGGTAGTCAGGTACGGACGTCCATCAAACCAGATGAGACAGCGAGCTTTGGAGGATGACCCAAAAAGTTGCCGGCCTGCGCACAGTGTGAGTGGTGGGCCGCCAGCCCGCCAGCATCAGTAGGCTGGGCCGTGTAGCGGAAACAGCTAATTTCTTTTTTGTCGGCCCTGCCCACCAAAACCATTGTTTCTCTACACTTCACGAGCTGGGCCAATAATAGCCCAGCTATGACAATGCTGGGCTTCTATACAGCCCAAATCAGCATACCAGCAGAATGACTCGCAAACTCCTCCACTCAAACAGGAAAGAAGAGCAAATAACCCCTGGAATAGACAGGCTAATGTACCCTAAAAAAAAAACACCTTTCAAAAAGAAAAAGAAAAAGAAAAATAAGAATAGGCTAATGGTTTCCCAGAGTCCAATCCCTGAACGGGAACACGTGTTCTTACAGAATCCATTCATCATCCTCGAACCCGTCGAGCGGGGAAGTCGCCATTCAGGAGCACCAAAGTCAGCAGTCCATAAAGGTGATAACAGCCAGAGATGCAACACCCTACAGTGATCGAAATCGCAAGCTAGAAGTTTTCCCCTGTTCCTCTCCGTTTCCAACCTTTCCAATAAATCGCGACAAAGACTTGGGTCCGATGGTCCTCACTCCTCACTGCTCGGCAGTCAGAATGATTGGTTCCATTGAGACGCCCGTGCTATATAAATCCGACCCAAACACTAGCACGATCAGTGCCGGATCACTGCAGGGCTCGACGGCTCCAGCTGATCACCAGGGAAGCGAGAGAGATCGCGCGCACCCGCCGGTGCATCCGGTTCCACCGACCGCGGCCATGTCCTCGGAGGATGCCACGGGCGGCCGTGCCGGCAGCGCGCCTCCGTCGTCGGCCGCGACGGCCAGCGAAGTCGAGGGTGTCGCCCAGGAAGCGCCGCCCCCCGCCGCCAGGCCCGTGCGCGTCCTCGTCTCTCCCGTCGCCGCGGACGGCTCCTCCGCGGCTGGCACGGTGCTGCCGCCGGCGTACAGCGGCGTGCTGTACCTGCAGCAGCGCAACGACGGGTGGCCGCCGATGCGGGGGCAGCAGCAGGGCGAGGACGGCGACGACCCCAAGAAGATGCGGGCGAAGTGGTTCAACGACATGCGCGGCTGGCTCATGGTGGTCGCCGTGCAAGTCGCCTCGGTCACCTACCAGACCGGGCTCAACCCGCCCGACGGCAAGTTATCAGCCGGCACGTGCGTGCTCGAGTCCCCGTCTCCCAAGACCAGGAGGTAGACGGTGAACAATAATGCATTATATTACTCGAATGAATCTTCTTTTTAATTAGGAAGATTATTAGCTAGGAAGAAGAATCTTTAGCTTCCGAACTAGTTTTCCGCGAGATATGTACTGACAGATTGCTGCAGGTACTACATGTTCTTCTACTTCAACTCGACGGCGTTCGTGACGTCGCTGGCGACCATCATCCTGCTGATGAACAGGTCATTCTACGCCTCCGAGGCACGGGTGGTGGCGCTGGAGATCGTCGTCGTGCTCGACATGGTGGGGCTCATGGGCGCCTACTGGGCGGGCAGCACGCGCAAGGACCAGACGACCAAGTACACCCTCGTGCTCACCGCCTTCGTGCTCTTCGCCCTCTACGTCGTCTACATGGTGCAGCTCCTGCCCAAGCTATGGCGCCTGGCCGCCGCCGTCGTGCCGCGCCGCGCGCCCGCCGACGCCGCCGTGCGCTGGCGCGACGACGCGGCCGGGGACGGGGCCCTGCCCGTGCCTAGTAGCAAGATTGACGAGGCGAGGTCGTCGCAGCGGCCGCAGGGCGACGTCGGCCGGTCCGTCCCGACGCCGCGCCGCCGCGGGAGCCGGTCGGCACGAGCGGCAGGAACGGAGCCGGCACGGATGCTGTCTCCCTAATTAGTTGATCTCACAGAGACTCACTCTTTTGCTTCCGTTTCGTGTTTCTTTCTAAAAAAAACTTGTACAAAGTCCTAAAAACACTGGTGTGGCGGTTTCGGAGCTGACACCGTTTCGTGTTTCGTTCTAAAAAAAATGTACAAAATCGATTGCATGACTGGCTGTCAACAACATCACGTTCAGTCTAGTGGGCCGGTTTGCAAAAAATGCCCATCTTGCCAGCCAATACATTTCAGCTTTGCAGTGCTTACCCGAAGGACAGGACAGATGGAAATTCCGGTGGGGGCTGAAAAACTGCAGCTAACTAGGCTTTTGTCATCACTACAGTGGGCCGGGCTACGAAATCGCCCAATCTTGACGGCCCAGCACGCCACTGCTGCATCTTCGAGAATCGAGGTCGAGAGACGAACACCACGTTGGTAGCACCATGGTTTTCTTCTTCATCAGGGAACAGAACACAACGTTCAACACGGGCAGGAGATTTCACATGCTCCGATCACACACAGAAGAAATCGTTCCGATGGTAAAGCCCAATCAGCAGAACGAAGATGCGCGAGAGAGAATTCAGCACGAAACCTAGGAGATCTCCACTGATATCAACCAGAGGCTAACATCATCTGACAGGCACTAAAAGTTACAGCATTCCTTCCACAATTCCACCACCACTAGCTACTACTAGCATCCAGGCCGCCACCGGCGACGAGCCTAGGCCCGCTCCCCGCGGATGCGGCGCGCGAGCTGGATGTCCTTGGGCATGATGGTGACGCGCTTGGCGTGGATGGCGCAGAGGTTGGTGTCCTCGAAGAGCCCGACGAGGTACGCCTCCGCGGCCTCCTGCAGCGCGGCGACGGCGGAGGACTGGAACCGGAGGTCGGTCTTGAAGTCCTGCGCGATCTCGCGGACCAGGCGCTGGAAGGGGAGCTTGCGGATGAGCAGCTCCGTGCTCTTCTGGTACTTGCGGATCTCGCGGAGCGCGACGGTGCCCGGGCGGAAGCGGTGCGGCTTCTTCACGCCGCCGGTCGCCGGGGCCGACTTGCGCGCCGCCTTCGTCGCCAGCTGCTTCCGCGGGGCCTTGCCGCCGGTGGACTTGCGCGCCGTCTGCTTCGTGCGGGCCATCTCGTCGCGGGGGGATCGGGGTCGGGCGGGAGGGGGGGAATGGGGAATCTGGACTCTGGAGAGGCTGCGCGGTGCTTTGAACTGGAGACGGTGGGGAATTGGGGGCGAGACCAGGAAGGCATAAATAGGAGGCGGGTGGATTTGGTGCTCGCGGCGCGGAAAATTTTTGTTTGGAATTTGGCCGGGCGCGTGGGCAGCCGTCGGATTGCGTTCGAACGGAGGGCGCCGATTCGATTTTGGAGGCGTCACGCGAATCGCGATCCGTGGGTGGTAGCCATTGGCACGCCGCCAGTTGGCAGATCCTTTGCGTGGGACTGAGGTTCCTCCTTTGCAAGTCGCGGCTTTGCTACACTCTTGCTAAGAAGCTATTGCAACTGCAACAGCAAAACAGCTGCACTGCAACTTTTGACACTATGGACGTCCATGACTGTATTGCATTTCTTACATTCAACATTTCAACTTACCTTCGTTTGCGCACGTTGTTACTCTTAAGCATAGGGTACCGATAATTACGATAAATCCAAGCACAAGGGGCGCATAAAGTGAGAAAGAAAGAAGAGAACAGCAACATCGTTGTACTAGTTAAACTAGAAGAAACTCAAGAGGAACAAAAAGCACCATGTGTCAAATTGTGATGCCATCACCAAGCAACACAATTTGTCGAGTCTGCCGCGAACTAAGGAGATTTCGCATCCCAAGCATGCCATCATGAATAGGTGATGCAATAGAGGGGATTATGGAGGGTCTATTCCTCGCTCTCTGCGATTGGAATTCGTCCAATCGTAGAGGAGCGCCCCCGTCTTCCCCCGCCGCCACCGCTGCTGCTAACCACTCTCGCCGCTGCACCATCCGCCCACCGCCGTCGCCTTCTCCTTGCCTCCGCCGCCGCCTTCTCCTCGCCTCCGCTGCCGGCCACCGGCCACCAGATGTCCGGCCCCGGCCGGCCGGCAGCACTCCCGCGCCGCCTTGCCTCCGCCGCCGACCGAACCGCCACCACCGCCACCGACCTCCTCCTCTAGGGCCGGTGGTCATTGGAGCCCCAGAACCCCGAACCCTAATGCTCCGCCGCCTCGACCACCACCCCGGCCGCCGGCAACCCCTCCCCCCCTCGTCGGTGGCCGCTCCACCCCCTCCCCCTCCCCTAGCTCTCGCCAGCGGCCGCTCCCCTCTCCCCTGGCTCGGGGAAGAAGGTGAATAGGGCCTCCGACCCTTCTACGATAGCATCGCGTGCAGTAACACGCGCGATGAATAGATTCACCGGATTATGGTCCTAAAGGTGAAGGAAAGCACTCCGATCAAGGCACACTGTACACGACAACTATCATACGTAGCAACACCATGCGAAGTGTATCCAAGCTCCATTTGACGCCCTTCGGGGAGGAAGCGATGAAAAAGGGAAGAGCCATACGAAAGGAAAATGAGGACATCCAAAAGAGGAGGTCATGGTCTGACAACCCTGCGATAAAATGAGATGATACGGTTAGAGAAGAACGGCGAAACTTTGTAGGTTTATAGTAGGCAGGGTTAATTTGTGTTCAACTATTAGTTGTTCTTAATAGTTTGAACATATGAATTCAAAAAAGGACAATGTCCCATTAGCGCATCAAGCCATCATCGAGTTGTAGCCTATGCCATGCCTACCCTCAATGCTCAAGCAGCTGCATTGGCAACATCTGTTGTACCTAATGACATGTTTTGGCTACCTTCGCTCTAATCTACCTTATCTTACAAAAAGATCTTGTAAAATTGGATTTTCTCAGTATTCAAACTTCATCGGTGATACTTTAGATTCGAGTTAAAACTTAGTTACTTCACTGAATTACTACATATTCGAGAAGCGATCATTTCCATGTGTGAAGCCAAAACTCGTAATTTCCATAAAAATTGAAAGGTCCAAACCATAATTACTATAAGTGGGCCAGAAAACCAATTTACTTGCCGAGCATGAGGCCAGATATTTATAAATTTGGGTCAATATATAAAAAAAAGAAACTGAATTTAGACCAATATTTATAAATCGAGTGAAACCAAGCGTAACTCAGCATGGCGCTTGCATTGACAACTTTTTTTGTGGTAGATAAATCCATGAGCAGGCAAGAGACAACTAGCGAACTGATGATACCAATCAACTGCGATGCATGCTAACAAATTCGTCAATCACAAGATCGCTGCTCAACCTCCTCGAGGCGTTCTACAATAGTAGGACGTGTTGTACTGAGCATGTACTATAATATTCCACGAAAGCGGCCTTTCGAAATTGAATTGCATCTCTAAAAAAAGGGTGTACCTGTTGTAGGCTTCCCGCACTGTGCGGGGTCTGGGGAAGGGTATCTGTAGCGCAAAGCCTTTCCCGCACAAAGTGCAGAGGGTGGGGCTCGAATCCGGGACCTTCCGATTTACAGACGGTAATTTAAATTGAGCTTGCGATTCAAAGAGCCAAGCCCACAGACCTCGATACATTATCAAATTACCTATAATTTAAAATTATTTCTTTTCCTTAAAAGATCTATTTTTTCAGTTGCTCTCGTGTTTAGCTGGAGATATGCTTAGGCTTCGCGTCGAAAGACAGAGCATCAAATATGTGGCGGCAGTAGGATAGAACCCAGGGCGAGAAAAAATTTGCTTTGCCAGTCCATAATCCCACACTAGAGTACACATGATAGGTTGTCTTTATGGTCCCAACTGTCTTAGCGATGAATGAGCAAATGATCAACGAATCAAACCACATTACCCTACAAACTTTCCGGATGGAACCAAGTACTGCCACCACGCCTTTATCCCTTTAATTATGCCTCCCAAATGAGCCCGGCTTAGAGCACTAACCAGCCGCTTGACGTTAGCACATGACACATTTGACAGCGACTCAAGTGCGCATCAGCTGGAGGTCAAAAGTTTTTAATGAGGAGACATGCAGGACACTGTCCCAAATATGCTCCTCAAGCCAAAATATACCCTAAAAAAATGATAAATGTCTTCAAAATTATATGTCGTGGTCTAAGTCAATACTACTGAATAAATTTTTTAATATTGGGTTGGCACAACCGTGCCGCGCCTGCAGGTTTTGACTCCACGTCATGGCGCTGGCTTACGTGGCATGAGAACAACAGTGTTGGGGTTGTATTTCAATTTTGTGGAATTTTTTTATAATTATAAAAAAGAATCTAAAAGAGACGTTGTTTAGTGGCACGCACGCTCAGTCCATCATTTGCCACCCTAGCTGGCCTGTAGTATTCTAGCTTCTACTTACGCATAGCACCCTTGGTTAGCAATATATTCTATTGGTGTGGTTTTCAATTCAGCGATGTAAAATAGGTGCCAGCGTTTCAAAAACCTTTGCAATCTCCCGGGCTGGTCGAGGGCCACAAAATGAATGAAAATCAGGGGGGGATTCTCTCCCCTCTCCGACCTTCAAAAAATATATATTATATTTCATATAATAAGGCACCAGGTTTAAACGTTTTTTTAATTTCAAAAAAGAAAATAAAAGAAAAGAAAGGAAATCACTCCAACCTTAAAAAAGAAAAAGTTTTCCTCGCAAAGAGAAAAAAAAACATAAAAGAAAAGTTTGCATCCCTGTCCCTGCCGCACTGAATTTTTTCCCAGAACGGCCCCGAGTGCGCGTTCCTTCTTCTTTCCTCCGCCGCTTTGCTTTTCCTTTCTCCGCTTCATACCACTCCCGTCCCGGGGTTCTCTTTCCGAGCGGCGAGTCGGCGACGACAGGGCGAGCGGCCACCCTTGGCCAGGTCTTCGTCGGGCGCTTCGCCGCCGACGAGCATCAGACAGGTATGTCCGCATATTCCCTTCCCTTCCCTTCCTGCTGTGCGAAATCGAGCACCCAAAAACCCGATGTATGCTATCTGTACTCGGATCTGACCGTGTGTTTTACCTGCTAAACTTCGATGTTTTGCAAAAATTATCGGGTGTACATGTGCACACCCATGTCCTATACTGGGTCCGCCCCTGCTGGCCTCTTGGTTGATCCAGATTTGCGGCTTGACGGTGCCGAGCTGCTCGCTCACTTTAGCTAGTCCCGAAGTAGATTGGGAGAAATATTTACTTGTTTGCAATGCTTAGCGTACTATTTTAGCACTTAGCAGCTCAGCTGTGGAATTCGAGCTGACGGGATAGGAGTCAGGAGAAGGAATGGTTGGCTGTGTTGGGTTATGGGCCTTCTGGCAGATTAGTCCTGCAGTCACTCAGCGACAAGCGCTGCATGCGAGCCTCATAGGCCACGTATTGGTACATTTCTGTGAATTTCTTGATATGGAAATAAATAGCATACCACATCTTATCCGCAGTCTATGTTAGATGTTTTTTGAGCGTAATCAGTCTATGTTAGCTGCTATAAGTTGTCGCAAAGGATATTGTTTCAGAGTATGCTTATTCACAGTTCATTCTATCATCTGAAGTGATTCTTCTTTATGCAAACTTGTAACTGAACTAGAGCCATGGCACGGAATCGTAGTTCTTGCTCCGAAGTTCACCTGCGATCTTTCCTGCATGAAAATATAAATTCTCAAAAGGAAATATGTTGGTATGCCTATTTAGTTATAGTTTGCATTTAAGGATATAATCGTATGATGGACGTGCGCCGATTTTGTTACTTTCGTATCAGTAGAAATTTGATCATTTAAAGCGATTCGTACTTGTAAAACCTTGATGCTCAGATGGAATTGTTACGTGTAAATGTTATTCCACATCAGCCAAACTGCCTAATTTTGTTTTCTCAGAATGGGAGATCATTTTTTTTGTTTATTTGCTTACTATCCATGCACTTTGGTTTCTTGTTCGCAGCATCCTTTTAGATCTCCTTCGAAGGAAGAATTACTGAATTAGGCAAGGGCTGTCTATAAAATTGAAGATGTCAGTTTCTATGAAGGACCTGGACCCAGCCTTCCGTGGCTCTGGACAAAAAGAGTATCCTTTCAGGCTTTTGTTTATTTCATGCCGTCATTATGAAATTTCATTTTTTTGCTTTATCTTCGTGTTGGTCCAATATCTTTCCTAGGGTATTGGCTAGTGATTTTGGGCAATGACGTGTGGTGTTTTGTGGGCATCATACAAGAATATTAAGCACTCAGACACTCAGTTTTGACGTGGCGATTACCATTTTTATATCACAAACGGGGCCTGTAGAGGAGAAAAATGTGGTGCCTATTTGATATGAATTTATGTAATTACTAATTTGTAATGCTACTGTGTAGATAAATGAACTTTCCTGGGATATGCCATCTTGGCAAGTTCTATAAATCTAACACACAGTAGAAGTCGGTGCTCATTACCAGGAAAAGGTGCATGCATTTTTTATAACTAAATCAATAAGCTAGCGTAAAGATTCTCAAAGTTAAGCTCATCAGATATTTAGGGAGCATGCACTTGATCTCAAATTCACCACTGGAAATTAGTCTACAACTCCATTATGCTTTTGGTCTTGGTAATGGCCATTGTTATCCTTAATACCTTGCAGCGGCTTGGAAATATGGCGTATTGAGGATTTCAAGCCCGTTCCTATCCCTGCATCTTCATATGGGAAGTTTTTCATGGGCGATTCTTACATTATCTTGAAGGTACCAAAGTGCACAATCTTTAGGCTCATGGCTTCCTTCCCTCTAATATCTTCCTGTTATCAGTTTGCTTCCTTGTATGTCAATCACAATGTTTTTTACTGGTTTCCAACATGCACTTAGTTTATGTATTGCTAGAATTCACATTTGTTCTCCAATCGTCATTTGTTTAGGAATCTGCCAAACATCTTGGCAGATGAACCCTTGTATTTATTGACTGCACAGTGCCAGGTCCATTTTTTTTAAAAAGAATTGCTTTATCTCCTCTGGTGTTGCAGCCTTAAATCTTGTCAAATCCATAATAGAACTTACAATAGCTTGTGAATTTGATTGGTTTGATTTTTTTTCACAGATTTTCTATGGGATAAAGGTAGTTTTAAAGATCTGAATATTGGATGAGAATTGCTGTAGAATTCTGATGTTATGCACTGAGTGTTTTTGTAGAACCAATCATGTAATATAGTCTGTGGACTACAGATGAAAATGGCTGATAGAAGAATTGCATATAGACTAACAAAAGTTAACAGTAACATGGAGGTCCAGCTGAAGTACTCCTGTATTATTGAACCATTTTACATGCAAACTACTATTTAATTTTTTTCAAGTTATGCTCTAGGTCGAAGTTAATTTTAATTGGAATTAATTTTTTTTGACAGAGGGGTTATATGCAGCAAATATGTTATTGTAAAACTTCAGTTTACACTGAAGTTGAAGATTTTATTTAATAGATATGATAGACACATATAAAAGAAGGTTTGGTTCAGTAAACTCCGGTTCACAAAACTGGGTTTATTGAGGTTATGAGCAATAAATAGTTAAATGTTTTTTTGTAAAAATATTATTACTTTCTATAGTTCCATACTACTGTAAATTCTGTAACCCTATTTTTTTTTTTGTAGCGCATCTCACGATTAATAAACCATAATTAATATCTAGGCTCTTTTCTTGCCATATGGATATGGTAGCTGTTGTGGACGCCTTTGTGAGCCGCGTCTAGCAGCGCAGGAGGCGTCAACAGCAGCCGGCTCAGGGAGATTAGTTTGTTCAGGAAAGGATTAGTTTGTTTAGATTTGGTTGTTAGCATCTTTTGGTTGTTAGTCACCGGCATAATATATGCCGGCTAGTTCAAGGTGTTCAGGTAGCCAGAGATTGAGTCCTTAAGGTTCAGAGCCTCTTCGGAGGGCGAACTGGATTCAATTTGGCGAACGTTATCTCTAATCCCAGATTAATAAAGCTGTCATCGTTAGCCCATAACAGTAGCACTATTTTTCTGTGATTTTGTATGCTTGAGGATTCAGTTGGATTATGCTCAAGGCATGCAAGTTTTTTTTCCCTCTCACATGTTTCCCCTTCTTACAGACAACAGCCTTGAAAAATGGTTCTCTTCGCCATGATATCCATTACTGGATTGGTAAAGATACTAGTCAGGTATATTTCTCATATCATTTGGTGATACTGTTTCGTAAGGTTATTGAATCCATTTTTATCCGTGGTAGGACGAAGCTGGAACTGCTGCAATTTTAACAGTAGAGCTTGATGCTGCCCTTGGCGGACGTGCTGTTCAGTACCGAGAAGTACAAGGCAATGAAACAGAGAAATTCCTATCCTATTTTAGGCCATGCATCATGCCACAGCCAGGAGGAGTGGCGTCTGGATTCAAGCATGTTGAGGTCAACAACCAGGATCATGATACTCGCTTATATGTCTGCCATGGGAAGCATGTCGTTCACGTTAAAGAGGCAAGCTATCTGCATGACTGTCTTCTTAATTTAAACATGGCTATTATTGTCTTAATAAGACTTGCCACTCTACAACCAGGTTCCTTTTGCTCGGTCGTCCCTTAATCATGATGACATATTTATTCTGGATACGAAGTCCAAAATTTTCCAGTTCAATGGGTCGAACTCATCCATCCAAGAGCGAGCAAAAGCTCTTGAAGTTGTACAGTACATCAAAGATACATTTCACGAGGGGAAGTGTGAAATTGCATCTGTTGGTGAGCATCTATATTCACCTCTTGTGGTATCGGGAACTAAAGTATCTAGATATGACTGTTTGCATTTTTTTCTTAGAGGATGGTAGAATGATGGCTGATGCGGAAGCTGGTGAGTTCTGGGGTTTTTTTGGTGGCTTTGCCCCTCTTCCAAGGAGGGCACCTGCAGAAGGCAATGAGAAACATGAGGAAACTGCCTCCAAATTGCTATGGTAGTTGACTGAGGTTTTATTCCATATATGGAAGCTCCTGCTGTTTGATTGCCAACTACAACAGTATCTACTTGAAATCAGTTAGTAATTTATAAAGTGTTTACGTTTTCAGTTTTGACCAAGGAAAACTGGAGCCAGTGAACTACGAATCCTTGGCACACGAATTACTTGAGACAAACAAGTGCTACTTCTTAGAATGTGGCGCTGAATTGTATGTTTGGATGGGCAGAACTACATCCCTGCAGGAGAGAAAGGGTGCTAGTGAAGCTGCTGAGGTAATATTTGTTCAGCTAGTTAGTTATCTTTTTTCATTGTATTCTTACAAACATCAGGTTACACTATTTGAAAATGCTGAGGAGTCATGCTGACACTTCCTGATGCGTTTGTTGATTTTGTAATATGGCATAGGGTTCCTTCAGTTTATTAGACTGCTTATTAGATCTATTATTCCTCTATCCTTTAGATGCTTGGTTACTTATTCATGCTGATTAGAAATATTTAGAGAGATGTTACATTGTTTTATCTTTCTGACATATATCAGAAATACATTTGTTGAACTATATGTTGTTTCGATGTTCACTATTTATTTGCTTAATTGCCTATGTAGAAATTGCTCTCTGATTCAAACCGAACAAAAACACACATCATCAAAGTGATTGAAGGATTTGAGACTGTTATGTTCAAATCAAAATTTAAAGAGTGGCCGCAGACACCTGACTTGAAGTTGTCATCTGAGGATGGTAGAGGCAAAGTTGCAGGTTATTACTAATAGCATCAATTTTCCTCTTTTATAATTTATGAAATATTTTCCACCCTTCACAATTTGATCAACTATGTTCTTCGTGAAGCTCTACTCAAACGCCAGGGCTTAAATGTTAAGGGTTTGATGAAAGCTGCTCCCGCAAAAGAAGAACCTCAGTCCTATATTGATTGCACTGGCAACCTGCAGGTATTTCTGCACTTTTTATATTAGCTTCATCTTTTGTATCTCATCATTTTTTGGGGTTTTGCCCTTCTCAATACACAAGGCTAAACGTTTAATGCATTCTTATGCTGTATATGATCCGCTTCAATTTTTATCTTCCATATGCATATTAAAATAGTCTTCTGACTTATGCTTTTTTTCCCTCTATATATGATAGGTGTGGCGTGTAAATGATAAAGACAAGGCACTTCTCTCATCCTCTGACCAATCCAAATTTTACACTGGCGATTGCTACATATTTCAGTATACGTATCCTGGAGATGATAAGGAGGAATGTCTTATTGGAATTTGGTTTGGGAAAAAGAGTGTTGAGGTAATAGAGTTTGCAGAAAATCAATTTTGGCTATGAATTTTTTTGAAGTCGGCTGACGCTTGTATCAATATCTCTCGATCTTCTAGCCCATAGTTGCTTGGTTTTAGTCAAGTCATCTTTGAAGTCCATAATAAGAACTCGAAAGGGTTGAAGTATCAGCTGACATTTATTTCATGTTCTTGCTTTACGAACTACAATAAAAAGGTTATCCATGTTGTGTGTGTGCATAGTAGTGAGATTCTGAATAACCTTATGCTTGTTGATTATTTAGTGTTCAGTTATACTTGTTAAGTCCACTTCAACATTAAAGGATCTCAATTCTTGTCCAGGAGGATAGGATTACGGCAGTTTCACTTGCAAGCAAGATGGTTGAATCTGCTAAGTTTCAGGCTGTCCAGGTAACTCAGCGATTTTCTTTATATGGAATTTTTAAACTGGATAAGAACCCTTGTGTCATCTCTAATGTATCTTTGCTTTTCCTTCAGGCACGCCTGTATGAGGGGAAAGAACCGATCCAATTCTTTGTGATATTTCAAAGCTTGCTAGTGTTTAAGGTTTACATGCATTTAATGGCCTTCAGTTGTATTGGTATTACTAGTTTGGGTTGAACATAGCAGTAGTCTTACCATCCCAATTTCCATGTAGGGTGGTCTTAGCTCTGGGTACAAGAAATTTATTGCTGAAAATGGTATTGATGATGATAGTTATTCTGAAGAGGGGCTTGCACTCTTCCGAATTCAAGGTTCAGGACCAGAAAACATGCAAGCAATTCAGGTTGAACCTGTAAGTAACAGTGCATTTTTATTCCCCAAGGTATATCTGACCGCAGTTAATATTATAACATCTTCCTTACCAGTCATATACTATCTCCGTTCTCTATTCTTAGGTGGCCTCATCATTGAATTCATCCTATTGTTACATTCTCCATGATGGAAACACTGTGTTCACTTGGGCTGGTAATCTGACCACTGCATTGGATCAAGAGTTAATGGAGAGGCAACTTGATGTAATTAAGGTGTGGAACTATCACCCCTTTTGAGATATTTAATAAATTTGATTGTAGAGTTGTAACTATTCAACCTTTCTAATTTTGTGTATATTTCTTTAATCATAGTTTTGATTTCCTACATTTGATCGTTGGCTTTGATTCTGCACAAAATTTGCGCTGGTAAAATCTGAGCCTGTTAGGAGGGGGAAATGGTAATTAACAGGCCCAGGCCTTACCTAGATTGTAGCAGGCCTGCCATTACTATCGTCTAGTTGGCTTCTAGTGGTTATGGAAATTGGTCCAGCTGGAATATCTTTGGTACCACAGTCACCAGCCTGCTTCTGGCAAAAACCATCTCAAATATTGATATACCTGTCTTATTTATCCTTAGTCAAACTTAAGAAATCACCGTGGTTTTAAATTGGCTGGGTTTAACAATACGGGAAACGGACTAATTCAAAAGTGTACGTTGGAATCAGCCAGTCGAATCCCAGATTCACTGGGAAATGTTGGGAGCTGATAGCTCTGTTGTTTTCTGGCACTTTTCTTGTATTCCATCAGGAATATCCAGGATGATATAAGCTGAACTTCCATTGTTCATACTCGCAAGGCATTATGAGAAATTTTTTATTATGAGTACTTGTGCAGCTTGGTATAATCTATTATGCCTTTTTTGGCTCAAGTTTTCTTCCATGCCTTTCTACATTGTACAGCCAAATATGCAGTCTAGGTCACAAAAGGAAGGGTCAGAAACAGATCAATTTTGGAGCTTACTGGGAGGAAAATCCGAGTATTCAAGCCAAAAAATGGTGCGAGAACTTGAAAGTGATCCCCATCTTTTCTCATGCATCCTGTCTAAAGGTAATCAATAATGTAGATTCATAGTTTTGTTAGGAAGTTATCCACGTTAAGGGTTTAAATACATACTGATCTCTTTCTGCTGTTCTCTTTTAATGTTCCTAACCTGTTGGGGTCCATGAAGGCAATTTGAAGGTTAGCACATTAAAACTGTAGTTTAGTATGTTATGCCGTACTCTACCTGTTTTACATTGAAAATTTATATTTGAATCTACTGAGCAGGTCAAGGAAATACACCACTTTACTCAAGATGATCTAATGACAGAAGATGTTTTCGTTCTGGACTGTCACACGAGCATATTTGTTTGGGTTGGTCAACAGGTGGATGTTAAAGTGAGGTTACAAGCTTTGGATATTGGGGAGGTAATAATTTTTATTTCTATGCAGCAGCTTTAGAAGCCATATATTGTTTTCTTCTCTCATTATCATTCTCACTTGCTACTGCTTTACGTCTTTACCAGAAATTTGTTGTGCTTGATTTCCTTATGGAAAACCTTGCCCGTGAAACACCGATTTTCACTGTTTCTGAAGGGAGTGAGCCTCCCTTTTTCACTAGGTTCTTCACCTGGGATTCAGCGAAATCACTGGTAAGTACATTAGCCATAGGTTTGACCTTTGCGATTGTTTATTCTTGAATATATGAGCAGTTTGTGGTCTATACAGTAAGAGAACAGCATGAACAATCCCTTGTTTAGTATTTAATCTCTTCCTTTTGTTTTTAGATGCATGGGAATTCATACCAGAGGAAGCTTGCCATAGTAAAAGGTGGAAGTGCTCCAGCATTGGATGTAAGATGCCCGAAACCTAATGATTTTATAATAGTTCTCCATGCTTAATATGTCTGTGAACTGCATTTCTCGCAAACGTTTCTCTATATAAAAACTCGGCCTGCGGGGTGAAGAAACCCCGAGCATTGAATAAGAGAAGACCTCTCACGCAGGTCGAGAAAACCCTAAACCCTAAACGCGAACGAGAAAGATAAATAATGTTGTATTGTAGAGAGGTCTTTCTCTGTGTGATATCCAGTTCTTCATGTTCTTTGATGCACATGCCTGTGTTTCTTTAGTTGTATATGAAACTGTCACCGTCAACTGTTGCTTCTCATATCAATCAACACCAAACTATTTGATCAGAATAGCCTGTCATTTCTTTGGTCATGTATTTTTTGCAATGCAACATGTATTTGTACAGTACAGCCCTTTTTCTATGGTTGCATCTTCCCTTGTTTCCCCGCAGCTATATGATTGATCCATATTATTGCTGAACCCTTATATTTACATAAATGATAGAACTTATGCTGATTCTCATGCGTTGTCAGAAACCAAGACGACGAACACCAGTGTATTCAGGAAGGAGTACAACACAAGATAAATCTCAGCGCTCCAGAAGCATGTCCTTTAGCCCTGAGCGTGTCCGTGTTAGGGGAAGATCTCCAGCATTCACTGCATTGGCTGCTAACTTTGAAAGTTCAAGCAACAGAAATCTTTCCACTCCTCCACCAGTAGTTAAGAAACTTTACCCAAAATCTCTTACACCTGATTCGTCGAATACTTCTTCCAAGTCATCTGCAATTGCGGCTCTGGCTGGTTCTTCGGATCGCCCTACTCAAACCCCCACACCAGAATCAATAAAAGGTATGTGATATAACTACTCAGGCAAAAATTCTGCTTGAAAATAGAAAACTAAGTTAACTGTTGCTTACTTGTTCTCTGAAAATTCTGTGCAAATTAAGATGGCTCTGAGTCAGAGAAGCCAAAACAAGAGAAAGATGCTAGAGATGGTGCTGGTACCATGAACAATAGAGTTGAATCTCTTACCATAAATGAAGATGTAAAAGAAAATGAGCCGGAAGATGACGAGGGCCTTCCAATATACCCGTATGAACGTCTGAAGACCACAGCTGCTGATCCTGTTACTGAAATTGATGTCACGAGGAGAGAGGTGATTGTCTGATCTCACAGTATTCTCTTGTTCTCAAAAGAAGGTAACGATGGCATTATTTTTAATTTGATGCAGACCTACTTATCTTCGGCTGAATTCAAAGAGAAGTTTGGGATGACAAAAGAGGCATTCAGCAAGCTTCCAAAGTGGAAACAGAACAGGCTAAAGATTGCTCTTCAACTTTTTTAGCCTGGTCAGCAAAGCTTCAAATATCTCATTTAATCCTCGGGTCAAATAGCCATTCGGTGAAAGTAATTCGGTTCTATGCCTCAATAGTCCATGGCAACTGAGTTTTGCAGAATGCAATCACCATCCGCGATGACACATCAATTCTCACATTGTCCTGGATCGCCCCCCTTTTTCGTAGCTTGAGTTTGTTTTGCTATGTTTCTTTTATTCCTTCAATTCATAGGCGTGATTTTACCTTTTTTTTTGGGGTCAAGTGCCCTCCATTGATTCAAGGGTCACACAGGTTTGATTCTGAGGCTTGCATTTTTTTTTTTTTGCATCAACTGTCTTCCTGTGTTCCTTTTCGGTTTTGAGATGAGTTGCAGTTTGAGGGAGCAAGAAGTGTGTACAGCAGAGATTGCCGGCACTGTAGAGTCACAACACCGTTAGCTTGATCAATAGAGTTGATTTCCGTGTGTAAATTATATTATTTTTATAGAGCTTGTTGAATATCTGAGACATATACTTCATAAAAGTTATATTTTGCTCCGTGGTGACCTCTGAAAATGTTAACATGCCTCAACTGTTCCTGGGTCATTTGTCAGAACTCGATATTTTTGGGTGATTTGGATCGACCGCCACTTAGTCAAATTCTAGTCGGTTCACTTCTCATACAAGGATGAACGCAGCAGATCCTAGCTAGGAATTTGGTTTTAATTTTGTTAAATTTGAAAGATACTAAATTTTAACACAACAGATCCCATCACTCAATTGCAATCCCATCACTCGATAGAAGTAAAACCCTAGGATTAAGTACAATGGCAAGGTAGCCTCTTTTGAAATGCAGTATTTTTCCCCCTGAATCCTGCGAGAGCTGAGCTGATTCCTGCAATTTTTTTTGTAAAATTCGTGTGAAATTTAACACACGAGCAGACAGACGAACCAAAATGGGACCAGGCAGACGGACGAACAGCGCGAGATGCACACGCGGATCGCGATCCGTGGCAACCGACCAGCAAGCATCCCTGCCGTCCGATCCACCCAGATCCGACGGCTCCCCGAACCCCAGTTCATCCCCCGCCCCCCCAAGCGGCCGAGCCAGCGCCCGCGCTACCCTTCCAAAAGCGTTCGAATCGAGCGCCCAATCCCTCCAGTTCTCCACAAAACCCCCCAAGTTTTCGCCCAAAACCACGAAAATTCAAACCCCCGCGCGCCAAAATTCCCCAAATCCCACCGCTACTTAAACCCGCCCGATCCCCCACCACCACCGCACCAAGAATTCTCGCAGAAATTCCCGCGCCCAACCCGTTTTTTCAATCCCAGATCGCCGTCGCCGCCACCCCTCCGCACCCCAACCTGATGGCCCGCACGAAGCAGACTGCGCGCAAGTCCACCGGCGGCAAGGCCCCGCGGAAGCAGCTGGCGACGAAGGCGGCGCGCAAGTCGGCCCCGGCGACCGGCGGCGTGAAGAAGCCGCACCGCTTCCGCCCGGGCACCGTCGCGCTCCGCGAGATCCGCAAGTACCAGAAGAGCACGGAGCTGCTCATCCGCAAGCTCCCCTTCCAGCGCCTGGTCCGCGAGATCGCGCAGGACTTCAAGACCGACCTCCGGTTCCAGTCCTCCGCCGTCGCCGCGCTGCAGGAGGCCGCGGAGGCGTACCTCGTCGGGCTCTTCGAGGACACCAACCTCTGCGCCATCCACGCCAAGCGCGTCACCATCATGCCCAAGGACATCCAGCTCGCGCGCCGCATCCGCGGGGAGCGGGCCTAGGCGCTTCGCTCGCCATGCTTTGATTGCTACTGCTAGGTAGTTAGGGTATCGTCGTATTCTAGGTGTTGCGTTGTTCTTCAGTTATTGGCTTCCTGCTTTGTGTTGATGCTATCAACGAATTATAACTATCGGTGGAGAAATGCAGTGGAAGTGATCTACTTTATCATCAATCTTAAGTTTGTGCTCTCCTGAATTGCTAGTACTGCCTTTTGTGTTTGGCCATCTGAATCCATGCTTGAAATGGCCCGTGTGCTTAGAATGGTTGTTTGGATTTTGCTGAGATTTTGATGTGGCTGTTCCAATTTAGATCAGATTGGTGAACGACAAGATTGCATTTATTTGCAGGCAGTGTTTGCACATAAGTCTGCTGGGATCTGAAATCTGAGCAACCTGTAGCGATCTAGTTCAAGAGAAACAACGACATGGCATTGCAATTCTCTCTTTTTTTTGAAGGGAACAGGAGGGGCGCGCCCCTACTGGGAATTTATTAAAGGGCATTGCAATTCCCTTTATCTTTGTCTGTATTGGTGGAGTTCACAATGAAAGTGATCCACTTATACTCGACCTTCTGATTTATACTCGAGCTCAGTTTAAGTTGTGAGTGATGACCTTTATGCAGGATTGTGGTTGGTTTATACTTAGTGTTAGAACTTAGAATGGTCCATCAGTTTGATTCTGAGGCCACTGCTAATTCTGAATATGTGGATTTGTACGTTCAACAACTGGATCAAGTGGTTCTTACATATCAGAAAGTTGGGATTTGTTTGCAGCAATTGCAAAATTTTGCATTTAAGTGATTTTGTGATCTGAAGTCTGATCTTTGTGATATACATTAATCTAAAAGTACAACCTGTAGTGATACTGTAAAATTGAAACAGCGAGTTTTGTTTCTTTATTCAAAATTTGGAGTATGGTCTCCTTATTTGCCAAGACATCTCTGTACTAGTACTATCTGTCATCTTTTGCTAAAACATATTCCTTGGGTGATAGTACTATCTGTACACAGGCTAGCTAGCGGAACAGAAGAAATCTCATGGGGGAAAAGCTCTCTTGGCCTCTCATGGCGGAGTGTAACACAGCCAGCATCGTCCAGGAGGGAGATGTCCGCGCCGCGCCGCGCCGCGCCAGCCAGAGTGAGCTCGAGCGCACGGCTTCTCGCTCGAATCGGACGCGCGGCATGTTGCGAGAGAAACTGCGCGACGTGACTGGGAAGACGGAGGACGGCGCGGCTTCTCGCTCGGCGAGGATGGCGGCGGCGGCCGTTGTTCGGCAGGCCGGAGGTGGAGCCGTCTGAGGGGTTTATTGAAAATGTCTATTCTAAACATTTACATATGAACCCCTAATTTGGATCGCGGTTATCAATCGCGATCCAAATCAGGAGGTTTTCTAGAAATACCCAATCTTATTTTACATACAACCCCTGATTCGGATCGATCAGGGGTTTATGAAAATTCCAACTACTATTTTTACAACTATACCCCTAGTTCGGATCGCGATCCGAACCAGGGGGTTTTATGAAAATATCGATCAGAAATTTTACCAAGGGTCGGGGGGATCGCAGATGCTCCAGGCGGTGGCGCGGCACCGGAGCAGCCGACGAGGCCGAGCCCGCGCCGCCACCGTCGCCAGCCTCCGCTAGGCCCTCCACTCCAAGCATGTCAAGCAGCGCCTCGGCCTCAACTTCAAGCCACGCCTCACCAGCGCTTCCCGTTGTGACCACTCGTTGTGAGACGGAGCTGGCCAGCGCGAAGTCGGCGCCGTGCCGGAAGTCGGCGCCGATGGACTGCAGGTTGGGGGCTCAGCAGCGGCAGCCCCATCGCCTGCGCTGTCGATCAGAAAACACCGTCGTCTCGCCGGAATCTCACAGAGAGTAGGAAGGAGGTGACCAGAATCTGCAAGGCGTGGCTGCATGCCTATGAAGTCGATGACGAGGCGGCCGTCGGAGGCGCGGCCGGCCGGCCTGCCGAAGTAGGTCGCGCCGAATCGAACGGGCCCCGCTGCGCCGGGAACGCGGTCCAGAAGCCGCCGGTGTCGGAGTTGGAGTCGCCGAAGCTGAACACGGCGGGGAACTTGTTGCAGGTCCCGGCCCTCGACACCGCCGGGGAGGCGGAGGCGCAGCACAGCGCCGTCGCCACGAGGAGCAGCAGCCGTGCGGGCCCCACGGCGCGGGGGTGCACGTTCATTTAGGAGCGAGCGTTCGTGGCATCGAGCCAATTTGTCACGTTCTCTTTTTTTTCGGTTTTCTTTTCCGAAAAAAAAATATATTTCGAGATAGATAGCGTCGCGCTGGAGCTTGGCTGCCGCTGCAACGCCATGACAAAGCCGTAGTTGCCGTCATTAGATGTTTTGGAGCAGCAAGTATAGGCTGCCCATGCTTTGCTGTATTTTCCGTTCACAGTGAACATTAGCAGTAGCAGCCGCGCACTCGCACTGGTCTCTAGTGGAGGCTGGAGCCCAGCGACCGACAGGTGTTTTGGACTCTTTTTTTTTATCACAGGTGTTTTGGACTTTGAAGCAGTGCGATAAGATGCTGCTGAAAAACGATGAACTGGTTGCCAATGGATACACACACGGTCACGGAGACAAGCTCGTGCCTTTTGACGACAAGAATCATGATTCAGCAATCATTCTGTCATACTACGTAGCCTGAGAAAAAAAAAGATCCAGGAGTGAAACAGGTGGCGCAAAAAGAAAAAAAGGGGGAAAAAACAATGACTGATCTGGATACAATATACAAACCATGGTACTTGGTTCACAAAACCAGCGCAGGTAGCACGTAGATTGAAGTGGAAGACACACATAACTGCGTAAACATGCGACATTGCATAGTCTGATGGTTGCCAGCGTAGGGCAGGGCTGTACATGGATGTGGTATACATATACGAGTACGCGAGGCGTCTTGCTCCAGGATCAGGACGGCGACGAGAGCAGGCGCTGGATGACTTTGTCGGGGTCGTTGTCGTGGATCGCCAGCATTTCAGGGACGTTTGGCGACGTGAAGCCCATCTCGTGGAGGATGTTGTAGGATTTCACGAACTCCTTCACCTGGGTACAGGAGAGGTGAAATACTTGTCAGTTTGATGGACATGCAGCAGCAGCAAAAGAAGTAGGCCCGTTAAATGAACAGCAACAGCGTACAAACAGAAAATCGGCACACATAAAGCAAACTAATTACCAGGATTTATCTCAGCTTAAACTAGTTTTACATGCCAAATTATTTCGTTTGCCCATGTACTCCCACTTATGTGCAATTACCAAACTGGAAAATTAACGCTTATGTACAAACTGAAAATTTTCTTCAATGCAGAAAATTGGCTTCGCTGTAGAACGCACACGCTTCTTTTCTCGTACCTACCAGGGAAAAAACAGCTTGTATGTTCTGTGTTTATTATTTTTGTAGTGTAAATTTGCTCTAGTGCCAACCGGAAATTATCTGAGCTGTACATGTCAAAAACATGCTCAGCATATCAAGTTCTACAAGAACATTATAATTGATGTGAGCAATACTGGTGAATGGCAGCTGATAATCATGAACAACGAATGAGCAACATAAACCCCCAACAGACTAGAAGAATAAAGCTGGTTGCAAATCTGCTCATAATAATATTTCAGTGGTTTATCTCTTGAAACATCAAATTAAAAAAAGAATAAGGTTAACAGGATAGGAAGGCAATCATAGTCCTGGGAAAAAAGAGCTAGCACATGAAACATGAACGGGTGGATTTAATTTTCTGCAGATTCGAATAGAGATAAGATATACATAGTTATTGTCATTAAAGAAACTTTAGCTATCAGAGAGTCATTTTTTAATGATTAATGGTGCTGAAATAAGTATTAAGAAAAATACAACAGGAGGGAGCTAACATGCCTTCGCTGGATTATCTCCATAATTCAACATGGCAAATGAGACAGCTTCACGCCCAAGCCCCATGGCGACATACTTGTCCACAACTGGATCCCCTGACCCTGAAGATGCTGGTCTAGCCTGCAAAAGGAAAATGGGAATGTCAGTTATTCAATCAATAGAATTTGTAATATCTGCTTGTCATGCACGATCCATAATACAACCGCGACGCGAGGAAGCTAGAATGAAATCGCAAGATTGTAAATTTGTAATATCAAAATTCACTAAGGTGTCAGGCACAACAGGACTAAAAAAACAAAAGAACAGAATCGAAGTAATGCAGCTTCATATAAACTGTGCCTAAATCATGTGGTTCATCATTCCACTGGATTTAATTTTAAATGTTCAGGCAGACCAGGTTGAATGTTCAGATACGTGATTTACTGATTTGTAGTATCAATTTATTGTTGCTTCAATGAGCAAGTTAATATCTTCTAGTCTTTTGAATTAACAACGTACAACAAACCAATCCATCAACAACACTGACAGGGCGGAGGAATGGTGGGAGGGCAAAGTTTAGTAAATAATAGTGGGCATTAGTTACATAAGGAAAGCTTGCAGTTAAGCCAATAGTAATAACCAAAAACAAGTCCATAAAGAACTTAAGACCCTTTTTCAGCTAGGAACCAGATGAAACTTTATCTGATGGTAATTGATATATGAAAGACAGAAGTAGGAGCTATGTAACTTGCCTGCTGCGGTGGTGCCTGTCTTTCTACCACAAACTTACTCCAGTTGGGGTTCTCCTTCTCTGCCTCAGCAAGAATCCTTCTCTCATAATCAAAATCAAAGTTGAAGGTGCTACGAGGAATTTCTACCATCTGTGGTGGCAATTGAGGCTGAAAAGGTAACACTAATTAGAAGATCATGAATTCCCAAATCATCATGTGAACAGGGAAAGCGCGAATAGCACACACCTAATGTCACATAATAAATGAATAGAATCTTGAAGAAGCCAACACTCTCACAGTGCAACTGGTCAGCCGAACACGCCAGAGAAGCGGTTTGCTGAGCCAGCCCAGGTTCGAGTCACGGCACAATCTTCTTAAGACAAGAATAAGGGGGATGTCTCTCCCCCTGGCCGAGTTTTCTTTTTTAAGAAAAAGAATGGCATAGTGCATTTCTAGGAACAGAAAAAAAAAACTAGATAGGCCCCATATACAGTATGAAACTTTGATGGAACCCACACAGTACGAGTTGAATCCTCGTACATTTCAACTTAGTTGAGTACAAACTATAAGGCTTTTAACACCAAGATTATAAAACCAATTAATAGCTATGGCTGCACAAAATTAACAAAAGTCATCAGCAAATTTTCTAGTGAAAACAGAAATATCAGCACAAATATCAGTTCGTTGTATTGTTTAAACATAATTCCATCCCAATGGCTCACTCATCAAGGAATAAGCTGCATTTGCTATCGACAAAGGGCTAGTAGATAGGGTTATTGTCTTGCCGAAAGAGTTAGCATGTCCATCAAGAAATAGATAAACTAGTAAGATTTGTTAATGGTGCTCAGATCAACGAGATCAAGAAGATGGTCACTGGACAGCTAAAGGTGACTCGCAACAAATCAATAATGACAAACCATTCAATTATTGTAAATCCCCTGCCATGGAATGCCTCAATGAAGCCAAAAATTAACAGACAGAATTGGATTGTTTATTATAGAAACACATATCTTGTTGGACATCAGCAGTTGAAAACTTCCATATTTACATATGAATGAACAGAATGCCAACATTTGTCTAAAAGATTCAATCTCACTGGAGTAACATTTTTTGTATCTGAGAACAGATTAGTAGCTCCTGAGAACAAAGAAAAATGCAATTCAGTAGTAAATTAAACTACTCACAGGAGGGGTAATGCGGAATTCAGGCTTTATTGCGACGTGTATGCTCACTTCTGCACAATAATAAAACAGTATTATTAGAAAACAAACTGTTATTAAGAACAAGAAAACAGAACACACTAGTAAACAGTTTATTCATTTTTTGCAAGATGGGAAAAGTGAATATAGAAACACAATTACCAACGTTACCAACTACTTTGCTATGCCCAGTAATTACAACACATCCATGTGCCTAGGCAAGTGAATAACACGATCCCACTGTCTCAATATTACAGAGCCATTTCGTAAGCATTTGGCATCTGATGTTGTTGCATTCCTTGCCAGTTCTAAGCTCAACACGTAGCATATGCAAACACATATACTAAAACCACACACGCAAACACCTACAAGTCCATACAGCACCATGATCATAACAAATTGATGCCTTAGTGTACAACTAAGTTGCAATAGTGACACCTGACCCAACCAAGCTCTGTCGCGACACAAATTTAACATGCAATTAATTTTAGTTCATGTCATTCGAATTCGATGGTATTCAACTTCCCAGCACTCCCTAGGAAGTAATCCAACTTGGAGATAGTTAAGAAGACAAAGGCAAGTGGCACGGTTAGCCAGTTTCAGGGATAGATATTATCAGTTCTCGCATCGTGATCCCTACCAATTAGAACCCAAACCAACAAGAGATCTGCTGACCTAACAGCCACCACAAACCATTCAATTCAGTGGGCAGACTATTCACCACGCTGCATTCGACCGAGCACATAGCGTGCAGCTCTCCGTTACGGGAACAATACGAACCAACAGTGGAATCAATCGGATACTCGTAGGAAGTGGGAAAGGGGGGAGAATTACTCGAGGAGGAGGTGGAGGTTGGAGCGAGCGGCGTCACGATGGGGGCCGAGGACCCGGAGCCGCCCCCGGGCCCGTGGTGGTAGGGCGCGGCCCGCGGCGAGGCGGTCCCGGCCCCACCCCCACCGTGGGAGGGCTGGCCGACGCGCGGGTAGAGCGACGGGCCGCCGCCGCCGCCGCCGCCGCCGGGCGCGGCGCCGTAGGATCCCGAGCCCGGCCGGCCCCGGAAGTCGTACTCCATCTCCACCGCGTGGCGCGGGAGGCGGGGGGCGGGACCGGTCGCTGGAGCAGGCGTGGGAGTGGGAGCGCTCCGGCGAGAGCGAGGTCGGATCACGCGGTTCGGGTGGAAAACTCGGAGTCTCGGGGAGAAGGGAGGAGAGGACGCAGACGCGGAGCCGTGTTGCGTTGGCGAAGGAGGCGAGACGGCCCGGCCGGGTTCGCGACGAAGCAATCCAGCTGTTTGGGCCGCGCGCGCCGCTCCGGCTGGCCAGGCCCTCTCGCCCACCCCAATCCAGCGATCCAGGTATTGGGCCGCGTGCGCAAGTTTGCCCGCCAGGCCCAAGAGATCGTGTGCGGGCTTTGTCTGGACGTGCGGGGCTTTTTTGGTGATGTGCGGACGGGCCCGCTTTTGAGACGGACCGGGTCAAATCGGCCGGGGTGGCGCGCGCATCATGAGGCCGCCAATTCGCGCGGGATGACGACGATGACTGGAGTACCGGCGGTGGTGGGAGCGGTGATCCGAGTGAGAAAAGTCAGGGACGGTTCGCCGCGGACAGGGCTCCGGCCGTTTCCCTTTGCGGCTGGCTCGAGTGCCTCCTCAACTCTGATTCGCCCGTGGCCGTCATCTTTTGTTTAACCGCAGTTGGTGAGCGACAAGAGAGCACGATCTGTACCAGTGTTCTCAGAATCAGGCTAGCGGAACGCACGAGCTGCAGCCCGTGCAGATCACTAGCAACTTTTATACGAGGGGACAAGAACAATCTGCCACGCACCGTTCATCGGATCCCAGGTAACAGTAGCAGCAGTACCGCAAGCACTCACGTCGACCGATCAGAATTTCTCATCCGCCGCCGTCTTTCCTTAAACTAGCGCCACTGGCCGCCGGGGCCAGGCCAGCCAAGTCCCGGCGCGTCGCCATCGTCGCAACCACCACCCGCGGCCGCCGTCGCGTCCGGGGCAGCAGCGTCGCGACAGCGCCCGCCTTTCCGATTAAATTCCCCCCCGCCACCCTGTCGCCTCTCCGCTTTGTCCGTTCCGCTGGCCGCTCCTGCCGGGTGCGTGCGCGCGCGCCTGCCTGCCGGCTCTCTCGCCTCGTCCGCTACCGCCCCCCGCACCGCGGCACGGCATCTCCAGGGATCCGCTCCGCTGCGCTGAGGATCGCGTCGGCTGGTGGTGCCGGCGACGGCGACGCTGCTGGCTCGGCCCTGGCGCCGCCCGCCGGGCTTGGTTTTTCCGCTGTCCCGGGGCGCGCGTCGGCTGCAGTGGATCGGATACGGGAGTGGCAGTTGGGATTGGTCACTGCCTCACCGGCTCGGGTTTTACTCAGTCGGATCGCGTCAGCATAGAAATTGACCCGAGCTGATGATGGTCACGAGCAGTGGCGGCAGGTTTAAAAATCCTGTGGTGGCAAAAGGCTCGTGCTTTGGAGTTTAGCCTACTTGATCGCCGTTAACTTTTTGTTATTGCTAATCAGTGACAAGTCGGATCGATCAAGATGAACTTGGTGCTTGTGCATCACTCATGCTAATCTGAACAATCTTACAACTCATCAGACTCATGGACTCGAATCAAATATATACCTAAAAACGAGATGAATTCTGCATTCGAAACGCCTGCTTGAGCACACTGGTTTGTACTAGGAGTAAATGCTAACGAGTCAGCTCATCCTTTTCGCCTGCCCAGTTCCAACGTCAACGTAACGTGCCCGACAAGCATTTTTTTTTCTTGAGGGCCGTGCCAGACAAGCTTGGGAATATGAACGACAGAGAAAAACCAAATGTGGTTGGCCACGTCAGTTCTAAACTACTGCTGTGTAGCAACGACTGTACTGTAGTACATGATGACAGCAAAGTTCCATAAGCATCCTCCTAATTTTTTTATTAGCGGTGCAAAAAGCAAAAATCTGTCCTTTCCGTGAGCACGAAAAGAAAAATGAGTAGCTAGTGCATCTCACCAAACATCCCTGCTGCGCGATGATGGCCCGTTTCGTCCCGGGAATGGACAAGAGCGGACATGCTTGGGGTCTGTTCGTTCTCTCCTGGACGGCCAATCATTCTGAAATTTTGTGGTTATCTGAATAAAACCATTCTGAAATTTTGTGGTTATCTGAATAAAACTTAGTATTGACTAGTTGGCTCGTACTCCCCGTTCTGTCTTCACCCCTACGGCTCTACTGAGTGCCGATTCCTCCTTGTCAGACTTTTGGCCGTTTCAGTTCATTCGATCGTAGTATTTGAATTTTGTAAAGCCCTGCGATTTTATTTTATACAACTTTTAATTCGCTGCCTTCTCAGAAAACCTGTTACTTGCTTTGTGCTAAAACTCATGCTTGGAGAATAAGATGGTGCTTGAAGGACCGACCCTGCTTCGAATGCAAGACTTTTTTGCATGAAAACCATGAATTCATGGTGTTCCTCATGATATGCACATGATTTTCGCCATGGTTAAAATGTACCAAATAATGTTGTATCACACGACATATGCACTTAAGTTTCACTAGCAAGCACTACTATGTAGGAGAATACTAAATTAATACTAGGAGTGATAGTTATGTTGAGGTTCCAATCATCTTAAGTTCTTAACCAAGTAATTCGCAGCTTCAGGCCCTGTTTGGATACAAAGTATTTTTGGAGTTTTGCAGAAATACCATGGCACGCGGCAACGGCAACCTCGGCATGCCTATGCAGCTTGGGCCATTTTTTGGTTCAGGGCCGAAAATTGGCTCTCCCACGTGGCAACACGCCCACGCCAGTTCATTTTCACGCCCATGCGTGGGCGAGATCAGAGCGGCGAAAAGCTTCACCAAATCACGTGTTGGTAGAGCTCGGATTGATGCAAACCAAACGGACCCTTAATCCGTTACTTGTAACGCCATTAGGGTGCATACGTGTGAGTAGATTGTAGGTCCACGAGATGCCAAACACAAACCAGGTCCACATATAACTGGCATCGGCTACTAATATCGGTGGGATGCATTGTCGTATTAGGTAGCTCAATATCGTTTTATTTAGTTCTTTTAAAAATATATAAAATGGTGAGCTCTTACAAATTTGCATAAATTTGTACAAAAATAAAAAAAATTAAAATAAAAGCTGGCATCATATTTGCATGCATATGTGACGGTTTAGAAGACATCTAGCAAAATTAACATAAATGGCAAGTGATACAAAACTTGATTGGTCATGTAGAATTCAACATTGTTAAATTTTTCTATGAAAATAATGAGACGATAAAATAGTTTCATCATTAGTTGATGAAATTAAGTTTACATGAACAGAGATTAAGCTTTTCAACTTAATACTAAAAATGAGTTTTTCAATTGGAAATACTGAAATTTGACATCAAGTTTTTCCGTCAACTCAATCTAATAAAAACTTGAAATGATTTGCCATAAAGCTTATCGGGCTCTTCATATTTCCAACATTTCCAACACTCTTAAAAAATATTTCAATAGGCGCCACAATTATCAATACTTCTTATTGGCACGTTATTATTTTCCAAAACCTTCAAATCTAAACGTCACGTTCATACGGAGCGGCTCACTTCCAAAGCATGAACAAATATGGAAGGAAATGAAGAAGCAAACAAAAGTGATGAGCTGCCAATCATTCACGCCATCTCCAGTACATGGACCCATCTGGCACCAGATGTCATTTGCATTGCAGTTACCCTGCTGGCCTACTACAGCTTGATCCCTGTAATTATTTTCCAAATCTTCAAAGTGAACGGACATATTTTTTATGCAATGCATCTCTTACATGTGGGCCTAGGTTTGACTAAATTTGAGACTCATTTTTATGCATCACGTTTTTTCCCCCGGATTTGTATCTGAAAACGCATTCAAACCAAGAAATGGAAGATTCTGCGAGTAGAGAAATATCTGGGATAAATGGCAATGTATTAATGAAGAGATAGCCTAGCCCAGCAAACCCTTAATAATCAGGCTGTTTGCCAAATAAACCGCGGATCCTAAAATTTTTTGGAGAAAATCTCAATGCGTTCCCTCCCTCTCTCCTTCCTTCCGTCTCTCAACGACTCTCCCCTATATCTTCTAGTCTCACCTCCTCGTCTCCTCCACCTAGTCTAGTCATCATCTCCCTCTCCCTCTCCCCGCTTCGTTCTCCACAAGTCACTGAGAGCGAGCAATGGTGGAAGCAGCTATGGCGATGAGGCAGCGAAAGATGAAGCAGGAGCGGGTGGCCGAGCCGACCACGATCCGCAAACTTGTTCGCGTCTTCTGGGACGACCGTGACGCCACGGACTCCTCCGGCGACGAGGCTGGCGCCGGCGCCGGTACCGCGGCGCGGGGAGTGCGCAAGTTTGTCAGGGAGATCCGCGTTGTGGAGCATCGAGCGCCTTGCAAGGTCATCACGCCGGCCCCGGCGCCCGCCGGGAGAGTTGCTGCCGGCGGTGGCAAGAGGAAAGCGCCGGGGGTTCCGGCGGCGGGCGCGGCGGAGCCGAGGTACAGGGGCGTGCGGAAGCGGCCGTGGGGGAAGTACGCGGCGGAGATCCGCGACCCGTACAAGGGCGAGCGGATTTGGCTGGGCACGTTCGACACCGCCGAGGACGCCGCCAGGAAGTACGACAGCGAGGCCCGCCGCCTCCGCGGGCCATCGGCGACGACCAACTTCCCGGAAGCCCCGCCAACGCCGGTCCTCGCGAGACCGTCGCCCCACGCCATTCCCGCGGCGCGCTTCGGCGCGGCCGACATCTCCTCCGCCGAGGAGTCCAGCGACGAGTCCCAGCTGGTGGGCTCGCCGGTCTCCGTCCTCCGCGCAATGCCGGGCGAGACGGACGACGCGGCGGGCCCTCCGGCGCTGAAGCCCACGACGGACGCCGCCGATCCCACCGCCGAAGACGAGACCTCCCTGATCTCTGCCGACGCGCTCCTGCCGCAGCTCGACGAGGAGGCGTTCCCGTTCGCCGGCATCATCACCGCCCCGTTCGGCGACCCGACCCTGGGCGTCATGTTCGAGGACCTCGCCGTGCCGCGGCTCGACCACCTCGCCGACGTCGACCTCGGCGACCTCCTGCTGTGGCCGGGCGCGGACGGCTGCCGCTTCAGCGACATCGGCGACGGCGACTTCTTCGCCGCCGAATGATCAGCCTCCCCCCGGCCCGGCCGCCGAAAGTTTTGTCATTTGCCTTGTATGTATGGAGCCAGATGCTATCCATTCTTTTTTCTCCATTCTAAAATTCTCGCGTCAACATCTCTCTTCTCATTCGTTCAGTGTGTTGCGTAGCGATTCAGTACATGTATTCAGTGTGTTCTTGTTGCATTGGACAGCTCCGATCCGGATCGATCTGATTGAGAAAAAAAATGTACTGTAACCAGTTCGTGTGTGCTTTCTGTTCGAGCTCCTTCAAATCGATCGCCATCCTGTTGCTTCAGAAATCGCGCGCGGTTAGCTCATCGTTGACGAAGATTTCGGCGTCTGATTCAGACGCCAGTGATTCACTTCCGGGTCAGTTGGGGGTTGTGCTTGGACGAGAGGCTCGGTGTCACCTTCGATTTCGACACAAACAAAGATGATGGCGCAGGCCTTGGAGCTTGGACTAGTACTTGGTTGGCCTTTGATTGGACGTGACTTGTTGCTAGCGTCTGCGTGGCCGACTCTCAAGGTAGCTTGACCGGCCACATATTGAAGCAGGTAGGCAATGGCCAACGCCTCAGCTTCAGCACTCCGCCGGCCATGTCCCAACTCCCAAAGCCCAAGCTTGTGGATTGACCATTCAAAAAAAAAAAGCTTGTGGATTATGTTGATAGTTTTTTCATTTCTCAAGCCACCAAGTAATTCCCTTGTTGCTGCCAACGGATTTGAATTTTGAAATGACTCTTTACTGGATGTTGATCTGAAATATGAGGATGCAGCTTATTGGCTTTGCTGAACTTGTGCATTGTTCTATATGCTACAATCGCGGTAAGGGCATGTAGACGCCTTATAATGCATCAAGTTACGAGAACTGGATTAATGGATCATGGCGATGCGTTAGCACGCTCGCCAGCGCACGGGCACCACTGCTCGTGCGCTGTTCGCCTAGCCATGTAATCCACGCATCGTTTACTAAAGCGTGGGGGCCCATGCACACGTTTGTGCTTGTCCGGACTCGACAACACGCTCCTTCCTAAAACTTCCTCCTCGGTCCACATGTGCGTTGGAGCGATTAACCTTCCTTCCATGCGTTTCTCCTTTGCTTCCACACTAATTTGTCGCTATTGATCTCGCCACCTGCGCGCGACGGCAGCTGTGTTGCCCTCTTTTCCGGTCCGGTTCATTTCCCAACGTGGGTTCGGCTGGATCTATGCGAGCAGGCAGAGCCGCGGTGCACAAACATAATGAGAGTCGCTTGGCGACGACTGGATTCACAAGGCGGAGGCAAACATTGCTATGCTAGGGCCCACACAACGCCTTTTGTTTTCACTTTCCTTTTTTTCTTTAAAACATCAATGGGAATTTTTTTTTTGTTCAATAAACTTCATTGGAAAGTGTTTTTAGGAAATTTTACAATTTTTCATGAAATGATTTGGGAAAAAAGTTTTTCTATAACTTATTTTCATGATTTTCTAGCATTTTTTATTATTGAAAAACTTTGTTTTTAGAGAACTTTGTTAAAAGCTTTTTAATTAAAAATAAATATCTGCTCTTTCTAGAAAACTTCTGCTTGAAAGCGTTTTTGGATTATTTTTATTTGAAACTTTGTTTTATCGTTTTCTTGTTATACTTTTTGTGTCAACTATTTCGCCTACATCAAGGCCAATAATCCAATTTGAGTTGCATGTAGTGGATGCCCATTTGCTCGCGGAACAGCTTCGCAATGCCAAATTGTATGACCATTTGGTTGAAAATTAGGGTTCTAGGTAGGACCGTAGTATCTTAAAATCCTAAGATTGAAGGATGTTTAATTTGTTTGCTGTTATAGCACATTTGGACTTTATTGCCTTTTATATCACGAAATACGCCTTACAACACATCAAGTTACAATATATGTACATGTACATACGTACGTGGCAGCACCGTTTTTAGCAGCGTATACTGATTTGTGCTCCTGGCTTCACCCCTGCCGATTCGTCCTCGCGGCGACGATGGCGACCACCGAGAGGGCGGCCACCGACGAGGCCCATATCACGCCGGGGCGGTTGCGGACGAGGAAGCTCGTCATCCTCTGGTCGTGGTACTGCTTCACCTTCTCGATCTCCCGGTCCATGGCCATGTACACGGACGGGTACGTCGCGTGCCCGTCGATGCTCTTGACCAGCCCGTGCACCTCCTGCGCGCCGCCGGACCCGCCGCGGACCACGCCGGCGCGGCGGAGGATGCGGACGTCGGCGGCGTCCTCCACGAGCTCGTTCAGCATCTGGAAGTAGCGTGTGACCGGCTTGCTCTGCCCCTCGTACTCCCGCGCCAGCAGGTTCCGCGCCACCGTGGCCAGCTTGAAGTCGTACACCAGAGCCGGCAGCCGCACCGTCGGCTGCGCGAACTCAACCTCGGCGCGGCCGTTCTCGGAGGCCTGCAGCCGGACCCCCGACCGCCGGAGCTCCCGCGCCGTGGGCATGCGCGCCGGCCGGCCGGTGGCGCTCACGCCCGCGCCCTGCGGCGGCTTCACCACGCTCAGGTGCAGGCAGTCGAGCAGCGTGCGCGTCGCCATGTCCTCGTCGGCGGCCACGTCCTTGAACGGGCTCGCCGCCGCCGGCTTCTTCGAGGAGGCGAAGGGCGAGTAGTACCAGCAGAAGCCGTGAACCACGTCGCCGAAGCTGTCCTTGTTGAAGGGCAGCCTGTACTCGCCGCCGCCGGCGATGGAGCCCCTAACGTCCTCGAACTCGCCGCGCGCGACGGTCGCCGCGACCGCGCCCTCGGCCACGGCGGCCACGTCGAGCAGGTCCCGCAGCGGGAGCTGGTTCTCGAGCTTGACCACGTCCGTGACGATGTCCTGCATGTGCCGCGACTTGAAGCTCTCGTCGACGCCGTCGCGGTCGGCGCCCCTGGCGATCGCCTCCTTGAGCTTCGGCAGGAAGCCGACGACGACGAAGACGCCGTCGACCACTCGCTTCTGCGTCTCGTCCAGGCCCTCGTCGGTGACCTCCGCTGGCGGGCTGCTTTTGCCTCCCTTGGTGCCAGGGTCATCAGGACTCGGAGGAGCATCCCCGGCCTCCGGCAGAGCACCTCCTGCATCACCGGTCGCCGTCAGTGCCTTGATCCTGGCGTGGCATTCCCTGGCGAGGGCGAGGAGGAGGCTGTCGGCGCGCTGCATGTGGTCGTCGACGTGGTGGCCCGTGACGGCCTCGTAGACGAGCGCGGCCTTGACGCGGAAGCTGTTGCGGCGGTCGATGGCGCTGCGCGGGTCGTGCGTGAAGAAGACGCTCACCGGCGCGAACTCCGCGGGGTGCTCCGCGCGCATCCGCTCGTACGCCGTCGACCCCAGCATCGCCTGGTACGGCAGCGGCGCCGGCGGGGGTGCGCGGGGACTGGGCACGCGCCCCAGCAGCTCTGCGGCCGCGGGCGCCCCCGGCACAACGTCGCCTGGCACGCACCCGAGCTCTGCGGCCGCGGGCGCCCCCGGCACGCGCCCGGGATCTGCTCCCGCGGGCACGTTGGCCTCTGCGCTCATCTTCGCTCTAGCTCCGGCTGGCCTTCGCA
The DNA here is from genome assembly GCA_032594955.1 of Panicum miliaceum. Taxonomy (NCBI): domain Eukaryota; kingdom Viridiplantae; phylum Streptophyta; class Magnoliopsida; order Poales; family Poaceae; genus Panicum; species Panicum miliaceum. Next base: position 2,523,777 of record CM064071.1, read on the forward strand.
GCCTTGCAGGTGGTGGTGGGCTTACGGGCCGGGGCGATCGATCGATGCCTCGATGGTTTTGGTGATTTGGCGTGGTGGGGTTTATTTATAGGGCCTTTGCAAGGGCCGTGGGGACACTGCTGCTTGCTGTATTGTTCCTGAGTTCGCCAGTAATCCCTTGCTTGGCGTGATCAGAGGCAGGCAGGCAGGCAGGCAGGCATGCAGCTTACGTGACAGGGAGGAATGAGACTGTCCGTTCAACATGACATGGTATCATGGTCCCACTGTTAGGGATCCAGGTAGGCTGGTCCACTTAAAATGGTATACATATAGTTCCGGGACTCCTGGGCTTGCCCATTTGTATCCTTGTCCAATCATGATCTCTTTGCGAACGGAAATGCGGTGATTTTAGGCGGTCAAACACCTCATACGGCGTGTCAAAAAAAGGAAACCACCTCAAACGGACAAAAGTGAGGTGAAATTTCACAACGTGCGTTTCTTCTATACCAGGTTCGGTCAAATTGAAAATTTAGTTCAAACAGAACAAATTTAACGATATTTTAGACAAAGACCGCTTTGGCCCTGCTTTATATTGAAAGCAAATTTAACGATATTTTGTAACTGGTCGTTAAGGAATCTAGGTTGGACAAGCAAGACGATCAGGGATCGATCCCAAACTGATGGGCGGGAATGGAGGTCCCTGCAAGTTTCCCCGCCAGACTCTCTAGGCGTGGTGCCCCGAAGGGCTCCAATGCTCACGTAGCGGCGTAGGCCGTAGGCCGTGCCCTTGTTCCGAAGGTTACTGGCCAAGCGGACAGGGTGTGGTCACGCCAAGGATAATAAACCTCCTAAAGCATATGAAAACCCGTGCCCGTGGACACACGGCACACCAGACGAACGGCCTTGCGCTTTACAAGATTCTTCGATACCATCACATTCAAAACTACGCTTTCAGTGTACGGACACCATTGACACTGAAAGATGTAACGTAGCCATCAGCAGTGAGCACCTTCAGCGAATGGTCGAGAACGAGCGCGCACAAGAGGGCCCTTTCGTCAGGTGGTTCATCAAGAAAAACGAGGTATGGTTCTCTAAAGGGTCAAAAGCTATGAACCCTTACATGCAAAGGACAACATGTCATGAGCAACAATCTTAAGAAACAGCGAGTGGTGTAACTGAAACAGAATCCAGTTGATTTCATATGTACCATCGGGAGGCTACCTGCGCAGGACCGCTTCCAGCATCCTCCTTATTCTTCAAAACTGTCATTCATCTGGAGTTGGCACTGCATCACGTCCTTTTGAGACAAACCAGCCACAGCAGCAGGGGCCGTAAGGCTGACCTGAACAGTGGAGGGTGTATAACCGGTCTGCTTCCATAGTTCCATGTATGTACAGGGTTTTTCACTCATCCTTCTGCTCATGGAAGGATGAAGAACCGAAGATCTTCAACGAGACGCTACTTGTGCTTCCCTCTTTTATCGGACATAAGGTTGATCAATGAAGGCCCACTGGAAGATTTGTTCATATTGCTCCGCGGCATGGTCCCATGTGAAGTCTTTTGACATGCCCCGCTTCATGAGTCCCTCCCAGGAAGATTTGTGTTCTCTATATGTAGAAATCGCAGTTCGCAATGTCTGCAAAAGATCGTTGAAGTGTCAAAATACCAATTGTGAATTGCTTTGCCCCATTACAGCAGTGGTTTGTTTTACTATTGCTGGGGTCAAGAGAAAAAATAGGCACTGCATTTTAGTAAAACAGTAAACAAATGAATCCTGAAGCCTGGGGTGCATAAACTCTCTACACTACTCTCAATTGTCTTAGAAGAAACTTGCAGCCTTTGTAACTGATAGTTTCCAGGCTTGGTTCTATAACATATTAGTCAAGGTCAAAGCAATTATTAGTACACATATAACATTCTGGACAGAGTAGTAACTACAGGGGTGTTTGGATCCATGTGCTAATACCCAAAAGTGCTAAATTTTAGCACTAACATATCCAAACAGGAGTGCTAATGGGGTGGGCTAAACTTTAGCCAAGACTCAAAAACTTTACAGGAGTATGAGTGCTAATAGGTGCTAAAGTTTAGCACTTAACTTTAGCCCATCCAAACAGACCCACATTGATTGAGGTGAAACGTGATTGAGTGGAAGTTTTAATCAAAATCTTTACAAATCACTTCTATTTAAGTATTGAACAAAAATAAAGCTCTATTTGCACATCAGAAGCATGTATCAAACATGTAATGCACATGCACCTGGCACAAGTTAGCAGTGTTGAACCAAAAGGGTGAGGGGTAGCTGTTGCATTCATATTGAACTATATTTTTCAGGGCTTCATTTCCCACTAAGTACAACTTCCCATATACGTACCAGAATCAAGCATCTTTTCTCGTAAATCCAGTTACACATTGTCATCAGTAGAATCAACTAGACGGATGATGTTAACTCAACCGAGTTCATCAATGTTTAGTACACAAAAAGGGCCATTAGGGTACAACGGACGAGGACATTCTATGGCTAAGATACTAACAGGAATCAAGGATTCAAGTTTAATGGAAACTCACCCACAGCATGTTTTCCGTTGTTAGGGGTGCGAACGCCCACCTGTAAAATATGGGCAGTGAAACTTAATCAGTTCATTGATGAAAGGAGAAAGCTACAGAAACCATTGTAAGCATTCAATTGATTCCACACTAGAAGGGGAAGAGCCTGCAAATACTCTAAAATGGAGCAGTACTTACCCTGTACCCTGCTCTCCATTATCACCAAAAGGGTTGAAGTTCTCCACTGTGTCCTGTTCAATGAAAGAAAAAGGTGAACATTCTGCCTTGGTACTGATATTACAAGCCATTATTAAAGGATAATTGTCTTACTCTAAGCCCACCAGTTGCATGGACAACAGGAACTGTACCATACTGCATAGCATATAGCTGATTGAGACCACAAGGTTCGAACCTGGATGGCATTAACAATATATCGCAGCTGTACAAAAAGGGAGATATCAGTATCTCAAATATAAAATGTATTTGTTATGAGATGACAAGTGAGTTCTTTGGCAATGGGTTGTTTGTATACCCTGCAGTTATTCGGTGGGAAACCGGAACACTAAATCCAACCCATCCACGAAATTTATCCCTGAAGTCCGACTCTGTAGATCTCATCCAGTCTTCAAGCTCTGGGTCACCAGATCCAAGCATCACCTACATTAAATAATAAAAAAAATCATTTGTCAACTAACTCTAGTTTTAGGTATAAGGTAACTCACGCCTATCCTTCATCGGTCTTCAGTTGAAAGAAGAAAAAAAAGAACTCAGGAGCCAGAAGAAGAATAAGGACATGGCTCTAATTTCTCCAATACACAGCTATCGCTGAGATACTGTTAAATAAATTATGTTTCTTTAAGCGTGCGCACATGCATGCATGTGAAATGTAATTCAGTGTTCCGGAAAGAAACAAGTTGAATCCATAGGGAACCATAACCCTCTTTTTCATAAATTTTTCTTGTGCAAGAACTTATTAGCGCCATTTGTAAGCATACATAAAAAATCAAGTTGAAAAGAGAGGACTAGAATGGAGAAAGCAATTCTGCGCAAGGACATTAGAATATTTTGTCAGAAACTGAATGTTTGACTCAGTTTTGAGCTTACTGTCACGGAAAAGAGTCAGTGCTTACAAATTGAATGTCTTCCCGCATGAGGGTTGGCATGATAAGTTTAATGAGATCAATTCCTTTCTGATAATCCAATCTTCCAATGAAGCCAATCTGTAAATCAAGCTAATAAATCAATCCACTATATTTTTTGGAGAAAAAATGATGTCTGAAGCATTGGTAACTAACCAGAGGAACATCAGGCCTTATAGGTAAACCCAGCTCCTTCTGCAATGCAGCTTTACATTTGGCCTAAAACAACAATGCCAGGACACAAAGGATTAGTCACTGAGAGAAATTCGAGAAATGGGAGGAAGAGAATGAACATAGGAGGCAGTTATCCCAAGTGTCACCATACCTTTCCAGATAGATCATCAGCAGAATAATGACAAGGGATATGTTCGTCCGTGGCAGGGTTCCAATCATTAATGTCAATTCCATTTACAATTCCTGCAGAGTAGAGCCATAACAAATTACTCCCTCCAATCACAGATAAGTGACGCCTGAACACAAAAAGGGTTTCCAAAACACAAATTTGGCTAATAATTTTAGTTAAATAATATTTATTAGACATAGCAAAAGTATTACTTTTGTGGTACTACATTTCAAGAGGATTCTACTCGTATCATTTTCAGATATTCTAAATTCAACACATAGAAAGTAATTTGTAATTGAACTTTGGAATGATTGACTTAAGGCAACCCCCCAAAAAATTACTTATTTGTGATCGGAGCGAGTAATACTTATCATCCCACTCGGTCGTTTCCACGAAACAATTTTTCTTTTTTGAAAATAAGTTCCACAAAACAGTTGAAGAGCAAATAAGTTAACATGAATATTGTTACCGTTTAACACACTCTTCCTGGAACTTAACAGCTCATCAAGGCCTTGTCCACCTTCAGCAGTTGTGACCTCCCATGAATAACCCTGGAAATGAAACGTAGATGCAAAGTGGAAGACAGGCGACAGCAGATTGAAGGAATAACACCTTGTAAAAGTTATTTACATAAAATTGTTATATGTAATATCACCTTACTGACGGTCACGATTCGATCTGCTGTCACAACTGCACCTTTCAAAAAATTAACTGCCTCACCCTTGTCAAGGGCATGCCTTCTTGCCCATTCAGGGAATACCCACTCCAGAGCTCCATACCATTCAGGTGGCAGCCCCAGGTCAGGATATGTGCTTGCAGGCTCCACACCCTACCAGAATGAAAAGATATACGGTGCTGAGTGAACTGCACTGTCAGATTGTATATAGACAATGCAAATTGATAAGCTCGAACCTGATGTGCTAAATTATGTATTACTAGAATGCTGCGGGAGTCTTTATAAACACCAAATGGTCTATATTTTGCAGCAAGAAGGCTGAAAAAAAAAATCAATGTTAGGACTATAGTGATTACATAATGGAAGCTAATTTAGCATTTTTGAAGCCAATAGAAGGGAACAATAAAAAAGGGAAAACAGCAGAGCGCAAAAGGCACACATCTAAAACCGCACTTCAAAGTGATACAGATAACTCACAGTAAGCAGAAAACCATGAGCAAACGCATCAAAAGAAATAAGTATCATCTGAACTCTTTTGTATGCGAATAACATGATACAAGACTACCACTCAGCTCTTCTGTTCATTGTGTATGCTTGGTGTTGTCCGAGTCTTTATCGGTCACACATAAAGGACCAGGTTTTACTGTTTACCACATAAATTAGTCTCTAGAAATTAAATGATTGTCATTTCACAGATATCACGTGCAATGACACACACAACTGCTATCCAAACCATGCCTTCCTGTTTCAAAGTAAAAGGGATGGTTCAGAGTATTTGTAACTGATAGTCTGATAGGCTAAGAACTAGCATTACAATAGTAAGTTGAATACAAAATTAACTATTTAAAAAATCTTGCTGCAGTAAATTATTAGTTAATCCTGAAAATGTTGCAGAACTGATAAGAGGGGGGAATCAATGAATGTTAATGGAATATGACGTGCATTGAAAAATAGAGCTTCGAGGACAATGAATAAAGGTGTAGGCTTGCAGGATTTAGATGAGAAGATTCACAACATACACTGGCACAAGGCTGGCATGCCAATCGTTCACAACAAACATGCAATTCTGTCCGTAAATATACCCTCCCAATTCAAGGACCAAAGGAGCCTCACATGCAGCATAGCAAAGGAGTGTGTATCTGAACTGCAAGACATATATCACTTGATCAAATTTGTGATAGAAACTTAAACAGATCAAATAGGAGCTTAATGTAACAAGCTTCTTACCTGATTATCACCATAAGCACCAAACTTATCTCCATATAGATTTCCAGGTCTGTGATACGAGGGATGGTCAACAAACACCTAAACAAATGGCATAATTAGCATGAATCGAAAAAAATTTAGCCCAAACACATATAAGAATTCTTCATCACCAATTGCAATAAGATGAAAGACATGACATGTATTAACTAGACACTCCTGCAAACAGTGGCAATCAACAAACATGATCTTCTCCACCTTTGAAAGTTTCCTGCTATCTCGAGCATATCATTATTCATTAATCCTTATCTCTAATGTCATCTTTAGTCAGTATCATGTTTGCCAACACAAATGCAAGACCACAGATGCATAAGACTTTAGGACCAGAGGCATAAGTGTGCCGATTTCATGGACACATCATAGCATTTTGGAACCCTCATTATCTTAATCTGGAAAATATTGTATGTTATCCAGGATACTGAAGACTATGGGACCAATAACATTAAGTACTAAAGTAACATTAGAACATGTACATGTCAAGAAACTCACATGACTAACAATCAGCGCAATCTTACAGACAAAGGTAGCAAGTTATTAATTCTAATCAGAAACAATAAGGTGATATAATACTTACCCAATCAACAGAATCTCTATACTCATGGAAAAAGGTTACTTCATGATCACCGCCAAAGCATGGAACCCGAATGTGCTTCTCGGTGTAAAATGCATTTGCATAATTTTTGTCAGAGGTACCATTTAAATATCTTGGCATTACAACCATCACACGGTGACCACGAGCAGCAAGAGCAACTGGTAGTGAACCACAAACATCTCCTAGACCCCCTGACTTTGCATAAGGAGAAGCTTCACCGGTTACAAAGACAATGCTATGTGTTACTTTAGCTCGAGCTTGCTCCTTCCCAACCATGATCTCAGATTCTTGCTCCTTTCCAACCATGATCTTAGAGTCTTGCTCACTTGCCACAACTACTGTGTTTTTGATGGAATTTTCAGCAATCTCTGTATGTGGAATGAAGGATTCAAAATATTTCTTAAGGCCAGAGTAGAGGAAAAATATTAGCAGAATGTCAAGTAAAAACACAATATGGGTTCTTGTTCCATCATACCAAAACAAGTCTAGGAGTGAATAATAATGGTTCTACCAACATTCTGTTCTCAGCTAAATGACAAATTCAGGTTGCCAGATGCTCACTAGTTTCCTAAATTCGATCATATGGTCAGACAGTGTGTTTAATATATGCAAGGAAACAAAGAAGAGTTGTGGTCCTAGGAAGAGAGCAAGGTGGGCCAACAGCGTATCAATAAATATCAGCAAGGCCCCAAAAGAATAGATTCGTACCAAATAGGAACTAGTAGTCCAGTGAAAGGAACATGTGACTAACTAGAAGGTGCTATGGCTCCTCTAGAATATGGTATCTGACAAAATATTAATAATCTAAGGATCCTAAGATAAATTCTGAGTTTTTTTTCTTTTGCTATTAAACATATAGCTACTGTCATTCCATAACACATCTCCGCTGAAAGTCCTTTCTGATTTCTATCAACTGACTAAGATTTGGTCACAGTCTCAGTGTTTCGGTAAAACATTGAGGGCTGCTGATTCGGTAAAATCAGCTTCTGGCAGACTGATATGACACCCCAAGGTTCTGCTAGGATATTCCGTGGTTTGCAACTACCCTGCAACACAGGTTACAATCGCATCACCAAGCCAGGGAAGAGACAAACATGCCAATTTCGCTCTACTTGCAAGGACATATGTGTCACCCGAGTGGCTGAGTTAGCCCCATCCCTCTTCCTACTAAAATATCTATGCTATGTCTGCTCAGATCTAACCACGTGCACGGCCCTCGAAACCTCTGCAGTGCCCCGCATCATACCGAGGTGTCGACACGCCGCCCTGAACCCCATCGTCTCATGATCCAATGCAGAAGCCGCAGAGTCGCCACGCGTGGGCTCAAATGCAGGGTTTTTTTTTCACATGCTACTAGTAATCATGCATACTCGGTCAATACTAATTGCGATCAATTCAACACGAAATCCACCCTTCAAAAATCTACCCAACTTCTCAGGCCATTTCGTGCTGAACGACCCGATCAGCAGGGATCCGAACACACGTCGATTAAAAACCAACAAGAGGATTTGGACGCGCCGCTCTTACGTTCCAGCTCGAGGCCGAGGTCGAGGTCCCCCAGGCCGTCGTCGGGCACGGGCGGCGGCGTCGACGCCGGCTCCCGCTCGGGCGCGGGCTCGCGCGGCGGCGCGAGGAAGCCGGGCACGAGCGGGGGCGCCAGCTGCGGCATCGGTCGCGGCGCGGGGCCGTCCCTGCTGAGCTCCGCGACGCAGCGCCGGCGCACCGCCCGCTGTTGCCGCTGCGGGCGCGCCTGGTCGCCGCCGCTGCCGCCCCGCCTGGGCCCCGGGGCCCCGGCGGCCCGCGCGAGGAGGAGGCACGCGGCGCCCACGGCCGGCGTCGCCATCTGCAGCGGGGAGGCCGGGGGCGTGCGTGCGTGGGGATCGCGCGCGGGGGAGAGCGAGGAGGCTGCGGGGTCGTGTCTCGTGTCGTCTCTTCTCTTCTCTTCTCGCGCGGTGTGGTGGGGTGGGGTGCCGCCTCGGGCGCGCTTCCCGGGTGGCGAGGGATGGGAGGCGAGGAGGGGTTTTTGGTTTGAAGCACACAGCAAAAACGGATCGCCGGGGGGGGGGGGGGGGGGGGTGGTGGGGTGGTGTTGAGTAGGGGGGGAGGTGGAGCGGTGGTGGACAGACAGGTGGGGCTGCCAGCCACACGGAGCGTGCACGGGAGACGCAGCGGGATGGACGGACGGACGGACGGACGGGGTCGGAGCGCTTTCAGTGGCGGCGTGGCGTGGCCGCGTGTGGGAAGGAAGAAACGGCAGGCTGATTCACCGGGGGCTCGTGAGCGGGTGTCGCGCTCGGGGACGGAGACGGAGACGGAAGCTGTTCGTGTCCTGGGGAGAAGAGGAAGGCCGCTGGCTGCATGTGCTCTTTCCTGTCCTTCAGTCCTTGGCCTGGGCCTGCGTGCGGGTTCCGTCGTTCCGTGGCAGGAGGGACGTGAATTGTGGGCGTTTCGATCTGAGTAGTATATCTTGTGGTTGAGGTCGTGGGCTTTCGATAGGGTGTCGCCAGTGCTGCCGGTCACGTTCGGCAGCCGGCACCCACCCTACCAATGCTCACGGAACACAGGCACACAGCAAACCAATGCTCTTGCTCTATTTTTTGGAGCTACATAGCCACCTTGGCTTGTACGTAGCCAGTCATCTTGCTTATGTATCAAGCACGATCCAGAAGCAAAGGATAATTCATCTCACAGTGGCCATAATTTCACATGGAGAATATCAAGGCCAGCGCACATTCAAATTGCTCCGGGGACTTGAAAAATCGTAATTTGGTAGCATGCATGCAATTGCAAAACGAAGATATTCTAACAAGGCGAAAAGTTATGCCAGCCTTTAAGTACATGAACGTGCAGTGTATTTTTGTTCCTACAACACTGCAGTGTGTGAATGAGAATGAGAATAGCAGAAAAAGAAGGAATAATGAATCAAAACTCATCCAGAGAAACCAAAAGTTCGAATACAACGCTGTTCTAATTACTTTCCACGTCACGGCGTAGACTTTTAGCTATTATTTATTGTAGCACAATTAGATGCTCACACCAAGTTGGTGTGAGAATAGAATCAATACACAAATGACTTCGGTCTCACACGCTTAGAAGTAGGATGGTAGGATGCCACTGTCCAAACTGAATGTGTGAACGTCCCACTAGGACGCCTTTTTATCCGAATTTGAGTTATCATAATATGATATACCGTGCTAATTTGTTATGTATAGATGATGGATGAAATTTCATAGATAGAGAGGGAATTCTAATAGACTTATGGAACGTTTTCCCGGCGCTCTAGCCGAGGCAGGCAGATGAGAGAAGAGGATATATAGCAAATTTTTCATTGCGAATGTGATCATGATGGCTATTACTGGCTAGTGTCTACCAATCTGCACGTATCGATAACGGCCGATGCGAGCTAAAATTGACCTGCTTACATGGAGAAAGACAAAATGGTGATAATAACAAAAAAAATAGTACCTTCTTTGTGCATTTCTATGTGCAGTTTCAGCGGTCTCCATAGTAGCAACTGGTTAGATTCAACTGGACCTGGCTTTTTCCATCAAACTGAGAGAAGAGAAAGCTCAAGTGAAAGGCAACGCATTGAACGAAGGGTGTTCGGATCCGGTGACTTATTTTTAGTCCGTGTCACATTGAATATTTGGATACCAATTAGAGAGACTAAATATGATCTAACTATAAAACTAATTGCATAAATGGAGACTAACTCAGGAGATAAAACTATTAAACCTAATTAATCAATCATTAGTATATATTTATTATCGCATAATATTATTAAATTATGGACTAATTAGGCTTATAGATTGATCTTGCGAATTAGCATCCATTTATGCAATAGGTTTTATAATTAGCCTATTTTTAATACTTCTGATTGGTGTCCAAATATTCGATGCGAGAAAGACTTATTTTTAATTTCTGGAACCAAACAGGGCTGAAACGATTACATCCATGCATGTCCCTTTTGCTCTGCACTCTTCCAGTAGAACGGCTCAAAACCTTACGATGAAAACGAATCGAATCTACCATCCGTGGCCCCGCATGTCACTGACTAGGGCGCTGACTAACACCCAGACCCTTGCAGTGGTCCCACCTGTCAGTAAAAGTGAGTGACGACTGTGACACCACACCAGCAAGTAGCAACCGACCGGCGCCCGCCCAACCGCCCCAACCAGCAGCATCCGGGGAGCTCGAATTCAAAATTTGAACCAAGCAAGGCAGCACAGACAGAGCGATCGCCCGCGACCGTGGCCCGTGGCGGCGATGAAGACGACCCCGCCGGCCCGCCGCCCTCCTGGAGCTGGTCAGAGTATCCTCCGCCTCCGACCACGACGTCGCCTTCCAGCTCCAGCTCGCCGAGGCGATCCAGGCCTCCCCCGAGTCGTCTGACGCCGCCCACGCCCTCGCTCTCCACGCCGCTGCCCGCTGACGTCACGCGCGCCAAGCTCGACCGCCGCGATGCCCAACTCCGCCGCCTCCGCCCGCGTCGCCGCGCACGACGCCCTCTTCGCGCGGGAGCTTGCCGCCGTCCCGGAGGACCGCTGGCGCTGGGCCCACGACGGCGACTGCCTCGAGCGCCCCCTGGACTCGTCGGACTCGTCGCCCCGCCCGCTCTTCAGCGTCTTGTTCAATCAAGGGCATGCCGAGCGAGGACGTGGTGGGCCCACGGAACCGGGACCCCGGCGCCGCAGTCCTGGCGGCGGCCGTGTGCAGCCCGCAGGGGAGGACGGAGGTGGTGCTCACAGTAGGGATCATGGGTGGGCGCGAGGTGCTGGAGGACATGGCGCTCATGGAGGGTCGCCACGCGCCCTTGGGTTGGGCATCCGAAGCGCCGAGGTCGTCAACAATTACGATCCGCTGCTTACAATGTACGCGATTCGATCCATGCATCCCACACGGATCTAGTACTACAGCAGTACAGCTTCGATCTCTCTGACTATCTTTTGCTTACTGACCCACTTGTTTTTGGTGAATATGATGCTACCAGTACCACCGCGTGCAGTGTCAGTTCTAGTATTACTTAAAAGTTTCTCTGTTTGGGCAAGAAATACTGTTCTCATCATGTTGTTTTCCCAATTTATTGAAGTCTCTCTGTCATGATGAGCAAGAAATTCAACGTGAAAAAGCCAAACACTAACGATTTGTAGTACTAGGAACTCTGAATATCCTAACCTACTTTTGGTAATCTTATTAGTTGATAGGTTCTTTGTCAGTTCATAACTTAATCAGTTTGTCAGTTAGTATGGGCTTATTCTAGAGCCTCTGCGTATGTCTGGCAAAATCTTTAGCTTTAAATTTTCGAGATGATGATTTTTCATCTAAGATTCCAATGTGTATGCTATAACAGTATTCGCAACCAAAATATTGCAGGCAACTGAACAATTAACAAACTCAACACTTCTAACATCTGTTTGCGTTCGTTCAAAAAAAAAAACATCTGTTTGCTTGAGTGCCTTCCTCTCGGCGCCGCCGCCTCCGTGGATCGGAAGAGCTCCTGGACGTCCTCTGCTCCATGTCTGACCAAGCTGATGGATCCCGGGCATCCCGCGCTCGCGGAGCGACTCTGATTCGCAGCGGGACGCACGCTCTGAGTCTCACGCGTCGGCCATCATGACGTCGCCGTCGTAGTCCCTGCGGACGCCGCCGCCCTCGTTGGCGCGCCGGCGCTCGTCGATCCACTCGTAGTAGACGTCGATGGGCTCCGTCAGCGCGTCGGCGGCGGTGGCGTAGCTCGCCTCGCAGGCCCAGCACGACGTCTCGGCGGCCTTGCGCTTGGGGTCGATCCGGCACTCCACGCTCTCGGCGCGCTTGCAGATCGGGCAGCGGAAGACCGTTCCCAGCTTCTTCTGCGCCTTCTTCGGCGCCGCCGTCACCTCGGGCGCCGTCGGGCTCGTCGCCGCGACGGATCCCGCGTTCGCGAAGCTCTGAGCTCGCAGCAGGAGGCGAGACGACTCGTCGGAAAGGAGAACGGAACGAGTTGAGCTGCGCTGCCTGGTCATCTTCTTCTCGCAAGATTTTGCCTTCCGAGAAGACTGTGCTGCCGAGAAGTGCCGAGGGCTGTTGGTTATATGATCGCTTCTTGTTCGTGTCCGACTCGAACTGGATCGTGCCCAGTCGGACTCGGACTCCAGTAATCCACCCACCATCCGTGGCCCCACATGTCAATGGTTAAGGCGTTGACTGGTCCTCACACATCCAGGCCCCGCAGTGACCCCACCTGTCAGTGGAAGGTGGCTCCACATGTATGTGTGCCATTGCCAGCAACCGACCTGCCGCTACCGAGCACAGGAGAGGCCGTCTCCTTTGAAATGCCCCGCCCTCGCCATGGCGTGTCGCCCAAACCGCCGCAACGACCACCTGTGCCACGCACGCCAACGGCCAGCGATGGAGTTCTTCCCCGACGGCGTCCACGTGCGGCTGCGGAGCCGCGGGACCGGCGGTTACCTCCACGCCGACGAGGACGGGGCCGGCGTCTCCCTGCGCCCGCGCGCCCGCGCGTCGCTGAACGCCGCGTGGAGGGTCCAGCGCGTCGCGCGCCACGGGAGCGCCTACGTCTTGCTCCAGGGCGCCGCCTACGGGCGGTACCTCGCGCTCTCGCCGGAGCAGGCGCCGCCGGGCCACCGCGCCGTCCAGAGCGACTACGACGCGCCGGGCGCGCAGGCCATCATGTGGAAGGCCGTCAGGGCGGGGGATGGGACCGACAACGTCCTCGTGCGCCACTTCTCCTACCGCCTCCTCCGCGCTGACGGCAGGTTCCGCATCTGGAGCACCGGCGTCGCCGTCGACGAGTACGGCAACCGGGGCACGATGATGCATTGGTCGGTCGAGGCCATCCCCCCTAGACCGGCGCCGCCAGTCCTTCTAGGTCCTTCTGCTCTGGTGAGCTCGCCATCCTAATAACCTATCCTCCTTGGCGTTCCTCCCACTGATTCGCACGGCACGGGGTAGCGATTGGAAGTTTGAATCCAACAATTCGAGCATTGAACTCTGAAGTCTGCATTTGAGGCACCAACGAACGAATTCGAAAATCTTCCCAACAATGCAAGCCCCTTAACAATTGTGATTTGTTCTGAATTTCTGTCTGCTATTCGTTGATCTGCAGTTCTGCACCGGATCATGATATATCTTTGTAAGCATGACAATTTTCTGGGCGAGCTCTAGATATCGTCTGGCTTGTGACATCACCATTCTAGTTTTTCTCATATATCATGATGTATGTTTGAATCTAAAATAGACACATCACTGTTAAGGCCGGTTGTCTGAACCTGAACATTTCGTTACCATGCATGTATATTCAGTTTTTTTTTCATTCAGTTACCAGTTCGTCTATTTGTTTCGTTTCGCTAAGCACCATTGTTCCATGGCAGCAGAATCTAGTAGGCCTGTTCTGCCGGCCGCGGACAATCCGGTCTGTGTGGGCCGACGACCACGGGAAATTCGACGAGCTCGGCTGGGCCACGTTCAAGTTCTACGGCCGGTCCTTGTTCAACCTGAGGGCCGAGGTGGCGCGCCATGCCGACGAGGAGATCTCCTTCGGCATCACACTGTGCGTGCGGCCTGGCTTCTACGGGCGGCTGACCCCTCTGGTCATCGACCTGCCTCGCAGCGAGAAGCCCATGGACGTCGTAGTCCTCACCACCTGGTCACCAGGTAGTAACTTTGCCGTTTTCTCAGTTATCAGTGCGGCAGATGTCATCTGCTCCTCTTAATCTCTTATGTTGACGACAGGTATTCAGTTGGTCAATAATGACTAGATTTACTAACTGCTTACTGTGTATCATAGCTCATATCATCATATTTTGTCAGCAGTTCTGTACTTTTGAATTCGCATTGTTGCTGCATTTCAGTTGTTCATAATACCAACAGTACCATATTGATAATAGTAGGAACGGAAACTTGCTCACTATGTAAAGTCCATATGTTCAGAGCACTTCAATAATATTGAATTTGCTGCTCAAAGAGACCGGTGAAATATTTGCTGCACGACTTGTGCTTGAGAAATTGATAGTTAGTTTGCTTAGGAACTTAGGATTAACACCAAAAAGTACTGCAGATAAGCAGAAACAGTTGAATGGAAATAAGCTCTGTACTATTGTTGCATTTCAAGTATTTTCAGTGGGTGCTAAAAATGGTCTGAATATACAAAGCTGGATTTGTTTCTTTCAGTGAATGGACGGTTCAGAGGCTTAAAATTTTCCAATACTCTGAACCCAGTTGAGTTGTCTAACTTAAACATAGTGTACTGAAATCTGAACATTAGGCTTGTGAAAATGAACTGTTGCAAAAAAAAAACTCACTATACTGGACATGCTAGCTTCCTAATTGTTTTACTTGTTACCTTTGAGTTCAGCTAATGAGGAGTTGCGGTATCCAGATGTTGATTCACCATAGAAGCACATGTGAACTGGACTTCAGACAGCAGCTTCGCAGTCCATCTCTTCAGATATCAAAAGTATCCCTCCTTGGATACAACGGCATGAGAATTGACAGTCCTTTTTTTCGTTTGTATAGTCTCAGAAAACTCAGCAAACAGCAGAATGCTGCAAGTATGATGCCAAATTAAAGTTCATGGGGTTACCCCTTTGATTGGCTTTTGACTTTTTTTGGAAGCCAAAGCACCTTCAAAAGCCAAACCAAAGGGACCCTGGTTGCAGTTGTGGGCTACTATCTTCGTCTATATTGGGTGATAACAAGAATGCATGCTGCTAGTTAGGACCTGTATATCAAATATTAGAGTCAATGTTTCCTGAACTTTTCTTTCATTACCGAACTGAAAATCTTTTTTCAATAAGGAAGCTCAAGAGCATTACATTGAGTTTATACAAGGTCTTGAAATACACTTCCGACCTTATGCATATAGCCTAACTTTGAAAAAGAAAAAAAATACTCTAATGACAATCAATTTGCAAATAGACCGCCACCTATATGGCTGGATAAAAAAAAGGTACTTGGCCACCACTGCAATCATAGTTGTGATGCCACCACAACCAAATCCTATGAAGATAGCTCAAGAACGAAGCCAGTGTATAATTGAGAAGATAATTTGCAAGGGAGATGAGTTATCTTTTTTTACCAAACACTATGTCATTTATGTATAACTATAGCAACCAACATGTAGCAGCTGCTCCTAGCAGAACTAACGGTTTCAGTTCCTTTTCAACACCCCTTAGCCAATTCCCAAATATCCTGTTATTTTCTCACTGCGAGGACGTACGTAGCATTGCTTTGGTTTGATAGTTCGATGCCACGATGATTTTGTGCTGTCAAATTATCAGCCTTGGTCGTGAATCGTGACAAATCGTTAATGCGTCCCTTTTGGTCTGCATTCCGGCAGAACGGCGAAAACTTGCTACACGGTGACAAATCGGCCGTCCAATTCAGGAAGCTGCCTCTAGCCTCTAGGGCCAATCTACCCATGCCGGATTTGCTGCGATTTGGGAACGGCATGCTCCAAACTCTACTGGCTTACCGCGAGTCTTATAGTCTTACCAAACTCTATTGCAGACAAATATATTGATTCCGGCAAACTTTAAGTGTGGCAATAATTTATAGTCTTACCAAACTCTACTGCGCAGACAAATATATTGATTCGGACACGTTATTGTTGTAGTAATTATTATTGTGGCAATAATTTATGCTATCTACTCCCTCGGTCCCTAAAAGACTGTTTTTTTAGAAAATTTCAGACACATTACTGATCCTAAGAAGTAACCTTGTTACCTCTAATTACTATAATAACTATGATTGAAAACCATGTTATTTATTTGGTTTTCTAGATCCTCAATAAATGCATATGCATTGGATTTAGAAAAACAGAGTTTACTAAGCATTTGATTGGTTCTATACGCTTTTTCTATACAATTTTTTCTTGATACTTAATTAGATTAGATAGATCTTACTGCAAGCTAAACAAACACTCTTTATGGACAAGTTTTAAAGTCTAAAACAATAGTCTTTTTTAGGACGGAGGGAATATTTTTTTTAGGAGTCACTACCTAGACGAATAGTCCCACATGAATTTATTAATCACAGATGCCCGGCAAGCCGGTGATGGTTATGGTGTTGGACACCAATAAGGGGTGACCATTAGTGGTCCGCAAAGGAAATACCGGGAGGTGGACTACATATGAAATTTGGAGCACCATCCGTCGATTGCGGTAGGGAAGCGGCAACGCCATAGTTTGTTGGTATTGTTACTGTAAGTCACATATAAGCTTTACAACATATCTAAGTGCTGGTTATAAAGAACTCAGTGGTACAAATAGTATTAAAAATATCATACTAGATGAAGTAGTGCCCCTTCGGCTTCAACTTCAAATGAAGAACTGCTGTCTCTTCAGCATGGAAATTTCATATTAACTCTGATTTTGTTGGCCCGTGTTGTAACCGCAGCTTGTGAGTCTTCGACAAGTAATAACTGCAGTTGAAGTGAAACTGATAGCAGTCTCAGACACGCTTTATGCCTTTTTTTTTCATGCACCAATTGAGGAAGCCATAAGGAATAAAGTTGTAAAGTTCTATACATGATAATATTGCATGTGACTGGGTGAAAGCCAATTGCCCTTATGATTCTTGCACAACAACCACAAGCTTACTGTGACTAAAATCAAGCTCATTTATTGTGTCTGGAGAATTGAGTTATGGAAAGGTGTGTGAGATTACCCATCAGCTCCAATTTTGTTCACGATATGGTTAAAGGAGAAGTGTTTGCGCCAACAATGGAGCAGAGTGGCTCTATACATGTATTTATGTGCGTACATTGAATGAACAACTAATCAATCAAATTTCCCAATTGCATTGGATGCAGTGAGCGTGACGCCTTCATCATCCCCCATGCCCGCTACGCTCTCCACCATTACAATGTCAAACACCCAGTATGTCCAGTTCACTTCATTCGAGTAGTAATTCAATTAGTCCTTATCAATTTTCTCGTAATTTTTTCCTGCCCTGAGCTGCATGACATGATGTATATAATCGATCTCTGCCTGCAGGGTGAAGAGTTTGATGTTGTGAAGCCTCTGATGGCAGCCAGTGTGCGTTTCAAGGGCCAGATGTGGTTCCACGTCAACTTCTGGGCTCGCTGCCGCAAGAGCAAAAAGATCAAGAGCTTCTTTGCCGAGGTGCACTACAAGCCACCCGGCAGCAGCTGTCTGCTCAGGCCTGCCATATCCTCTCCCAGGAGCTGAGAAGACACCCAGCAGCAGCTCTGTCTGCTCAGACCTGCCATTTTCAGTCCCAAAAGCTGAGAAGCCATCCAGCAGCAGCTCCATCTGCTTGGACCTGCAATTTCCAGTCCCAATTCCCATTGTTGAAGCATGCACCATAATCCGTATGTATCTATGTGATTCTTTTTCTTTGTTAGCTGGTCGGTATGATTCGGTTGATGTTAACATGCATGCATGGTTGCAGAAGAGCCTCTTGGCAGGTACAGGAGGAGCTGCGCATTCTGTCGTGGTCACTTGGACATTTTGCACCCCATGGGTCGTAAGTTTGTTTGTGGAAACGACAAGGACAGGATAGAACAGCGACTCCTGCCGTGTGGCTCTATAGGGCTTGGGATGCCATTCACTTGCCGCTTGGGCCTGGCCTCTCCCAACAGTCAAGAAGAGGAAGAAGAAGGCTAGAGGGATTTCTGAGCTGGTCCCTTGCACGCTCAAGGAGGAGAGAAGTGGGAATTCTGGACTGGCCCCTTAGACGCCCTTTCTTCACATTGTTGTGGCCAATCAAGTCTTGTGGTAGCACAAATTCAACTTTGTTCATAGATCTTGAGCAAATGTCGGTATGCGATCTCTGGCTCATTGTTACATGAGGTTTGTAGATATTTGTGCATTTCATGTTGAGACCAGATACTCTGCGAATTTGTAATGCGATCAGTGCTGAACTACAGATGCTTCCTGGCAAATTCAGTAGGAACTGAATTTAATTTTGTTTCTTGACTTACTAGTGTTTTTTTTTGTTATGGTTCCAGTCAATTTTTCTAGCCAATGAAATCATGCCAGATAGCAGCTTTTGTAAACGCAAATTTAGGTGAAGGAAATAACACTTTTCAGTCGGATGTTAAAAAAATACAGTATAGATAAAAAAAATAGGCTGAAAACAAATGCAACAACTAGGGATGAAAATGGATTGAAACGGACAATATCCTTTTTATAATCCGTTTATCTTTTGTCAGATACTCAGATTTGGTGTGGACTGTGGAGTAGATATTGCCATGGATGCGGATTTTATCGGATAACCGAGATGGTACGAAGTCGGACAGATTTGATGTGGACTTGGATAATATGCTGCTTAATAATTTATTACAAAGTAAAGCTAGAATGTCAGGATTAACATGAAATAAAATACTTATATTCAGGGTCTATTAAAGCTAGCAGCTGAAACAACTACAAAAAACATACTCCACAAGTTTGAGACTTGCATCTAAGAAGCTCAAGTGCAATATAACATTGTTGGCGCCTCGCCAAAAGAGGGAAAACTCACGGTTACCTAAAACTGAACAAGTAACAAAAGCAAATTTAATAAGCCAAACCTAAATGAACAACAGTATACATAGATGAATTGGCAGGAAGAACATGTAACGATTAGATGACAAACCGTAAAGCATATTTTTAATTCCACTACATATACATTTTACACCCTTGCCCCTTTCCAATGTCAGTCTTTCGGTTTTCCAGAAAACTTCGATACAGCCTGTATAACCTGACAACCTGTATACCTATACCTCTGCAAAATTTACACACTGATATGTCCATGGTGTATGACTGTATGGTAATCTGATTAGTGCCTGCATACGAGTACAAGGTTTTAAACAAAAAACACCCAGGAATTGGATGAATTTTCAGTAGTTCAGCATCAGAGTGCCATGAAATATGAATACACATTATTTCGGACATGAAAAACTTGCATGGCAATTTAGCTGTTGCAGCTAGCTATAGCCTGAAGGAGTAGCCAGTGGCGTAGCTGTAGACAATTTTTTTTTTTGAATCTGTTGGAATAGCTTTAATTGATGGGAACTACAATAAATGATTGGTTTGCAAGAAATAAAATATAAGAAATGAACTAATTCCTATGAAATGGCCGCATTCAGAATAAGCATTTTACTCATGCAGCAACATATTTTTGTATTCTTTTTTCTGTTTAAATTTGAAATAGCTCACTGTGGCCATTTGATGCCATATCAGAAAACCAGCAATATCTTTGACAGCACACCAGGCCAAGAGCACTGAGACCGCATGTGAACCGGTTTACAATTAAGCGGACATCATTGGTTAGCTACTTGAGCACCATCAAACTGAAGAAACCAATAGATCAGAGAATTTTGGAACACGGAGGGCCCATATAATCTGCGCCCCCCCCCCCCCCCCCCCCCTTCCCCTCCCCAAAACGTCCAAGCTGTTTTCTACAACGACAAAAAAAACAATTAAAGAAATGGGCCACCTAGTTCTGCTAGAGGGGCTTCCGGCGAAGCTATCGATTGGAAAGACACGTAGCCTATGACAGAACATGGGCTACTTGACCACGCAGACAGGCCCAGCCTAGAGGTCTTCCTAGGAAAGATGTATTTCTTCCTCTCTCTCGAAAAAAAAAGGAAAGGTGAATTTCTTGTTCCCACATAAGAAAAGCGAGAAGTAAATTGGTTTCTTGGCCTAGAAAAGTTGAGCTTAGTTTTTTGATCCCTTTTGCTTGAACTTGGTTATCTAGCCTTAAAACGAATTTCATTTGAGTTTTTGACCCTTCCGTTAGTTTGACAAGGTAACATTGTTAATTGCAATGTGAAATGACCTTTTTACCTCTAGCGCCAAATGAAATCTAAGTACGCGTAACCATGCTGGTAGTGTTACCAAACAAAACGAAAACGAAAGGAATTTATTCCAGCGGGGTATATTAGGATAAATTTACGAATTGTTAGGAAATGCTTCTAGAAGAAGGCGATATAATTCTACTCACAACGAGGAGCAAAATGTATCCTCAACACCATCGACGGAATCAACACTTATCTGAACCGATCTACCCACTACCCACCACACTACTGTCATTCGCTTTGCAGTAACCAGTCGATCGAACCTCCTCGCTTGGCTGCTCGTCACTGAGGTCACAGTAATTGGAGGTCAGACTCCACGTGGACCGTGAGTTATCAGCCTCGGTGGAGACGGCGACGCTGTAAACCACCCTCGGCCGGTCGGCGCGCAAGCGTGCGGCGCGCAGGTTCCTGCCGTGCAGCGAGGCGGCGGGGGCGCAGGAGCGCGGGAGCGCGACAGCTTGTCCCGCTCCCGCTGGAAGAGCAAGGCGTGGTCGTGGCGCCGGAGCACGCGCGGCGGTGGAGGACTTGCTGCTCCAGTCCTTGTTGTCGGACTCGGCGCCGCCCGCACCGACCGAGAACCCGGTGCGACGAAGCGGGACTCGATCGAGGCGGTGGAGCTCTCCGCCTCGGCGACGAGCGCCTCGTGCTTCCCCTTCGGCGCACCGGCGGCGAGCGGGAGCCGGCGCTTGTGGAGCTGCGCGGAGTCCTCATCCCTGGGGCCGCCCTGCTCTGCGCGGAAGCGGTGGATCCGGCGCCGTCACATGTGGATCCGCCGGCGGGACCTCGTCGGAGCCGACCATCTCCGTCATCGGTGGCGGCCTGTGCTTGAAGCCGGCGCCCAAATCCCCACGAGATTGAAACCGCGCTAGGGTAAAGGGCAGGGAAAGAGGAATGGGGGTATTTTAGTCTTTTTGCATGCTTCATATGTGCTGGCTAACGGCTGCTGTAGACGGGATGGATGGAAGGGTCAAGAATTCAAACGAAATTTATTTTAAAGTCAGATAACCAAATTCAAATAAAAAGACATCAAGAAAGTAAGCTCAACTTTTTTTTTAACCAAGAACCAATTTAGTCGAGAGCGAAGGCAGCAGACAGGCAGTAGTAGCCGCTCCGAATCGAAATCACTCACTAGTCACTACCTAGACAGCTAGACCTAAGGTCAGGTCAGGCCAGGACGCCTCCGCAGCGTCCTCCGCCATCGCTCCTGCACCGTCGCCACGCCGAGCTCCGCCCTGTCCTCCCGCGGCCTGTTTGCATCCCTCTGCGGCGATGGCGCCCTGCTACTGGACCCCGCCATCGGCCGGCGGCCGGCGCCCGGCGGCATGCTCGAGCCAAGACCCAGCCTCAGCAGAAGCTTCTGCTGGACGACGAGAGCATCTCTCAGCCCCCGCGCCGCGCGTCGCTGAACGCGGCGGGGCAGCTCATCTACGATACCATCGGATACGTCCTCCTCCGGGACTCCCTGCCCCACTCGGAGAAACCCGGACACGGCGCCGTTGAGCGCCGCTACGACGTTCGGCTGGTTGAGGCCGTCCTGTGGAAGTGCGTCGGGCCAGGGAATGACGGAGATGTCCTCGTCTGCCACGTCTCCTACCGCCTCCTACGCGCCAGCAGTAGGCTCGCCGGCGTCTCCGTTGAGACCGGCTCCAAGATCATCTTCTTCAGATTAGCTCCGGCATATTTGAATGATCATCGTCTCCAGGTGAGCTTGGTGTCCCCTTTTTTGACTTGGAGCTGGATGGACCAGTTCTTGAATCTTGATGACGAAGAGCTCTCTTGGCCCATTGAATCTAACTTCTCCATCTTTCTGGGAAATACTGTTGTTATTCTTTGTTGCCAATCTCTCTACTTTTTATTGCTGAAGCTTAACGATCCAGTTTCAGACGTTTAACTCGCCGTCGAACAGCTGTTGGCATTCTTGCACCTTCATGGAGAATTTCTTTTCTTGGCAGTTGGCACTTCTTTCACGGTTTGCTGCAGTTGAATCAGATTATTGCATATGCACACAAGTTGTTTCGCTCTAAGTTTCGACTCTGTTGGGCACCCTCACAGGGAGCGGTAGTTCAAAGTTCTTTTTTATATGCTTCTAGAAATTGTTTAGCATCGGCTTCTCGATTGAGTGTTGGAATTTTTCATGCACACAATTGTTCGTTGCAGCAGAACTTGGCAGGCTGCACTGAGCTCGTGGTGGACCAGCGGACCATTTGGAACATGCCTTGCAGCAAGGAGGACGTTTCTGACTGCAGCTCTTTCAGCGGTCTGTTCTCTTCTTTTGATGAATGTGTTCAGTAGATCACCCTAATGAGCGTAGATACCGTGACCTGCAATGTTGAAATATGCAATGCATACTTGAAACATTCTAGAAGATTGTGAAAATCACAAGAAACTAACTTTGCAATGTATAAGGATAAGATCATGATAAGATAAGAAATTTCTAGAAGAGTGGAGAGCATGCATGACTCATAGTTGTCATGCTTCATGGTGAAGTGTGGAATGTTCTAGAGAAGAGATATTTGTATGATAGGATAAAGATGGAGAAAACTCTAGAATTGTAGAAAAGTGTAGAAGGTGGACACATGACAACACCACATGAGCCATGGAGTCCTATATATATGGGGTCACTCTCCTTTCCCAAGCCATGCCAAGTAGAAGCCATTTGGAGATGGCATAGGTAGACACCATAGAGAGTTGAGTGACATGCTATTGGATGACATGAGTAGAGTGTGGTAGGGTACTAGGGTAGCCACATAAAAAAGTTGTTATGTTGTATCAAGTTGTGTTGTGAACAGAGAAATTGAGTTTCTCGTAGAGAGTTGGTCTCTCGTGTTGGTGTCTTCTTCTCGAAATAGTGTGTGTATAGGGTCCACGGAATAAGTGGTAGCACACTACTTTGCCGCTTTTAGGAAGTCGGTGCCAAATTCGGGGCGTCGATTTCTCAACATGCACATCATGAAAGCAGCATACCTCAGATGCTGATAAGACCATTTTTGTTCTGTACTTGGTGTGCAATGAAAAAACTCTATAAAAACGTTGCTGCATAACAGATGTTTAGTAGATCATTCTGTACTAATGACAGTAGAAACTGTGTTGTGAATTTTCTGTGCAAAGAAATTAGTAAAATAATTCCTTTATGACAATGGATGTTCGGTAGATGTAGTATTATACTGATGTAGTGATGTGACTTGCATCCTGTAAAGTAGCTCACAGTAGTTCTGTGCAGCCAAGCTATGCTTACTTGACGGAATGCTATACTTTATTTGCTGGGTAATAGAATGTTCAGTAGATCACAGTACTGTACTAATGACAATAGAAATTGCATACTTGTGAATTTTCTGTAAAATTGTAAAATTTTGTGACTGTGATATAGTTGGCTAAACTAATTTGTACTTTTGTTCTTCTGGGCACAGTTGATTGTTGCATTGGTTCACCCAGTGGGTTGGCAATGCGTGGCTTTGATTTGCCCAGTAAGGTGAGCCGATGATTATGATGAACTTTAAGGTTACTTTTGGAATATTTAGGGAAACTTGGCCTTAAATTTCTTGCTTTCTGCTAAATGATTACTGCAGATCGCTGTCGAAGATATTGACAAAATGCGCATATTCCTTGCTGTCATGGGATCAAAATATTTCTGCAATGTATTTGAGGAATGTATCCAGCATGTCAATCTTAATCAATTGACGCAAAAAAAAAACACTTACAGAAACTTCGTGGACATTCCTCTAGAGCAAATTGTTCCAAGTAAGTTGAAGTTCTTCTTGCTCTGCTCTGTACATACTTGGTATTCCTACAGTAACTTGCAGTGCAGATAGTAACGTACTGTTGATGATGTACAGACACATGCGGCATTGTATCGTCGACCGTGTGCGTGGAGGTGCACCACCGTTGGGAGTATGAGACGCTGCACGGAATCGGGACCTTCCCTTGCGTTGCTACGGCCCCCCGCAAGCTTCGCAGCGCTTGCCGTCGTGAATTGGTTTGGACACCAGACGAGGGAGCCTATGTGGGAGCTGTCCTGGAAATGATCAAACGCCTTGGAGGGGTGAGAACCACAAATGCGCCTACACCAGCGCCGTCATTCCTGCCATTGGCACAGATGGAATATTGAGGATGGCCTGACAGCGGACCGCGTCATCAAGCTCCTTGACACGCGCGGCCCATTTGTGGGGACCCTCTGGGTCTGCCCTTGGTACCACCTCTTCGACGCGGCGAAGGACAATGACCTTGTGTACATGTCAGGCTGTGCTCGGAACAGGCCATTGCAAGAATGGACTGAATGGTTTTTTGGCAAGAATTTAGTCGGTCATTACTCAGTGCTATGCTTTGAGTACCGTGTTCGCAGTGGCCAGTTAGACGTATTGATTCTTGACAATCATGCGCCCAATGGACCAGAGAGATGGATCCCCTTCTATGAACTTGAGGAGGTTCATACAATCAGTGTGGAGAGGATGGATCCCCCGTTGCATCTGGGTAAACGGACCATCACCTATCCGCAGAGCAGTCGGTAACTTGACTTAGGAGAAGACAATAGTAGCATTGATCAAAACTAGCTTGAATGCTGCAGTGTGTTCATAAGCTCACGGCTGTTCTGTAGTTTGGAATTTGCAGTGAAGGATCTTTAAAATTGTTCCTGCAAGTCATGTTTTCAGTAGATCATAGTGTTGTACTGATGACAAGTTATAACTTGCTTACTGGTTAATATGTCGTTGCTGCAGGTAGTATCGTCTACTTGGATTTTTGGGTTCGATTTGTGTTTAAGAAAATTCATACAGAAAGTACAGATTTATGTATTAAACATCTGTTCTGAAAAATAGTAAGTTGTGCAGATAATTTGATTCGCCATCTAGAAGTTATAGTTTTTTATCAATTAATATGCTGATCTAGTTAGTTACTGAATGACTCATATTCAGTAACTGCAGAGAAGACTCATCCTGTTACCTAATGCCTCACTGTTTTTCTTTGTTTAAGTTGTGCCAATAACCTGTTCAGAAGTTCTAGTTTTTATCACTTGTCAACTAATATGTTGATCTTGTTACTGAATGAATCATATTGAGATGTTGCAACACAATCCTTGTTGCCTAGTGCCTAATTGTGCAACTGTTTTTCTTTGTTCCCTTGTGAATTCAGGCACCAGGGGTTAGTGTACCTAGATGTTGTTGCACTGTAGAGGAATACTAGAGCAAGACTTGTGACAAGAACACCATAGTTCATCTCTTCAGAAATCAAACGAATCAATGCATCGGATGCATTCAGAAAATGTAGGAACTCTTTCTGTTTTTGGTAGTAAGTTTAATGCAATGCGCTGAGCAGAGGCGGTTTGAATTGGCCTTCTAATTTCAGAACTTACAAATTGGTCAACAGTTATGTGGAAATAATGCAAATATGATTCTGCATAGTACCATTGCTTGCAGCTACCACCCTAATCTCTGTTTGATGATGATAATACGAATATAAAATACTGTTTACTCTGCACCACGCTCGTAATGCATCAAAGGGTACAGTCAATGTAACCTGAACCTAGCTTTCAGTCCTAGACTGAAATCACAGCTATACCACCTTTTCTCGATCTATTGTCAGGAAATAGTGGAAAATTATGCTGAAAAAAGGTGGTCTAGTATAGAGTGCACATTTTTAGAAGTGTAATAGGAGTATGTGTTTTCCTTTGAAATGAATAAGTACGCTGTTGACATTAGGCAACCCAACAATAACCTGCTCCTTGCTTTTACAAGCACAGCTATTTTCTGTCCAAATTAGATATCAGTAAAATATTTGCTGCATCTAGATAAGCAGAAACAGTAGAATGGAAGCAATCTCAGCTCCATAGTATAGTACTTGTTACTTGTATTTCCAGTTTTTTTTTGCCTATAGGCGTATGATAGAAGGACTTGTGACAGCAACCTCTGCAGTTCATCTCTGCGGAATTGCACAGGCGACATAGGTTGACAGCAGGTAAAGCACTTCCGTCTGGAGCACTGATTTGATCTGGCCGGCCAGCAGCCTCGTTGCCGCAGAAAGAAATGAGACTCGAGAGGGAGGCTGAATTCACGTAGCAAGAATCGCAACAGTTCCACACAAGTTCGCGAAGCAAGTTAGCAGCGGTGGGCGCGAACGAGGGAGGGACTCCACCGTCCATGGCCCCACAAGCCAGTGGCACCGTGGCTCACTGGCCCCACCAGTCGGTTGCCAGGAGCCCAAGGACCGACCTGCACTCGCGAGTCCGCGACCAGAGCCCGTCGGCTGTCGCCTTGAATTGCCCCGCGTCGGCGCCGAAACGGAACCGTCGCGCAACGAACACCTGCCCTGCCCTGCTCTGCTCTGCTCGCTCCTCTCCCACCCTCCCCCTTGCAACACAGCGCCGCTCCCACGCCGCCGTCCGCCTCCGCCCCGGCAGCAGCAGCGCCGCCAGCCGCCGGGCGATCGATGGAGCTCTTCCCCGACGGGACGCACGTGCGGCTGCGGAGCCGCGTCCACGGCACGTAACTCCACGCCGACGGGGACGGGGCGGGCGTCTCCACGAGCCCGCAGCGCGCGCCGCTGAGCGCGGCGTGGGCCGTGCACCTCCGCAGCGCCGCCTACGGTCGGTACCTCGCCCTCCGGGCCCGGTCCGCGCCGCAGGGCCGCGGCCGCCGCCCCGTCCTGCGCGCCTACGACGCCCCGGGCCCCGTCCTGCGCACCTACGACGCCCCGGACCAGGACGACGTCCTCTGGGTGGCCGTCAGGGCGGGGGACGAGGGTGACGACGTCCTCTTGCGCCACGGCAGGGACTGCACGTCCTTCGTCGGCGTCACCGGGAACAACGACAGCCACGACACCCGGCGCACGCATTGGGTGGTCGAGGCCATCCCCCCGAGGCGGAGGCCGCCGGTCCTTCCAGCTCCAGTTCCGGTGAGCTCGCCGTCCCCCTCCTCTGAACTCCTCGCATCCATTTGGTCGGAGTAGCCGAGTAGGGTTCATGAAATCAATCGAGTGTTCGAATTTTTTAGCCAATTTGCGGAAACTACTGAAACTTGATGATTTGATTCTCCTGGGAGAAATTGTAGCATCCGTTCGTGCCAGATTTTCCTCTTTTGTTACCGAACCTGTTTGTTACTGAATTCTGCCTATTATGTTGTCTGCAACGTGAATTCAGATTTGTGGATTCAGTTACCGCTCACCATTGTTGTCTGCTTGTTTTGGTGTCCATCGCAACAGCTCTCCCGTCCAATGGTGATGTGGCGGACGACGATGACGGCAACTTCGACCCGCACCCGCTCGCCAGGAGGAGGTTCATTTTCTACGGCCGGTCCGTGTTCCAGCTGACGGGCGTCCTGTCGATCCTTCTGCGCGAGCGGTTCTTCGGCATCAAGCTGTGCGTGCGGGCAGGCATCAGGGGCGGCTGACCCCTCTGGTCGTCGACCTGCCTGCCAACGAGGAGGCCATGGATATCGTCGTCCTCACCGCCGGTTCACCAGGTGAGAACTCTGCAGTTTCCTTTGGTAGTCAGTCTGCGCAGCACTTGTTATCTGCTCCTCTTCTCATGAAGGTGTTCGGTTGATAGTAGTGACGAGAACAGAGTCGATAATTAGCTTGAATACTGCGTGCCATTGCTCATATGCAAGTTTGGAATCTACTGCGAGAGATCGGTAAAATTGTTCCTGCAAGTGAGATGCTCAATAGAATAAGTGTTGTACTGATGCCAATAGAAGCTGTGACTTGCTACTGTGCTCTAGCAGTCTAGCTTAGGTTTTCAGAGACCTTCTGTAGCTTTGAATATGTTTTTTTAGATGATGAGTTTTGAATATGTAGTTGCTTAAGGTAGTATAACAGCATAATACTATAACGTACTTGGATTTTTGGGTCCGACTTGTGTTTAAGAAAATTCATACACAAAGTAGTTGGTTCACATATCACCACATCAGTTCTGAATAATAATAAGTTGTGCCAATAATTTGGTTCACTGAATCACTATCCAGAGGTTTCATTTTTTATCACTTGTCAACCAATATGTTAATCTTGTTCCTGTGACTAATTTTGAGCTGTTGGAACACAATGCATGTTGCCTGGTGCCTAACTATGCTCATATTTTTATTATTTTTGTGTGTTACTTCACAAGGGTTCCTTAATTAGCTGCAAATAAAAATAAAAAATTAAATAGGCCGAATAAACTGAAACTGGACCGTTTTCTAGGCACACACTCATAGCCCAAACATGCTTATCCATTCACTCTGATCCAACGATTTAGATTGCCTCATCGCTTATATAGTCAGACCGAAAGCCCTAGGTCCATTCCCTCCCCGCCCCTTCCTTTCTCCTCAGATACACGCCCCTCGCCCCCTCCCTCCCCACCGACGAAGCCACCGCCGTGGCTACCCCTCTCGCCCCCGTCGCCCGCCCTCCGTCAAGATCCCCGCGCTCGTATTTCTCCACGCCTACCCCGCAGAGGGCGTCCTCGTCGCCCTCCCCTCGCTATTAAATATTATACCATATCAGCAAATTGATAGAGTTATTTACGATGAAAAAGAGCGAGAGTGTCATGTAATGTTGACATACGCACAAATATCCGACGGAATGGGTAAACTCGCTTGCACGCATTATCCACGGCGGCTTCTCGGCCTGGTGGCAGACGTGCGGGACGTGGCGCGGACGGCGGCGCTCTCGAGGCGGTGGGTCCGCCTGTGGACGCGCGCCCCCGCGCTCCGCTTCGCGTCCCGGCCGGTGCCCGGGGCCGCAGCTAGCGCCGCCGTGGAGCGGACGTCTCCTTCGTCAACGGCATCATCGCCAGGCGTGCTACCCAATCCGACGGCGCCGCCATCGAGAGCCTGGCGATCTCGTGTAACAGGGACGCATCAACCGGTGCCGACTCTGACCACGATCTGGAGCGACGGCTGATGATGACGGCGGCCGTCGACGCGGCGCAAGGGTGGATCCGGCACGCATTTCAGCACGGGGTGAGGTCTTTGATCCTCGACATGCATCTGATGCCAGCGCGTCCAAAGCTCTGCGGAGGAGTACGTGAGGATGACGAAGAGGAGGACCACGGCGCCGAGAAGCCGGCCGTGCTTCTTCCCGACGACCTCCGTAGCCCTGCGAGGCTGGAGACCATGCGTCTGTCGTTGGGCGGCGCAAGGCTCCGGCTCGCTGGAGCTGAGCACTCCTAGCCTCCGGGTTCTGCACATAGACAACTGCTACCTCGAGGTGCTTAGCCTCTCAGCTCCGAGGCTGGAACAAGTTGCCTTGTTCTTCCGACAAGGATGCCCGGAGCTGGAACAAGTTGCCTTGTTCTTCCGACAAGGATGCCCGCTTAGGTTGCTTCAGGTCGACGGGTGTTAGAGCTTAATCTGGTATCTCTAGCAGTTAACTCGGAGTCTATCTCTTGATCGAGATCTATTTCTAGAGATCTATTTCTAGGATCAATCATTGGTGTGCGTGTGTGCGTGTGCGTGATAGACGATATTGACACAGAGAGACGCTAGTATATCTTGATCCGACGAGGACGTCATCGCGGGTTTGTTGGTGTGGTCTGCGCTAGGCAGCGACGCGCAGTGCCGGGGTCGGTGCAGATCCGCGCTAGGCAGCGTCGGTCGGTGCCGTGCAGTGCCGATGGAGCTTTCCACCGCCGCAACGCTGTCCCTCTAGATCGGTCTAGGATTTTAGTGTAGGTGGAAATTCGGGTCACGGTGAACTTCGATCTGTGTGCCTTCGGCCCCCACCTCTCTATTTATTGTGGCGCTGGCGACGGGGACCCACCAACAATAGTTGGGTTGGACGCCCCCGATCAGAGCGCGGATCAAGGACCCAAGCTTTTGGACCTCAGGGTTAGAGATCAATCCAACGATAGGTACTTGCCGTGCCTGCTCAGCCTCAAGCTCTGTATGTGGTCGCATCGTGCTCGTGACTTCCATTATTGTAGCGGCGAGCAGAACCATAGCACCTACGAGACAAATGCATCCTCCTTAAGGTTACTCCAGCTTCACCACTGAGGACGGGTGCAATTAAAGAAAGACGTGAACCGCCTCCGCTGACCCCGTCGGGGGTCGCCGCCGCCCCGCTCGTCCTCCCTCCCCGCGCCACCGAACCAGAAGACGACGGACGACGGGACGGCGAGCCGCCGGAGAGTCACGTCCTACTTAAAACCGGCACAGCGATCGGCGGCCGGGGGGCCGTGACAGCGCCGCGCGGCGCGACGCGAGCCAGTCGAGCCTCGTCGGACGGATGGAGCCATGCTCGCTCGCCTTGACGTCGAAAACGTGCGTGCGGCCCGCAGGTAAGGTAGCAACGGGAGCACCGAACGCAGTGCGCGCAACTGCCGCGAGGCACCGTCGATGGCGAACTCCGCGCCCCGGATCCGAACGGGGGACGACGGTCATCATGGACACGGCGTGACTACGGCGCGTCTTGGAGTGCGCAGAGTCGTCGGCGTCCCCACGCCGACGCCGCCGCTGCCGGGGACGCAACGCGACAGAGCGCGCCGCGAGCCCGCGAACATGAGCAGGCAGAGCGCGCCGCGCACGACGATTTGCTCAGCACGGCGTGTGGCACTGAACATGGAAGCCCAACTTTTCGCTAGGAAACCATTGAGAGGCCGCCGTGGATAAGCGGGCAGGCAAAGCCATCTCGGCTGATCTGGCTTGCACTGTCCGAGTCATTAACAACAACAATCGATCGAGGGGGCCGGCCGGCCAGCCAGACCGGGCAGGGCATGATGGCGAGCGAGAGAGCGAGAGAACACGAGGGGATCAATGATTGGGGCGGCACAGTTCGGCCGCGCCGCGCCGAACAGTGCCGGGCAGAGGGGGCCCCGAACGGTGGCGCCGCGGCGACGAAGACCGACCGCACGCCAGGCGCGAGCGAGGGAGAGAACTAGAGGAGCAGCCGGCGGCTCCGCTCGCGGCCGCGATGATTGGTCGATCGGGACGCACGGGGAGGAATGAAGGTCGCGCGCGGGGCAGGCAGGCAGGCCAGTGTTGCCCATTGAAGCACGGCAGTCGGCGGCAGGTTGGCGCGCGCTGTTCTGCCCCCGTACGGCGGCGCGCGTTGGCGCGACATGGAGGCAAACGCATGGCCCTCCTGCGGCAAGGCAAGGCACCGCTTGCACAAGCTGCGCACCAGCGAAGCAGGCGCGCGTGTCGCTGTCGCTGTCGCTGATGCTCGGATGGGCTGCCGCAACGTGCTGCAGATCAGGTGGGCCCAGGACGGCCGATGGCGAGGCAGCCTTGGGGCGGCTCAGCGGCCGCGTTCCCGTGCCGATTTCCTGTCCAGTCCGCCCGCCCCGGTTACACTGGCTTCGGTGCAAAATCACAAGCAGTTCATAGGTCTTTAACACTAACCTGACAGTCTGACAGAGGAAGCCAACATCTCGATCGATAACTAGAGACACGACACAGGCCCGAAATACCTCGAGCCAGACCTGAACGGAAGTCGTACGTACCCAAATCCTTCTAAGCAGCAGTACACAGCTACAGTACTAACTAGTGCGGCAGAACAGAACACACGCTGCACGCATAACACACGGGCACACGGCAAACCGAACGGACGAGGACTCGAATCGATACACATACACAGCTAGCTCCCAAACCCAGCCAGCCGACGAGGCGCGTGCTCGCTCAGTGGTGGTGTCCCGGGAGCTTCTCCTTGATCTTGCCCATGAGGCCCTTCTTCTCGTGCGCCCCCGCTGCACGCGTCCCCGTGGCCGCCGGCGCCGCCGCGTGCTGCCCGGCCTTGGTGCGCTCCTCGTGCTTGTGGGTGCCCGGGAGCTTCTCCTTGATCTTCTCCTTGAGGCTCTTCTTCTTCCGCCGCCCGCCCTGCCCGTCGTCCTCCGAGGACGAGCTGGAGCTGGAGCTGCCGGAGCGCGTCAGCTTCTCGCCGAGCGTCGTGTGCTGCTCCTCCCTGGCCGGCTGCTGCCGAACGTGATCTCCTACTCCTCCACGGCCGGCTGGAGCTGGCCTCCCATGCCCACCGCGGCCGCGGCGCCGACCATGCCTTCGTACGCGAGCGCCGGTTCGCCGGGCGCGACACCACCACCGAGCGCGGTGACGCCTTCATCCGGGTACGCCGCCGCGTACCCGGCGCCCGCGGCGTCGCCAGCGCCGTACAGGGGAGCACCGGCGGGTGCCGTGCCGCCGGCCGAGCCGGAGATCGGCTCCCTCGCGACGGGGTTGCCGTACTGGTCCACCGGCGGCACGGGGTTCCCGTACTGGTCGACGCGCGGGTACGGGTGCCCGTACTCACCCTGGTACTCCGCCATTGCCCCCTCCCCTCTCGCGACGAGCTTTTCCTCTCTCTCTCTCCCTCTGCGACGGACAGCGACTCAGCGAGCGTGCCGGCGACTATTGTTTCTGTGGTTGTAACCGGATGGGAATGAAGACGAAACAAATGGCCCCGTATTTATGTACGAGGACCAGGGCGACAGGTCGGCACGTGCGGGACGACACGCGCGCACGCATGCAGCCACGTGGGACGCGGCGCCTGACGAGACAAGGGCACGTGTCCGCCGGCGTGCCATGTTGGCTTGCTTCTCGAGGTTATCGAATTGTACAACACAACGGCATTCGCCCCGTACGAGGTAGCGATACAAAAAGTTGAGCTGCTCACATTACTGCATTGCTCTTGGTCCGACTCTGAATCAGACTCAACATCCAAAGGTCGGTGGTCATGCAAACCAGTACGGGACAAAACACTGAATTGATTCCAGAGAATTATTCACATCGATATCGACCGTCGCGGGATAAGTGAGTGCTGCATGGAGAGATGCCTTCATCGATACCGAGGAGGGTAGAGATACCTTGCATTCGTACAGTATACCAATCTTCAGACAGAGGACAATGTCAGGTTCCGATGGTCGGCGTTGGGGGCTGTTGCTGTCTCGGGGAGCGGTGGCAGAATTATCCGCAGCCGTCCTCACTGCGACGGAGCCGCCTCCTCTGTCGTGCCTTCTTCGACCCGCAGGCTGTTTTCGCGCCGGTAGTGTGACTTCGCGCCCTGGGTTTACAATGGATTCCAAATTACTGGTTAAAATTCTGCTACCTGGTTAAACGGGAGTGACATGCAATTACTCATGATGGCAGTAGGACTCAAGCCAAGAGATGAATGAGTACCTAAGAACTGAATAAAACATGCACAATTTCAACAGATTTTGTAAATAACCCTGAAAGTAGAGACATATATAAACTCCAGTGAAAAAGGGACTTGTGTACCATAGTATTTGATCTTTAGTACTGACACTAAATTAAAACCGGATTCAATGTTTGGCGTTTATAGTGCGACTTACTCAAACAAAATGGTGCAGCCAACTTCAGTCCTTATGAGCTATAGAGAAGGTAATAAAATGGTATGCACGTAAGAGATGAAAGATTTATGCCATTCTAAGCTTTTCATTCCTTAGGCTTTCATCGATTCTTCTCTGACCTGCCAAACTATCTGGAAAACTCAAACGCTAAAAGAAAACTTACTTGAAAGATTGATCCCAGCTTTTTCAATCCTCTTGCTCTCAACTTCAGTACATCTCTGGGAATGTTATTTTCTTTCAAAACCTGGAGAAAGGGGGAAATCACTAAATGTGGAATGCCAAATATTGTTCATTTTTCTGCTCTAATGTTCATATTATAAAGGAGTTAGAAATATACATGCATGATAAAGTAAACAAAGGAATGGCTGAATACAGTGCTTACTGCTTGGCAGACATGTGAAAGCGTTGACTCAATGTCAACCACATTAATTTTCCACAAAGAATTGAGCATTGCATCTTTTTTCTCTTCAATACTCTTGATAAGCTGCTCTTCCTTGTTGTCGCCCTCCTCAATCTTTTTCATCCCTTCTTGTAGCTGTATCAGAGCAATTGCACCTATAGTAGGAGTATAGCAGTCACTGAAGAATCAGCTCATCTTTAACCAAAAAGGGGGTAACTCAATATCCTCGGATTTACCTGCAGCAGCATTAACCTGCGATTTTACATGGTGGCCCTTATCCCTTACCCACTCAGCTATGAATGGTACACCCATATACAGTTTGCTTTTTCCAAGTTCTCTTGCTGCTTGTCGAACATAAATGTAGCCAATAGTGTGAAGCATAGCCTCACCAAAAGCTGAAAAGACATCAGTGAAATCTTTATAATGTTCAAACCTAAGGATGCAAATGAACCCTTCTTGATCCCAAAATACAATTGCACAATTTAGAGTCCTAGAAGCATTATCGAAGCATGCATATAGCAACAAAGTTGAATGAAAGTGCCTATGTGGAGATGAAAAATTGAAAACCGAGGATCTTTGAACTTACCAGCTTGAGACAAACGCTGAGCTTCTGCATTTGCCCAATCACCAAACTCTTCTTGGTTCCCATCAACATATGGCTGCAGCCGCTCCTTTAGAATCTGAGTAAGTTTTTGCTCTCTTTCGGTTTGCACGTCCTGCAAATCAGTGAGGTTACGAAGGTCTACGCTTAGAGCATCAATTCCTGAGCCTGAGGCGAAGGTGTGAAAAACACCCATAATTACAGCAGGACCAACATACCTTTATCTTCTCTTGAACCCTTGTCCTTGCCTCAGGTGTAGTTGATTCTTCCTCAATCTCTACTGAAGCAACAGATGCTAGTGCAAGTTGACCAACATAATCTTCAAAATGGTCGCTCCCAAAAAGCATCCCAAAGACAGCGGTTGGATCAATCATGTTATCTCTGAAAAAATTATTACAAAAAATTTAGTGACACAATCAAATATGAATGATATGGTAACTCCTATAAGGTAAATGCAACATCCAAATAAAGTTCATGGTAATCCACTTCTAGAAAAAAGTTTTTTTTCTGACCCTGTGTTTCAGCAACTAGTGTTTGAAGATGAGATGGAATTAGATGATAAATTCAGGACTTACTGGGGAAGACCTTCCTTTCCATACTTATCGTAAGACTCCTTTTTCACCGGATCACTTAGGACCTGATAGGCTTCACCTAGTTCCTAGTTAAGGTAACCGAACAATCGAAGTCAGTAATTGTAGCAAAGTTACAATCTACAAGATAACTGAATCAAGTTTTGCAATGAAGAGATAAGAAACGTAATATTCTTGTACTCAAATACACGTTTAACCTTTGTATTACTACAACGACCATGGGAATTCTACAGTTAAATGGCATACGGCCAGAAACAAAACACAGTTGCACGGTGGCCATCTCGTGGTTTTTGAGTCCACCGTGGTATCTCCTAGTAATATAATCATTGTTACAGTCACTCAGTCATATCCCTCTGCTGCACTCAGAATGCAACTAACAATATCCGCAGGAAGTCGTAGAGCAGAAAGCGCATATGTACCTGAAACTTGCGTGCCGCGTCAGGGTTGCCGGAATTCTTGTCTGGGTGCACCAGCTTGGCCTTCAAAACCCCAAACATCGCCAACAGATTCAAAAATCAGGAAACAGGAACATGCTGCGTGAAAACGACCACCACCGGCAATCAGGAAAGGGGAATACCCGCGCACCTTGAGGTAATAGGCCTTCTTGATCTGGGCCACGGAGGCGTCGGTGCTGACCTCCAGGATGTCGTAGTACGCACTGTCCTTCACCATTTCGGCTCCCGGCTCCCTCCCTTCTTCCTCGGATCAAACGGCGACCGAACCGCCAACGAACAACGCCGCGACGGGGAGGGCTCCGAGATCGGGGTTCCTGGCCGTCGCCGGAGGCGAGAGAGAGAAGAAAGGAAGAGTCGGAGAGGCCGAGGCGCGCACCTGGCCGGGAGCCCGGAGATGGTGGGCGTCAGTTGATGCGATGGTGCGGTCAACATGGGAGAAAAGGCTCCTGCGCCGGGCCCACCCCGCGCCTGGCTCCCTTGTCCGGTCCTGGCGCCAGCCGCCGGAACAAAACAGCAGTAGCAACTGCCAAAAGGCTTCCAGACTCCAGCGAAGCCAGGCTAGCCGGGGGCCGGTGGCGGCGTACATGATTAGGCGTTAAGGAATCACAATTGTTTGTCAATAATTGCTCATGGCCATGCTTAGCGGCACACCGCTCTCCTCTTATTTAGAGTTACACCAGCGGTCAAAAAAATTGTTACAAAAAGTTACATGACGGACCAAGCCAAGCACCAAGATTCGTGCCAGGTGCCACGAATGGCGGGCTTATTTCGGCAAAGGGTTACATTTTCATCGCTAACACAAGCAGCCTCAAACTAGGGACAAACTAGTACTTACCTCCATAATGTACTAAGGTTACAGAGGCTGACAGCTGATCGCTAAACTCTACACCGGCGAGGTGGACAGCAGGAACACCGGCGTCGACCTCTGCAGCAGAATGCCGCAGAAGGGGCAAAGAGGGACAGCGGGTCCTGAGAGGTCGAGCGATCCTTCGTCTTGGTTGACGTCCAAAGGGGACGCCTGCATGGCGAAGAATGACTGCGGCAGCAGCTTGTCGACCATGCCTCCGCAGCACACGCAGTGCCACACCGGCTGCAGCATGGAGCACAAGATCATGGACGCCCTGCACCGTGTCAACGTGTGCCTGTCTCTGCAGATGG
This sequence comes from Panicum miliaceum, assembly GCA_032594955.1. Classification (NCBI taxonomy): domain Eukaryota; kingdom Viridiplantae; phylum Streptophyta; class Magnoliopsida; order Poales; family Poaceae; genus Panicum; species Panicum miliaceum. Next base: position 2,560,582 of record CM064071.1, read on the forward strand.
CTACATCGGCCGACTCGAAGTGGACCGGCGCAGAGCAGTAGGGGCAGGTTTCTTCGATGGAGTATCCACATGCAGAGTTGATCCTGCAGGAGGAATCAGTTCTGTAAAACTATTTCGTGATGGCATTTCAGTGGAGTGGGCAAACTAGCAAGTCTGTTGACATTTTCAATACGAAATTTGTTGAGAGATGATCAATTGAGTTGGTAAAACATACCTGTTTCCTAGATCTTTGATCCTAGATCTGAGATACTTGAGCTGGTCATGCACTTCATCATTCATGGTTTACCCAAGAATCCATTTGGGCAACTCCAACAGGAAACCAGCTGTTTTCAGTAGAGGTATCATTGAACGAATATGCTGTCCTTTTCAGGACTGCAGCAAAGGTGAAACCCACCAGTCTCTCGCGTAGTTCTCTTTCACTCCTTATCAAAAGAGTGTTCCAGAACTCAGTTGTCGAGTCATTACCATTTTCAGCATCAGGACCAAGCTGCGCATGATTGCTGAGCATTACTTTTCTACAAATTATGTTCAGTAAGTGTAGCTTCCGCAAACTGACACTGGGCAGCATGTTGTGCCTTGAAAATGATGGAGCATTGATAGAAACACACTGTGGATCACCTGAAAATAAAGCTGAGATCCACATATCCATCAAAGTCTCCAGAAAGGTGGGTGCATATTTCTTGAACCCTTGTAGCGCAGCTACAACATCCCATAAGGCAAGCCCCTTTTCAACATTTTCATATTTCTTCAATGACCACAAAATGTTGGATCCCCACCACAAAAAGTTACTCGAGGAAAAGATTGTAGACTGTGGATTGCAAACATCAATGCTCCTGTCTAGTGGAATACCAACAAATTGACCACCAATCCAAATGAACTCAACCACCGCCTTTTGTGTCCTATTGTTTTGATCAACAAAATTATGACCATGTGAATGCATTTTCTGGATGTTATATCAAAGCAAAAAAAAAGATTGATATAAGGATCCCAGTACATTTCATAATGAACTATGTATTACCTGGCTTGATACATCTGGTCTAAAAGGTTCAGATCCAAACCACGGACCTGAAAAGGACAAAGTTCATCAATTCTTACAGCTTATGCATACAATTTTAACCTACAACTGTTCACTTGAGCAAAAAAGGTGTCAGATATAGAAGCCTAAAACATACCACAGCAATCATTTGTCCTCCAGGTGCTAGTGTAAGACCAAAGCATCGATTAGAGACTTCTGATAGCTGCATGCATATTCAGGAGCAAATTAAAAGGAAAAGGCACTTGGACATCAAGGAAGAGGAGAACAGTTAATTATCTATTTTTACATCTGTTGATTCTTTTGACTCTGGAAAATTCGTATGCACGGGAATTTCTTCAATGTGGTTTCCGTGATAGATCCAACAGAGTGCGGAATTATCCTGAAAAAGAAGAAAAATATTAAGAATCTGCAAATGATACAATGCTCAAGAAAAAGAAAGTTTTGAAACACTAACAGAGTGCAAAATATAGTATATTCAGCAGAGTTACTAATATAATCAACAATCAAGACCGCCTTCATCTTTTCAAGTTATAATAGGTTATATTTGTAAAAACTGAAACCACTCCTTCAGATAGTACCATAGTCGAAAACAGGCTCATAAACTTTTAGCAGTGAAACAAGGTTTTTAGTATCAAAATTATGCTAATTAATTTGTCATCTATGCTTTTATTTTTTATTTCCTCATGCAATTAGGTACATTCATAGTGAACGATGTCTATCGTAGACCATGATAATGTTCAAAATGATAGACCGACAAGAAAAAAAGAATGGGAGTATACAAGAAACCAAGTTCAGCCATAGCTGACTCAAGCAGTCAACTCATACTTCAGCTCAAGTAATTTTCAACACAGATCCCACATCTCCGGTTGCTGCTCTACTTGAAACCTCAAACTTTCAACAATTCAATAGTTTCAATTGACCTCACATCCAAAGAGAGAGCAATCAAATAGTGCAACAAAAGAGTTAACGGACCTGACTGCAGCTGTATAAACAATAGCCATCCACACCCCATGATAAACCTGTCACCTATGGCAATGTTAGACATTTTTTTTTCTTTTGTTAAAGAGAAAAGATATTCAACTAATGTGAAGTTTTACCGCTTGATCATGTGCATGGCATGCATTGGTATTCTCAATTTTGCAGCTACATTTCCATATCCATGTTTCCAGTGACCCAGATGCTCGTCCAATTGCCAAATTAACCTCGTACTGAGACCGGGCAGGTACAGCTAATGAAATTGATGATACTGGAGCTGACAAATCAGTGGTGACCTGACAAAAGGAACATTTGGAGTGGAAACTTTAGTTAGAGAAGATAACTTCATAGCACAATAAGCATGCTACATCAAATTGATGTTGTGCACTAAAAAAATGGCATAAATCATTTGTGTCAAATATGAACAGTACTAGGTTGATGCTTAGGGGGTGTTTGGTTCCCTGGGGGCTTATTTTAAGCCCCGTCACATTGGATGTTTGATGCTAATTAGGAGTATTAAACATAGACTAATGATAAAACAAATTCCATAACCCCTAGGCTTATTCGCGAGACGAATCTATTAAACCTAATTAGTCTGTGATTAGCCCATGTGATGATACAGTAAACATGTGCTAATCATGGATTAATTAGGCTTAATAGATTCGTCTCGTGAATAAGCCCTAGGCTTATGCGGTTAGTTTTATAATTAGCTTATGTTTAGTCTTTCTAATTGGCACTGAAACATTCGATGGGACAGGGCTTAAAATAAGCCTCGGGCAACCAAACACCCCCCTTATTGTGTACCTCAGCAACTAATGCAAAGGGCACTGCTTCTGCAATTGTACATCTATTTAAACCTTCAATATTCGCCAACCATATCTTCACACTGAGAAAAGAAATAAAATATTCACATGAGGTATGAAACTTTTACAGAAAAACGAACCATCAGAATACCAAATTTAGTAAATTGGACAGAAATGAAAAACAAGAATCTTTAAGGCATGGGGAAAACAATTTTCACCGCCACACAGATATCTGGTGCAGAGAATGATGTGCATCATCTTTAACATTGATTACTGAAATTAGTAAAAAAATGGAGATGAGGGATTCTTTTTTTCTTCATTTATCAAGACACAAACATGAAACATTAGGCACATCACATGCCTATACAGGTCCTCCTGCTTATGCAGACACTTGACCGATTCCAAAGCACATAGCAGCTCAAAGTATGTTTTCAAAATATGATTATCATACATATCCCTTTTGCCATGTCATGACTCATGAAGAGCTCACGAAAGGCCCATGCAAACAACCAATACATGATATGGCCAAACAAAGCACATAACCATTTTCAAATAATAAGCATTTATCATGCTCACCTTCCGTCTGAGCATCCAGTTGCTAAAAGCAGCGAGGATTTTGAAGAGCCTTCAGAGGAAACTTCCCAGGTTATGGCACTGACCCATGATTTATGAGCTTGCAAAACCCCAATGAGCATTGGATCACTATTAACCACGCCAGCATCTATTGTGTAGTATTCTGGCTTATATAGTTTCCAAAAAGACACGTTTCCAGACTTGGAGCCCACAGCAAGAATGCACCAATGCCTCAATAAAGAAGAACTTTTATCACTTGATGACACAAGTGGAGACCATGCAACAACGAGGGAAGACAAACATGCATCACGGCAAGCATACTGCTTCGCCGTTATAAGAGGAAGAGATTTGTTTTCTCCATTGGAGGACAATGATGCTTTGGCATTTTCTGTGCTGCCTTGTCCATTTACAGAAACAGGTTCATGTCTGTGTTTTGCAGTCTGGAATCACAAATACAGCAGTGTTAAAGAAACAATAAATTCACATAGAAAACAGCCATGTGCAATATCCTACGAAATACCTTCACTTAGCATAATAATTTATTCTTCCTTTGTTAAGAAACAACATGGTTCTCCTTTTACAAATTGAAAGAATAAACTGAAACTTCAGCCTAAATGTGGATAACTAAATTTGTACCTTTTTCGAAGACTTCTTCTTTGACTTAGAGCATGATTTCAATGAGAAGTCTGCATCATTTGAAGCATCTAAATCATCTTTGTTGCCATCATAAATATAACCGTCAACTCTACACATTCAATAAAAAATTATTCAAAACAAATTCAGCTACAGTATATCAATGCGAGAAAGATTGCCAAGAATGTTGACTTCTTGCAACAAAATAAATTTCAAGAAGATCTGTGACATCCAAAGATGAATGGGGTAGAGAATGCATGCAAAGTCAGCATTTCACATTCCAAATAATAGCTAAATGATGCTTCTTTAGATCATCTTGTTATTTAAATATGGTGAGTGTTTCTCTATTTGCAAAATTATGATGTGGAAGCAGAAAGGCATGAATACATGCAAAGGTTTATAAGCACCAATAACAGAGACCTAGAACAAGTGATCACTCCTAATGAATACATGCAATGAAAGACAAAAACTTAGCCTGGCCAGAACAAATTTGCAACAGGCTATTAAGACCATACAAAAGCTAGTCCGTGAACAAAAGAGTCAAGGCTCAACCAAAACTGCTAATTGCAAGTTTTATTCTGATTAGAAGGTGGAACAATAGTAAGAAAGACGGAATGAATTTTGGCTGGAAACTAGGTAATGCAGTTAACGGTGAGCTGATCCCCACTATAATTCAAGAAATGGTTGATTCCTCATATGCATTATGCATGGACCGTTGAAACAATGGTGCTAAGCCAGACCCAGCACAAGAAAAATCAGTGCAGCGCAGAAATTCAGTTGGTAATCCAGACAAACTTCCTAGATTCTCATATATAAAACATTCATAAATTCAACATTGTTCACATAGCACAGAAAATGCTTACCTGAACCCATTCATCACAAACTTCCCAAATCGGGGACCGGTACAGCTTCACATGACCATCCACAGTGCAAACAGCCAGCAAACATCTAGATTTTCCATCCATATACAGATATGTTAAGTGCAGTAGGATGAGCAGATGAACTTGTGCACAAAAATTACATCTAGAGAAGATCATGTAAAATTGAATACCATTTAAAATTGATTGTCAAAGATATACATACCCAGAATTAGGTGCAAATCCTTGCGGAGACCATGAAATTGACCGGGCACATGGTTCGGCATCACGAGCTAAGCAAGTGGGCACTAAACGTGGCTCAAAGAGATCTGCAAAATATTGGTAATTGAGAATTTAAGATCAAACAAAAATTCACCTACATGGCCACATTGGACATATTTTTTCATGCTTTCATGAAAAGGCAGTAGTGGAAAGCTTCGTACTGACCTATAGAAGGCAAAATGGCATGGCCTTTGTTTAGGAGGTGGTTAGGTTGGTTGTGATGGAACATGCACTAGCCATAGTAGTTTGAATTTAACAGAGTAGAATATGACTAGTAAAACTGAATGGTCCAACTAGCAAGCCAGTTCACTCATTACAGTTCGCAAAGTCCCATTTAGTTTTTAACGGCATCCTACATTCACACTGCAAAATTGATGTCAAAGAAACAAATTTCTGAATATGGTATAGTTGAAAATTGAGTCTTCAATGTCCCAAATAATTAACAAAAATCTGCAAGTTCAATACAGCCTACAGGAGATCACATCACTAAAGCAAAGGTCAATTTACCTTCTCTGTTAACCACTCCTATAGGAAAAGGATCACTGTGACGAAGTCCAACCAGTCCACGAGGCCCGTCAAGCGCAGCTGGGTTCTTAAATAGGAGCAAAAAGAATCATGATGAGTGCAAGGTCAGGCAATCCAGACTCCATACATGAACTACCATGACACCTGAACATTCACGACCTGAACGTGAAACATCTTACAGTGATGGGATTGCACTTACCAGAATAGTGACAATGTGACCAGATGCGACAGCCACCAAATTGTCACTTGACCAAGCAATGGCATTCGGGTAAGACGGAGAAGCAATCAGTGTCACGGCTTGGTACTGCGGAGCCATGGCGCTCATGCCCAAGCATATCTAGCAACGAATTTAAGCTCAAACTCTGCAAAAACAACAGCTGACTTTATGTTTGCTGGCTCAGATGTAAATAGGATTGCAACACGAAACCTATTTACGCGCCCAAAGACCAAACCAGCACAGAAGAACAACTGAGCGAGCTGAGGAAGGGAGCAAAGCCTACCTGGTCCTGCCGTCCTACGCTCGGGTCGAGCTTGCGGTGGCCGGCTGGTGCCCTGGCCGCGCGATGCCGCCCCGATTCCCTCGGCGGCTCGGCGCTGGCAACCGGCTGCCTAGGGTTTGGCCCCGTCGCGGCGCGAGCCCAGGACAGGAACTGCTGGAGCGCCTGCGCCTACCGTCAAGCGCACGGGCGTGGGATGCGAAAATCGCGCAGTTCCTCCTGGACGGCCGATTTCTTTGTAAGGCCCAACTTCCCCAGCCCAGCAAAGAAAAGGAAAAGGCCCAGGATCCCGTCCCGTCCGGGGCTGCCGCTCGAATCCGCAGTTCCGCACGGGGCAAGCCGCCGCCGCCGCTACCTTGCCCGCGCCGCCGCCCCCAGCTTGTTCGTCTCCGTTCGGCCTCCTCCAACGAGCGACGAAATCGCCAGCTGACGTTGGATTCCAGCTTACGTGGAGGTGAGAGAAGGTGGAGAGAGAAGAGAGCTAGCGACTATTCCGACGCTAGCGTGTGACGCGTCTTTTCATGCTTGTGGGCCCACCATCGACTTCTCTCCTCGTTCGCTGCACCGGGGAGACTTGAGCAATCGCTGGCAACAAGCGGCCAGCGGCGGACGCGGCTCGGCGGCCAGGTAGCTCGACCACGACGACGCTCATTTAACTAGCATCGGCCAGCCGTGCTTGCCCACGGCGACGCGCGTGGAGACGACGACGAGTGTGTGCCGGCGGGTGGACTGGATGCGGAGCTGCGACAGCAGAAGGTGAACGGCGACAACGGATCTGAGGTGAGGACGATGTGGTGGGAGCTGGAGGCGGAGCAGAGCGCCTATGGGCGAGGGCGCGCCGGCGAGCAAGTTGGAGGCGGAGATGGGCGCCAACAGGCGAGGACGCGCTAGCAGGCGAGCTGGAGGCGGAGATGGGCGGCAGACGGCGGCGGCGAGAAAACAGAGAGAGACGAGTGCGTTCTGTGCTAGGGAAGAAGTGAAGAAGGATAAATAATTGATGTGCGTAGGTCCCACTGATACTATTAGAATTTGGATTGTTTCTTGAGCTGATGGGTACTAGCTTTAAGCTGCCTGGGACGCTGCTACTAGGTGGGCCCCGGCCGCCTCTGCCGCCTGCCCGCCCTGGCCTGCTGGCAAGCGATTGGAGAGAGGGGTCGGTGAAGTACATAGCATCACCGATCAGAGTCTCAGAGACGTTCATCAGATGGCATTTTTTTTCAGAGCTGCGAATTAATTCGACTGTTACGAGCTGGCGGTTGATTGGTTCGCGGCATTGGCGTCCTCCCCCGCTGATTACTGGATGCGCCTGGCCGACGGGCAGAGTGCTGTTTGAAAGACTTTGTCCCTGCAGATCGCGTATGTAACGGCGCCATTAGCAAACTGTTCGCAAGGAGATGGAAGACCAAGCTGGGATGCAAACCTGGATGGTGGAGCCACCGAAGGTGACGTAAGCCGGGAAGTCCCTGTCCAAGGTGCTCGCGCCGACCGTGAAGATCCACGGCGCCACGTTGGACACCGTGCTGGGCCCCGGCCCGAGTTGCCGGCGGAGCAGACGACGGCGACCCCGCTCCGGACCGCGTGGAACGCGCCGATCGCGATCGGGTCCGCGAGGTAGCCGGAGGCCGCCGACGAGCCGAGGGGGAGGGTGAGCACGTAGACGCCGTCGGACACCGCCGCGAGCATGGCGGCGAGGATGTCCACGCCCGAGCACCCGGGCTCGTATCACGCCTTGAACGCGGCCACGCGCGCTCGCGGCCGTCCCCTCCCCGCGCCCAAGGACGCCGGCACCCGCGGTGGACAGCGTGTGCGAGCCGTGCCCGTCGAAGTCCCGCGGCAAGGACAGGTCCGCCTGGCTCGGCGGCCAGGCCCCGCCCGACGCCAGGATGCCCGCGCTGAAGACCCTAGCGCCGATCAGCTTGCTGCGGCCAAAATTTTTGACTTGCACAGTAAAATGCCATAGTAATTTTTGAAAGCTAAGATGTACTGAAGGCAAGTGCAAACTTGAAGGTCGTGTCGGTGCGATTTTCGCAGGCGCCGCGCCACGCGGAGTCACTACTCACTGCTCAATAAAATTCAGAGCATAGCTCTCGCTGAGACCGTTGTTACCTGAGTCAACGTTCCCGATGATGGTGTCTTCGCCCAATCCGGCAGACACCCGGCGTTCGGCTGGCCGTTGCTTGCGAGCCCGAGGAATTCCCACAAGTGCGTCGTCTGGGGCCTGTGCAGGGTGTCCGGGATCACGGACAGCACCGCGGGGTGCTCTGAACCGAAGAGTGGAAATGCATCAGCAGTTCAGCACGATGAAATACAGGAATCAGTTCAGGTGAGAGTACGGATATGCTAGAACCTACAGGCGCTCACGCTGGAGGGATGTTACGAAGCCATCGTCGATCTGAACCGCGATCCCTCCGATGCCTTTCTGTTGGAGCTCACGCTGGAGGGATGTTACGAAGCCATCGTCGATCTGAACCGCGATCCCTCCGATGCCTTTCTGTTGGAACAAACCTGCATATGCCGTCACCCAACGGCTCAACCGCCTGCGCACGCCACGCCCGCGCTCTCCGCACCTCTGCATGGGCTCGCCATGGACTCGCGCCTGCCTGTAATGTAGCTGAGTTAGTTAGCTTGTGCATGCGCTGTATTTGTATATAATCCTTCCCACAGATCAATCCAAGTCACGGTTGGTCCATTCTTTCTCTATACGGTATCAGTTACCTATAGATCCTAATCTCTCGCTTCCGCATTCCCCGGCTCCACGACGCCATGGCCTCGTCTCCGACGCACTCCTCTTCTAGCTCGGGCGACGCCGCCGATGCGCCTCAGCCCGCACCCATCGTCGTGGTGCAGACTGTGAACATCCGTTCACATGTTTCTGTTCTTCTTGATCTCCTGGACTCCAACTACAGCCAGTGGAGGTGCTTCTTTGACACCGTCCTCGGCAAGTTCAGCCTCGATGACCTCGTCAAGACTCCGACGCCCATGGCGCAGCGCGACGCCGAATGGCGTCAGATCGACTGCTGCGTCGTAAACTGGTTGTACGCCACCGTCAACAAGAACGTCTTCGACATCGTCTACAAGCCTCGCGCCTCCGCGTTCACCGTATGGTCGGACATCAAGGGTCTTCCGCGACCATGAACTTCAGCGCGCCGTCTACCTGGAGGCCGAGTTCCACAGCCTGCACCAGGGTGACCTCAGCATCACGAACTACTGCTCCCGCCTCAAGATCCTCGCCGATGGCCTGCACGACGTCGGCCAACCTATCTCGGAACCAAGCCAGGTTCTCAACCTCCTCCATGGACTGAACAAGAAGTATCGTCACGTCAAACCGGTGATCACGTCCAAGAACCCACCTCACACCTTCATGATTGCACATTCCTACCTGCTTCTTGAAGAGATCCAGATGCAACATGACGATAAGGTTGAGGCAGGTCACGCCTATGTTGCCGGTCACGGCGGATCCTCCGGCTCCGGCAGCTCTCCTGGCCAAGGCGGATCCTCCGACGGCAGCGCCAACTCCCGCTCCAAGCCGAAGAACAAGCCGCGGCCCCAACACGCCCGCGGCACCAAGTGCCGGCTCTAGCGGCACCGTCAGCGGTCAGCAGCGCCCAACCGTTCCCTAGGCTGCGGGATACAATCCCTGGACAGGTCTTGTTCTGGCATGGCCTATGCCTTTCCGCGCCCCCGGGTCTGGCGTCCTGGGCCCTCGTCCACCGGTTCAGGCCCAAGAGGCAATGGCGGCCTTCCATCAGCCCGCTCTTCAAACGCTTCCCACGCCACTGGAGCTCTCCAACGCCGGCGCATCGCCAACTTGGGACAACAACGCTCTCTACTCCGCGCTGAACAGCATCGGCAACTCTGCCTCTCCACCAAGCTCCGCCGAGTGGTACTTCGACACCGGCGCCTCCACACACATGTCCACGAACTCCGGTATCACCTCTTCCCCTCACCCTCTACCACAGCCGCTCTACATCACTATTGGAAACGGCGCTCGGTTGCCTGTGACTCACACAGCAACCGCCACCATTCTTACATCTTCCTCCCCCCTCCATCTCAGTGATGTCCTCGTTACTCCCTCCCTCATTAAGAATTTGATTTCTGTCAAGAAATTAACACGTGACAATGCTGTCTCCATTGAATTTGGTTTTTATATCAAGGATCTATGCACTCGAACGGTGAAGCTCCGATGTGAGAGTCCGCGTGACCTCTATCCTCTGCGATTTCCACAGCACCAAGCCCTCACTGAAACCTCGCCGGCGTCGGCCGAGTTGTGGCACAATCGCCTAGGACACCCCGGCTCCAACAGCTTCCGTCAAGTCCTCAACTCCTTTGATTTTCGGTGTAATAAATCAGCCACTCATTCTTGTTCTTATTGTCACTTGTGCGGCTCCCCTTTTATTCCTCTGAATCACAAGTTTATTTTCCTTTCCAACTTGTTCATTCGGATGTGTGGACTTCACCGGTTTACAGTCAATCGGGTTTCAAATATGTTGTTTTGCTTGATGCATACACCCACTACATTTGGACGTTCCCGATCAGGCAAAAGTCTGATGTTCACACCATCATCCGCTCTTTCTTCTCATACTTGCACACACAATTCAGGCTTCCCATTCTCGCTCTCCAAACAGACAATGGCAACGAATTCGACAATACCCCGATACGTCATTTCCTCTCTGCACAAGGCACTGCCTTCTGCCTCTCTTGCCCTTACTCTTCGCAGCAAAATGGCAAGGCCGAGAGGACATTACGCACGATATACGATTGTGTTCGTACTTTGCTAATCCACAGTGCAGCTCCGACTTCGTTCTGGGCCGAGGCGATGAATACGGCGACATTTCTCATCAACCGGCGCCCCTGCCGTGCCATGAGCGTCGTCACGCCGCATCATCTCCTCCTCGACACGCACCCACGCTACGACGAGCAACGCATCTTCGGTTGCCTCTACTACCCCAACCTCACGGCGACGTCCCCTCACAAACTCCGTCCGCGTTCCGAGGCGTGCGTCTTCCTCGGCTACCCGACTGACCACCGCGGCTAATGCTACTACAACATCGCCACGCGCCGTGTCTACACATCTCGCCACGTCGTGTTCGTCGAGAACATCTTCCCGTTCCACGACGCATCCCAGCGAGCTGCTCCGTCACCGCTGACCTGCATCGACGATGACGTGATCCGCGCCCCTCCACCGTGCCAGGAACGCGACATGGCGCGACATGGCGTGCCACGCCTCGACGTCACCGGCCCCAACACCGCTCGCCATGGCTCCGTCGCCAGTACCAACGCCGCCCCTGACGACATCGTCGCACGCGAACTGTTCCCAGCTCGCCACAACCACCTGCGATGCCGAGGTTGCCGGCTCCAGCTGCTCCTCCCCAGCAGCCCACCGAACTAGCTCCTCCCCAGCACCGGATGGTCACTCGGGCACGTGCCGAAATCATCAAGCCTAACCCCAAATACGCTCTCACCAATGACGCCGCGACGATCTCCCCCGTTCCACGATTTGTCTGTGCGGCGCTTCAGGACGCCCCATGGCGCGACGCCATGCAACAGGAGTTTGATGCTCTCCAACGCAATCAAACATGGACACTCGTCCCTCGGCCTCAAGGTGCACAGATCACCACCGGTAAATGGGTTTTCAAACACAAGCTGCGCTCCGATGGCACTCTCGAGTGTTACAAAGCTCGCTGGGTGGTACGCGGGTTCCATCAGCGGTCGGGGATCGACTTCAGCGAAACCTTCTCCCCGATCATCAAGCCCGCCACGATCCGCGTCGTCCTCATGCTCATCGCATCCAAGAAGTGGCCGGCACACCAACTGGACGTCTCCAACGCGTTTCTCCACGGCAACATCACCGAGCACGTACTCTGTCAGCAACCAACAGGCTTCAAGGATACTCACCGGCCCAACGACGTCTGCCTCCTCTCGCGCTCGCTCTACAGCCTACGCCAGGGGCCCCATGCCTGGTTCACCAGGTTCGCCAACCATGTCGTGTCCCTCGGCTTCAAGCAATCACGCTCGGACTCCTCCTTGTTCGTGTACAAGCAAGGCACCAACATGGCGTGGCACTTCTTCGCCACTTCATCAACAGCCTCAAGTCCGCTTTCGCCGTAAAGGACATTGGGCCAGTCAGCTACTTCCACGGCGTCGATGTTCATCGTCATGCAGATGGCTTCATCCTCTCCCAAGCTGCGTACACCAACGACATCCTCGACCGTGCCGGTATGGCAAACTGCAAAGCTGCCCCGACACCGGCAGATGCGAAGCCCAAGACCTCCAGCAGCGACGACGCACCCTTCAAGGATGCCTTGTGGTACCGCAGCATGGCCGGCACTCTTCAGTACCTGACGTTGACACGGCCCGACATCGCTTATGCCGTGCAACAAATTTGCCTTCATATGCACTCCCCTAGGGACTGCCACGGCGCACTCCTCAAGTGGATTCTTCTGTACATCAAGGGAATCGCGACCCTCGGTCTGCACCTCCACGCCTCTTCTTCACCAACGCTCACCGCCTATACCGACGCGGACTGGGCCGGCTGCCCGGACACTCGCCGCTCCACATCGGGCTTCGCAGTGTTCCTCGGCGACTCGCTGGTCTCCTGGTCCTTGAAGAGGCAGACGACGGTGGCACGATCCTCGGCTGAAGCAAAGTACCGTGGCGTCGCCAATGCAGTGTCCGAGTGCATATGGCTCCGGCAACTCCTCGGCAAACTTCACTGCGTCGTGCCTAAAGCAACCATAGCATACTGTGACAACATCTCCGGTGTCTACATGGTGCGCAACCCCGTTTCTCACCGGCAAACAAAGCACATCGAGCTGGACATTCACTTTGTCCGTGAGAAGGTGACTCTTGGCGAGCTTCGTGTCCTGCAAATACCGAGTGCCAAGCAGTTCGCCGACATCTTCACGAAGGGTTTGCCGACGGCGCTGTTCGAGGATTTCCGCTCCAGTCTCTGCGTCGGATCGACGAGCTGAGACTACGGGGGGAAGGGGGGGGGGGTGTTGGAACAAACCTGCATATGCCGTCGCCCAACGGCTCAACTGCCTGCGCACGCCACGCCCGCGCTCTCCGCGCCTCTGCATGCGCTCGCCATGGACTCGCGCCTGCCTGTAATATAGCTGAGTTAGTTAGCTTGTGCATGCGTTGTACTTGTATATAATCGTTCGCATAGATCAGTACAAGTCACGGTTGGTCCATTGTTTCTCTACACTTTCAAGTCGTACAGTATTGTGGACCTGCTAGTCATCGTGGAAAGAAAGCAGTACTGCTAAAGTCACTAACTCCATGTCATTCTCCGCAAAAAGATAAACTCTTGCTTACTGCATTTGATCTTACTCATTGGTGAATCTAGAGAGGAAATCCAAAGGGGAGCCCGGGAATTCCAAATAATCAAACTAGGGAAAAGTAAGATCAAATGAGTAATTGATCTTGCTCATTTGATCTGTTCGGAGGGAAGGCCCTTTCAACTAGCAACCGCTAATCCGCATTATTAATTAATTAATTAAAGTAATTGATAACTAATTCTAATATTTCACAACACTATAATTCGTGTGTTTACATCATTCTTTCAGCCGCAATCGATTCCATGCTAGATCCTTGAGCTAGTTTACTATCCAGGACTTGCATATAGAGAATTCGTTAAGGTGTAAGATATCATGGAAGTTATTACCCTGCAAGCTATACGCCTATAATAGAGCGGTGCATGCTGCTAGACTTTATCTTTGATTTTTAGAGTACACAATGGAATGGATGCTCAAGAGATTATAACTTAGTAATTATATAAAGGAAAAAAATCAGCACTTAACTACTTGCAACCAGTGTTCGGAAATTTGGCCGAAAATCAGCGACTTTAGGTAAAAATCGGTCTTTCGGGACCGGTAAATGGTCATACTAGTACTGGTAATATTTCAGCCTGAATTCGGTTTGACTTTCAAATTTCAGTCAAATTTTAGCCAAATTTTGATCCCCTCTGATTTTTTCCCCGTTAAACCGGTAGCTTGAACACTCCTTGCGACAACCCATATTGCCTCCCGTGCTCTGCTACTCTGCTATCCGCACTTTGTCTTATCCACGATGGGGCTCCATACGCGATGCGCCTTGCCGACGCCCGAGCCGTACGCATCCAACCCGTTCGCGTCCAACCACACGATACTGCCAAACGCGTAGTTGCTGGCCGCATCGGCGTCCACGACGTCCAGCTTCACCGTGAACTCCTTCTCCTCGTCGATCCCGAAGCCGAGCATGTCCGGCGCCACCGTCACCTTGACCCCCACCGGCTCGATCACCGTGACCCTGGACTCGCCGGGCGCGCCGACGTTCCTCAGCCGGCGCCTAACCGTGGTGCTGCCGGACAGGCAGGTCACGGCGATGGATGGGTAGTTCATGTCCTCCGGGCGGCCATTCGGGACCTGGCTATACGCGCACGGCTTGCCAGCGGCGTTGAACAGTCGGAGCAGGAGGTTGACCGGGACCGAGTAGTTGATGGGGAGGCCGACCGGAAGGTTGCCCTGGAGGTCCTGGACCGGGTTCTGGGTGAGCTTCAGCGAGCAGAGGAAGTTATTGTAGTCGGCCAGAGTGGTGTCGTACACCAGGCCGGGGTCCAGGGCATTGACCGGGTTCACGTGGCATGAGCCGTAGCTGAACGGCGTGAATTCCGCACCGGTCTCGTCCTGGATTGGGTTGCCGACCTTGGCTACGGTGGTCGCTGCAGCGCAACATACGAACATGTCAGACAAACGAATTAAGCACGTGTTGCAGGTCCAGCGAAAGATGATAGCTGGTAGCTTTGATGCTCCGGCTCACCGGTGGTCATGATCGCCGACTTGATCATGGCGGGGCTCCAGGTGGGATACTTGGTCCTGAGCAGGCCGGCGATGCCGGTGACGTGGGGGCACGAGATGGAGTTGCCGAACATCGAACGGCAGCTCCGTCGGCGACACCGCGCCGCTGTACTCGGCAATCACGCCGACGCCTAGCGCAGTGCTGTCGGGCTGCATGCATGCCACCGGCCGCGCGGGTCAGTAACGCTACTCGCTCGAGCAAACAGATGGGAGCGAACCTTGGCTTGGGAGCTGAATGATGAGCGCTAACCTTGAGGATCTGAGGAGTCACGACGTTCGGCCCTCGGGACGAGAAGTCTGCCATCGCCGGTGCAGGCTTGACGCCAAAACTCGCGTCCGTTGCATTGATGTAGCCCGACGGATTTCTAAAAATTGAGGATGAAATGCTGATCAGCCAGCCCAATTTCTAACCAGGGAAGAGCGTTACTGATCGGGGGTAACAGTTTTGCTTACTCTGTAGATTGCAGGTAGTTGAAGAGGTGGACGCACTCCGAGTAGGAGCAGTGAGCCGCCGCGACGATGTGCGGGTCGGCGACGACGGAATCCCCGGAGCCGGCGTCGTTGCAGAGGACCATGCCGATGCCGCCCGCCTCCTTGACCACGTGCCCCTTCTCGACTCTGTCATTCTCCCCTCTGACGCAGACGACGATCTTGCCGGTCACCTTGGCAGGGTCCAGGGAGCCAGCCAAGCACAAGGACCTGCAGGCAGGCACGAGGAGCCTCATCGATCAGCACGCTCAGAGATGGCACGCTGATCCTCCAGGATATTGCATAGTATTGTGGATCTAGTAGTTGCGAGTTGCTGGTGGGCTGGTATGCGGCGTTGGCATTCTCCCCGCTGACTATCGGATACGCCTGACCCAGGGGCAGAGTAATGGCCCCGAGACTTTGCCCCTGCAAAATTGCAACAATTTGCATCCAGAGCGGCATGAAAATCTACTACTTTTGCAGTCGGGGCAGTCTGCCGATTCATGGTTTAGTAGTAATCGAGCAAATTACCTCGATGGTGAGGCCACCGCCGAAGGTGACGTACGCCGGGAAGTCCCTATCCATGGTGCTCACGCCGACTGTGAACATCCACGGGGCCGCGTTGGTGATCGTGCCCGGCTGCGGGCCCGAGTTGCCGGCGGAGCAGACGACGGCGACCCCGCTCTGGGCCGCGAAGAAGGTGCCGATAGCGATGGGGTTCGAGAGGTAGTTGGAGGCCTCGTTGGGGCCGAGGGAGAGGGAGAGCACGTGCACGCCGTCCGCCACCGCCGCGAGGACGGCGGCGAGGACGTCGACGTCGGAGCAGCCGGCCGTGTAGCACGCCTTGTACGCGGCCATGCGCGCCCGCGGCGCGCCCCCCGCGGCCCCACCCATCCCGTGGCCGAAGGCGGCGGCGCCCCGGGCGAGGGAGCCGCCCGCGGTGGACAGCGTGTGCGCGTCGTGCCCCACGTAGTCTCGCGGCGAGGATAGGTCCTCCTTGCTCGGGAGGCTGCCCCGGTCGTCGGCCAGCCAGAGCTCCGCCTAGAGACCCGCGCTGAAGAACCTCGCGCCGACCAGCTTGCTGCGGTGTACACGACATGAGCTGTCAGCTTCTGCATGTGCGATGGATGTTGCCCACAGGGGTGCCAGTCATCGTCGTTACTTGTTGCACTGGAAGGTCGGGTCGGAGCCATTGTCGCAGACGCCGCGCCAACCCTTAGGGACGCCTAAGCCATCGTCTTGGAAACTCTGAGATTCCGGCCACACGCCTTCATAGTTGGTTGGTACATGGGTGCAGCAAGCGAATATCACGATGAGCATCGGCAAGTCGTAGAGTAGCTACCGTTTGTAAGGCTGGACCTGACTGCTGGGATTCTTAATTCTGGTTCGGATCATCTATCTTGAGGGGAGGAGTTAATTGTTAAAGAAATGTGTCGTGCATCTCAAGGCCCAATCAAGCAAGGGTTCGTCACTTAATAGTGTACAGATCAAAGTCAACACTTGTCTTTATTTTTATATCACATATAGTCTTTATCAGGACAGTTCTTGATTTACAGTCTTATCTCTGAACCCTTAACCCCCTTCCCGAACCATACATCTCACCGAAGTGCTGCAACTGCAAAGCATGTATATCTGCTTTACTAGTTTCTCCGATCATAAGTATAAATTTATGTAGGTTTATTCTAAGTCAAGTTTTTAAACTTTGCATGCTGACATCTATGAAAAAATATTTCGTAATGAATCTAGTAATAATCTGATTATCATTCTATGGCCCTATTTGTTTACCCGTAGATTATATAATCTAGCTTAAATAATCCTCAATGGTTAACAAATATCTTAGATTATAATCTAGATTATATAATCCATGTCCTAATGATAATCTTATAAGCTATGGAGAAGATGCTTATTTCAGATTACAAGCTAGATTATATAATCTAGCAAGGAAACCAACAGGTCCTATATAAAAGTTAGATACGAATGATACGAATTTATATTTCGCTGAAAGGTAGGGTTCTGTCAGTTGTCACGCTTATGATGTCTACTTATGCTGACACCCTTAGAGGCCTCTAGGGAAGTAGTGTCGATGTTGCCGATGATTGTGCCCTCACCCAACTTGGCAGCGGACGACCACGCGGCGGTTTCCCGGCCGCTTCCCGCGAGGCCGAGGAACTCCCACGAGTGCGTGGTTCGGAGTCGCAGCAGGCTGCCTGGGATCACCTTCAGCACTCCGGGGAGCCCTGGACCAAGCAAGGCAATGATGGCAAAGCATCATCAGCCGATGCATTCGTTAGTTCGTCGCCTTCAGCCGCCGCTCGATCAAACAATCAGTCGCGGAATTAGGCAGAAGACTGATCTGTGTACATACTTTCGAGGAGCGTCAGGACGCCCCCGTCGATCTGCAGCGAGAGGGCGCGGATGGCCCTGAACTCGTACAGGATCCTGAAGCTGCATTCAGCCGCGAGGAAAACAGTAAGTACGCGCGCGCGATGGTTTCGCTGCGGAATGGATGCCAGCCCAGTGTAGTGGAGTGGAGTACTGAGGATTTGATCTTACTCGTTGGTGATTGTTGCGAGCAGAGCGGAAGGGTTGGCCGGGAAGTCCTGGAAGAAGATCACACAGGGCTGCCGGCGCGCGCGCACACACAAAAAAAAAGAAAAAACACCAATGCAGGTCACGAGCTGAGCAAGGGGAAGGGGGAAGAATAAGCTAGGGTTGAGGGGGGACCCGGCTGCCGCCGGGTTTTGTTCCGGCGAGGAAGCCGGACAGCCGTCCGATGGAATCCGACGGCCAGGAGCGACCGGGCTGGTTCTGGCCCAAGGACGGCCTAGGCGGGGCGACACTTTAATTTTGACCAACGTTAAATTAAAACATGCAAGTGTTATTATCAAATGTCCTCAATCCCTTTTGAATTTATTGATTTCAGGCTACAACCCAATATCATTTATCTCGTCCATCGAGCCCCTCAATGGAGGAAACTATAGCTCATGGAGAGAGAAGCTTGAGATGGCACTTGCGCTGTCCGAGATTGATCTAGCACTGACCTCACCCTGTCCCACTAGACCTGAGGACTTGGTGAGGGGAGAAAATGAGACCGAGGCAGCATGGACCGCTTGACAGCGAGAACATGCACCGTTAGTAATGAAATACGACCTTGATAAGGCAAAGTGGGATCAGTCGAACCGTAAGTACTTGATGGTGATTAAGAGCTCCATGGTGGAGGCAATAAGGGGAGCAATCCCAGAAAGTACCACTACCATTGAGTATCTCAGGAAGGTGGAGAGTGAATTTACTGGCTCTTCAAAGGTTTATGCAAGCACTCTGATTACGAGGTTAGTCACTGAGAAATACAATGGTGGAGGGATAAGAGAGCACATACTTCGGATGAGCAACATGGCATCCAAGCTTAAGCCTATGAACATGGAGCTCCCGATTGAGTTTCTAGTTCACTTAGTTTTTGCTTCCTTGCCTCGAGAATATGACTCTTTTGAAGTTAACTACAACTTACACCCAGAGAAATGGGATATTGAGAAGCTCATTGCCATGTGTGTGCACGAAGAAGAATGGCTTAAGGGCTCACATGATGATTCAATGAACTATGTGAAGCAAGACAAGTAGAGGAGCTACCATAAAAATAATGCTAAACCACCAGGGAAACCTCAGTGGGAAAGAGGCTCTTCTTCCAAGTCATATGGAAAGGCCCCACAAAATGTTCACCATCCAAGACAGGTCAATCAAGAAGTAGTGGGAGGGGACCAATGCAGATGGTGTAGTAAGAAAGGACACTACCAGCAGGACAGTCCAGAGTTCCTGAAGCATCTAAACAGAAAGGGTGAGGATATTATTACATTCGTAGATGAGTCTTTGTATTTAAGTTATGCAAAATCTACTTGGTGGATTGATTCAGGTGCAACTGTTCATGTTGCCAATTCCTTACAGGGGTTCCGTACGAGGAGGACCCTGCAAAGAGGAGAAAGAAGGCTTAGAGTCGCCAATGGCATCGAGATTGAAGTTGAAGCGATAGGAGAACTTCCATTAGAACTGAATAATAGCTTCATTCTTCATTTGCACAATGTGCTCTATGTACCCTCCTTGAGTAGAAACTTGATTTCAGTATCATGCTTAGCAGATGATGGATTTGATTGCCATTTTGGCAAAGAACAATGTTTCATTAAATCTAATGAAAAGTGTGTTGGTCTTGCCTTCCGACAAGACAAGCTATATATGTTATCAATGCATGAGAATGTGAATGTTGTATGCAATGAAGAAAAGAATGAGTCCTCCTCGACTACGAATGTACAAAATAAGCACAAACGATACGATAACGAAACATCAGTGAAATTATGGCACTGTCGTTTAGACCATATTTCTAGGGGGAGAATTGAACGATTAATCAAAGAGAAAATTCAGCATCCTCTAAATTTTTCAGATACCCAATATTGCATCGATTGCATTAAAGGAAAGTATGTTAAACAAATTAAGAAAGGAGCCAAACGAAGTGCAGGGGTTTTGGAAATAATACGCACAGGCATTTGTGGTCCATTTCCCGTAAAGAATGTGGACGGTTATGATTCATTCGTAACGTTTACAAATGATTATTCACGTTATGGCTACATTTATCCAATTAAAGAACGATCGGAAGAGTTGGATAAGTTTAAGATATTCAAAGGTGAAGTAGAAAATCAGCACAGTTTAAAGATTAAGATAGTAAGATCCGACCGTGGGGGGGGGGGGGGGGGGGGGGGGAGGTACTACGGTCGACATACCCCATATGGTCAAGTTCCCAGACCCTTTGCTAGGTTCTTACATGAAAATGGAATAGTCGCTCAGTACTCTACACCGGGCGAGCCTGAGTAGAACGGAGTAGCTGAAAGACGCAACCGTACCTTGATGGATATGGTGAGAAGTATGATAAGCTACTCCACTTTACCGATAAGTTGTGGATGGAGGCACTAAAAACCGCCGCTCACATTCTTAATCGAGTACCAGGTAAGTCGGTGCCAAAAACACCGTATGAGTTATGGATGGGAAGAAAATCCACATTAAATTATTTACATGTGTGGGGTTGTCCGGCTAAGGCAAAAGTATTTAACCCAAATATTGGGAAGCTAGATTCAAAGACAGTCAGTTGCCATTTCATTGGCTATCCAGACAAGTCAAAAGGTTATCGCTTCTATTGTCCTAACAGACATACAAAGTTCGTAGAAACAAGACACGCTGTCTTCTTGGAGGTCGAGATGGTCAGGGGGAGTATGGTAGCACGAGAAATTAGTCTTGAGGAGAAGCGGGTGCATGCACCCACTCCAATGATCCAGGAATCATTCTTCTCGACACCTGCTGTTGCTGCACCGACAGTACAAGACACTGCGGTGACGACACCTGTTGTTAGTTCTCCTGTGGCAACAATGAATGAAAATGAGAAACCTATCGTTCAGGATCCTATAGAACATGTTGTCGCACATGAGGATGAGCTACAACAGCCCCAGGTAGAAGAAGTGCCAATTAATGAAGGCCCCAGAAGATCTCAAAGAACTGGAAAGCCAGCTATCTCTAAAGACTACGAAGTCTATGTTAGCGAAGAAATTCAAATGGAAGGTGATCCCACCATATTTGAAGAAGTCATGAGAAGCGCTCACTCGTCGAAGTGGCTTGAAGCCATGCAAGATGAGATGAAATCAATGAGTACCGATAAAGTTTGGGACTTAGAAGAAATTCCTAAAGGGGCCAAGACAGTAGGCTGTAAATGGGTCTATAAAATAAAAAGTGAGTCCAGAGGGAATGTAGAAAGATATAAAGCGCGACTCGTGGCGAAGGGTTTCATGCAAAGAGAAGGAATAGATTATAATGAGATATTTTCTTCAGTCTCATGCAAGGATTCTTTTAGAATCATAATGGCGTTGGTGGCACACTATGATTTAGAGTTACATCTGATGGATGTGAAGACGACATTTCTTAATGGGGATTTGTATGAAAATGTTTACATGGCATAGCCCAAAGGTTTTGTCGTGGAAGAAAAAGAGCGTATGGGATGCCGCCTGAAGAAATCCATTTATGAATTGAAACGAGCCTCTAGATAGTGGTATTTGAAGTTTGATGAAACAATAAGGAAGTTTGGGTTTAAAGAGAATGAGGAGGACAATTGCGTTTATGCAAAGTTTAAGAATGGGAAATTCATTTTCCTAATCCTATATGTGGATGATATCTTACTCGCTAGTAGTGATGTCAGTCTGCTATTGGAGACGAAGAAGTTTTTATCCTCGAATTTTGATACGAAAGATCTCGGTGAAGCTTCGTTCGTATTAGGAATTGAAATTCTCCGAGATAGAAAAAAGGGGGTATTAGGATTATCGCAGAAGGCATACTTTAGAAAATATTTTAAAGAAATATAGTATGCATGCGAGTAAGCCAACACCTACTCCTATAGTCAAGGGCGATAGTTTTGGGAAATTCCAATGTCCCAGGAACCAGTATGAGATCGATCAAATGAAAGTAGTTCCATATGCTTCAGCTGTCGGAAGCTTACAGTATACTCAAGTATGTATACGCCCTGACTTAATATTTGTTACCGGGATACTTTGCAGATATCAGGATAATCTAGGAATAGAATACTGGAGAATGGTAAAGAAATCTTTACGCTACGTGCAAGGTAAAAAAGGTCTCATGCTAACGTACAGAAGATCTGATTCCCTAGAAATAGAAGGATACTCGGATTCAGATTTTGCGGAAGACGTAGATGACAGAAAATCCACGTCAGGTTACGTATTCACTCTCGCGAAAGGAGCAATATTGTGGAAAAGTTCTAAGCAAACCGTCACTGCATCATCGATGATGTATGTCGAGTTTGTAACTTGTTATGAGGCCACGGGGGCAGGTAAAGTGGTTAAAGAAATTTGTACCCAGGTTAAAAGTGGTAGACAGCATTCAAAGACCACTTAAGTTGTATTGCGATAATGAACCAGCAGTGTTTTATGCTCACAACAACAAATCAAGTGGTGCTACCAAACGTATTGACATAAAGTTTTATGTTGTGAAAGAGAGGATCTAGAATCATACTATTAGTCTTGAGCATGTAAGAACAAAGAAAATGCTTGCGGATCCACTCATAAAAGGCTTACCACACAATGTGTTCAGAGAACACTTAGCTGGCATGGGTTTACAGGAAATCCTATGATCCCTGGATAGTAAGGGCCTAGTTGAGAAGCTGTTTCAGAACAGAAAGGTGTATTGTGACTGTTAATCTAATGGTATTAACTTTTTTGATGAGGCATGCTTTATACACTTATCTGTAATGAAATGGGTTGAATTAAGAATGTAAGAAGTAAGTAAGTAAGATGAGATCAATGGAGAGAATATTAGGATTGATCTCGTCCAACTCGGTCCAACGATCGAGTCAGAGTCCTTGATCGCGCCCTGATCGGAGGCGTCCAACCGAAATGTGGTTGGTGGGCCCCCATCGCGCAGCACTATATAGAAGAGGTGGGGGCCGCGGGGGCACGCATGCCAAAGTTCACTATGCCCTAAAACCCCACCGACAAAACCCTAACCGATCTACGGGGAGCGCTGAAACGGCGGGAAGCTCGCCGCCTACCACATTGTGCCCCCACAGTCATCCACGACCACACCGCCACTCCAGCATCCTCGACGGAATGCGATCCCTGTCTCCAATCTGTTGCACTAAACCTACATACATCTGTACTGCAGTACTATGATCTGGTTGAAGGACTAGATCTGGAATGTGATCACCCAGACCATTGGGCATCCTATGAGATCTCCATGGCTCACCTGCTGGAAGTCGAGCTTACTGGATTGACAGGAATCGATTGTGAACTCTGGTTCATGGAAGCCGTGATCGCAAGCGCCGAGAGACTTCGTAAAGTGGACATAAGTTTCAACCCAAAATGCTGGCAGCATGAGTGCAAGATGGATGCATTTGAGCGTACGCTACTTGATGAAGGAATGCGGACTTCCCGCCGTGACAAATTTATGCTTACCTGTCTTAATAAGTAACTAATACATTTGGTTTCAACCAGTTTTGCCAATTCCATTTTGCGTCCCGGACTTTGCTTTGTAAAGAATTTATGCATGCGTTGGCCCATTTGGGATCAGTGCTAGCAACATGGTTAAGATACCGGAGACAAGGTATGGGGTTCCAAGACTGGTGGGCAACAGCGACGCTTGGGAGCAATTGCAGCGCTGCTCAAGTAGACTTCTTGGAACTGACACAGTGGTTGCAGTTACCCAGTTACCATTTTCATTTCTATTGGTTGGTAAATAGATGTTGCTGTTTACCCTCCACCTGGCAGCTGTACAGTCAAGAGTTTTCTGAACTTTGTTTTTCCATATCATTTGTATGATGTTTCTTTTTTAGAAATGAGTGGAAGACTATGCTGAAAACAAGGTCCAGTAGACTTTTAAAGTGTAATATATCTTTTCTTTTGAGATTAAGGACACTGTTGATATTAGGCTAACCCTCCGAGAACCTGTTCCTTGCTCGTAAAAGCACAGGTAATATATGGCCCGTGGTGTCCCTCCTACGCTCACACTTGCACGTGCAGTGGAGAAAATGGCTTAGGAGTCCTCAGCTCCAGCGACATCATGCTCTGCAATTTTGTAAGAACGATAAAAAAACTTTCAAACTTTTTTAGATTAGCAACCACTATTGGACAATCTTGCCAATTGCGCTGCGGCTTGGGAAGGCATGCTGCCCTTACCCCACATGCCAGTGGCTAAAAGCTGCAGCGCTGACTGACTGGCCCCACCTGCCGTTTGCCAGCTGGCATGAGCAGCTTCCTGAAGTGTTTGAACAGGCCTTTCAGTTTCAGAACTTAATATATTTTTTTTCTTTTTGAAAAGATTCAGAGCTTCTGAAAGCTTTACGTGGAAGTAATACTTGAACAATTTTGCAAATTATGGTTGGTTGTAGTTGTAGATAGCACCTTAATCTCTGTTTGGTGACAAGAAGAATAGATACCAGCAAATAAATGGAACTTCATCAACTACACGCACTTGTCCATATACATATTATTCTACTTATCACACTACGTACAATACTTAGCAACAGAGTAGATATGCTCAACCTCCCGCTTCTCTTTATTGATCGAATGTACCTCTGATATGATCCGCACTCAAGGTATTACATGTATATTTATATATATGCCTCTTTCGTGGCTTTGACAAAGAATAGAGTTGCTTATTTCACCCGTTGATTCATCCGTTCAGAGGAGGGGGTGCTGGATCCTCCGAGGACACCACCACCATGGTGAATTCCTGGAGGTGTCCGGTCAGATCAGAGCCTGGAGAGCTTGAGCTGTTGCTTGAGCAAGGGGCGGAGGTACTCGTGGTACCCCTCGGGCACCACCGTCTCGTTCAGGGGGTCCTTCCATGCCTCCTCGTACAGCGCCGGGTACACGTTCCCGTCGTACCGCCCCAGCACCGACCCCAGGAAGTGGTCCGTGTAGTTGAACGCGTCCACCAGTGCAACAGCATTCGGACGCACCTGTTGGAGATCACCATCCAGCAACCGACTTACACTTTGTTGTCATAATAATGCTACTAGCAGAGGAGACAGAGACCAGAATACCTGTGTGTAAAGCTTGCCCAGCTGCTCGTTTGCCAGCGCTCCCTGCTTGGGTGTGATGCACCCGGTTGCCAGGAAGTCACCCAGGTGCTTGTGAAGAATGTAGAGGGCATAAACATTGCAGAGGTTCTGGAGCTGTTCCTTCACTCCATGTCCAGGGATGTCCTGCTGCACCTTCTCGATGAACCTAGCACCACATAAAGAAGAGGAGTAACAATGAATCATCACCCTTTTTTAAAGAGATGATGGAAGGAATGGCACATCCTTCATCAACAAGGTTGAAAAGAATTGATACTCACTTGGTTACAATGATCAACTGGATGTGAGCTACCGCAGCCTCAAGCAAATCTGGGGACCGCTCATAGAAACCTGCAAGGCACACAATCATCGTTAGTGCAGTTGATTGAAGAGAATTGAGCAAGTAAAATTTAATGAAAAAAAAGGAATGTGATATTGCGTGATGTTTCCTACCTTCTTCTTGGTTTGCCACTTGGCCTATGTTCTGGGCACAGTTTACCGCCATCCTGAGAGCCCTAGCTTCAAATGCCTCTTGTATGAAAGCAGGGTTAAGCCAATCTTCAGCTGTTGAGAGTCATCAAACATGAATTATTACCATCATCAATGCAGGCGTTATACTCAAGATGCCTGGAACAAGTACAAATGTACTTGAGAATGAGATAAATGAGTACCTGTTTTGACAGCACATTTGGATTGCATCAGATGTTGTACATTGCCCATGTAAGCCATTGTACCAACAGGCTGTTTTCTAGAGGTCAATTGAGAAACAGTTTTCATTAGAATCCTTGCAACCTGCAGGTACCATCAAAAGGCTGCATGTTAATATACCATTAACCAAAATGGAGTAGAGGCAAAGGCAAAACCGCTTCTATTGAATGCAATATGCCATGCCACACAGACTCAACCAATAACAGTAGCCAAAAGTACTGCTGTTGATTAGTATCATCAGAACCATACAAACCTGCAAAAGCAGAACAACATTGTCTCCTTCATAAGTGCAAGCAGGAACATAGACAGCAAACAATTCAGGAAGCCCACTGCTGTTCAAGTAACCATGTCCACCACAGAGCTTTCTGCATTCTTCAATTGCATCCTGCATAACAGGGAGGAGTTATCATCAGAACGATGAATTGTCAGACATCCTTTGTTATACATATTGACTAGACCATTATAGAACATGCATATGGCTCAAACTTCAGGCCAGAATTTACTCTGTTGGAAAAATAGAGTGAAGCTTCAGGTATACAGGTACATCAACTGATAATTTATATCAAGTGACAGTCTAGGTAACACACGGTTCCAGCTTATGAACTACTAATACCTAAGAAAGATGAAGTGACAAAGGCAACATTTGCCCATTTCGTAGTGGGAAGAGTTTTACAAACCACTTTACACTACTTGGGAATAACCATTATTAATTCAACTCTGCTTCAAACTAATTGTAATTTAGAGCCAATGAGGGCAAATGAATATACCCCATCCAGTACAAACAGTAATAAACCATTAAAAAGTGGATAGCTAAAGAATCACTGAAATTATTTAATGATACATACAGCTGTTGCAGATGTAGTCACAGCCTTCAAACCAGCAGTACAGGCATGAGCTTCTTGCAGTGTTGAGTAATCTTTAGCTTCCAGTTTCTGAGTGACATCCGTGTATAACCACTTGAGCCAATCACCCACAAATCTGAATGCATATGCTGAAGCCAGCAATGGAAAGAGTCTGCTTTGTTGAGTCCTGTAATTAAGAACCTGTAACCAGTTTGAATGCATTAGTCACCGGTTGATAACCAAATGACGAAGAAAGTATCCATGTTAAGCATAGGCATAACACTAGGCAGTTGATTCACAAATTTATTCAGAAATTAACAGAGAAAATGAATTAAATGATGATACAAAAGGCTCAGTATTAGCATACCTGAGTCTCAGGGCCACCATCTTGAGAGCCAAACTGCTTTCGAATGGCACTGTATCGTACAGCAATGCAAACAGCACGGGACAAAGCCTTAGAAGCATCCGCCACAATTGATTGACGAACATAAACCATTGTCCCATAAAGCAGCTGCTTTGGAACATCTGAATGAACATATTTGCCCTCCCTTGTAACTTGTGAAAGTCTAGAAAGAAAAGGTAATAACATCAGGTTTGAAGAGGGTTAGCCTAAAAAAAGAATTGATAAAGTGCCAGAATGAAATATAATAACTCAAGGGGCAAACCTCATCAACATTTGATCCCTTGGGATGCGCACATGGTCAAATCGCAGAACACCATTGTCCATGCTGTTATATGCACCACTACCAAATTTCCCACCAATATCACCAAGGGTAACACCAGGAAGCGGGGAGTGATCCTCCAAGCTTCGCAGTTGCACAATGAAACCTGGAACCCGGACATGCATAAGTCACAAAGAAAGAGAGTACTTAAAGGTAACCAAAAAGCAAACACTCTACCATGTATGCCGTAGTCCTTTCCTTCAGTTATCAACCGAGCGTACACGATTGCATGAGTGGAAGCTTTCCCCAAGCCACCAGGCCACCACTGCCAACATGAAGGAAACATGTAACAAATTGTGGAAGAAGATCTTTAAGAAGATATTAATGGCTAACATAATATTAAAAAAAGGAAAAGGAAAATAATACATCCTTTAAATAAGTCAATAAGACAGCAGGTTATTCATAAAAAAATTACTTTGCTGGAGGTCAGAGTTGGACTGTGGATGACAAATTCATCTGTCTTTGGATCAAATGTAGCGGTTGTTTCAAGGCCCTGAACGTTCGAGCCATGACCAAGTTCAGTCTGAGCATAGCACCCAATTATTTGGAACTTATAAGCCAGAGGTAACCACTTCTTCTGCTGCTCCTCAGTTCCTTGCCCTTTTATAGCAGGAACAAACATGCCCTGCAAGATGTCATAGTTTTCATAAGTAACAATATAAATGACGCTTCTACAAAGCAACTATCTGTTATCCAATAGCGCGAATCTTATTATAGTTTCTTATTAAAAGGAAGGCCATGTTTTTACAGAAATACAAGAACAATAGGAAGAACAATATGCTGAGGATTAGCACTATCTCCAGAAGACATTAGCACACAGCATGGGTAACAAAGGCTTCATCGTAGTATGATCAGAACATATTTTGATGCAATAAAGAATTGATAGTCGTACCCAATGCAGATCAACATAACCAGGCTGATCGACGTATTGCCTCAGCAGACCTGCTTCCTCCTCTGTCAATCCACAACAGAAGAAGGCAGTAGAACATCAGTTAAGACTGCTGTATGTAGAAATATGGCTTGATAGATCTTTGGCTGGTAATCCATAAGTTGACTTGGGACCTGTAAGACGTAGCTCGACAATGCGCTTCCAGGCATGGGCTGCTTTTCTTAGAGTGTCCTTGAACAAGTCCTTCCTGGAGAGCATGGTCCTGTTATCCTTGCGGAAGACCTATGTGTCAAGCAGGTGCAAATGTAAGTGAAAACTTGTCAAGAAGGGAATTTAATAATTGTAATTGAAGCAACATGTATCTTGAATTCTTGATGCAATGTCTTGTCTTGAACACACACATTAGAGAGCCAAAGGCTGGGTGTTTGTTTGGTTCAATTTTAGCCTTTAGCATGACTGTTACAATCTAACTGTTGCCTTCTTGGACAAAACACATGGAGCCTAATATCCAGTTTGAAACCGGAAAGCAATCATGTATGCTAGAATAAGCCAACACGTTAATTACTGTTGAAGACAAAAGTTTATGGTCTGAGTCAGCATCGTGAGGTTAACGAATAGGGAAGCACTGAGAAAATTGGTAGTCAGCAGTGGAGCTAAGAATATTCATAAATCCTAATAATATAAGGAAAAGCGGGTGAGGTGACGCGTTCAAAGCTGAATTGAGTCAGCTGAAATCCGTTTGCTTGATTGTTTTTTCCTTTGGCACGGAGAGAATATAGGGAAATCAGATGCAAAGGTCATGCCGCTTTACTAAAAAAGTGAAAGTTGTAATTAATTCGCGGGAACGGAAAAGGCAAAGCATGGATTCTATGAAGTCAACTAAGCGGCGGAGCTGAAAAGTTGGGGGAGGAAATCTCTGTCGGGGCAAGTGCAGAGCTACACAGATGCAGGATGCCGCAAGCAGGCAGCAGGAAGCGGAGCGGAGGCGCATACGATTCTGAATTTCTGATCTACGCGGAAGCAGGCGGGATTGGGGATCAGGGAAGAAGAAGGGCTGAACGGGATCGAGTGAAGCAACCGCTTACAGGGTCGGACGCGACGAGCCGAGCCATGCGGTCGGCGACGTCGACGGCGTGCCGCGAGCCGGCCCACGCGACCTTCATCGCCTCGACGTCGAAGCGCGCCGCGGCCCTCTCGGCGGCGAGGTGGTCCGCCTCCGCCGCCGCGTGGTCCATGGCCATCCCTGCCCCCTGCCCGGGTCCACGCCTCTAGCTTTTCCGGGTGCGGCGATCCCCCAACTGCTCGTCCTCGTCGCCTCGCTTGATTTGGAAATCTGGCCGGCGGGTAAATAAAGATGGGCGGGCGAGGCGAGGATTGCGATGCGGAAGACGAAGAGGAGTGGAGGACTCTACTGCTGCTCCGTCTTCGGTTGGGTTTGGCAAGTTTTTTTCATTTAATTCAAGAATACCGTGTGCGCCTGCCTGCCTCGCGTCTGGTAGTTGGCCGGCTGGTCTCCGACTTCTTCATTTTTTCCCCTCGTTTTACCCACGTGCGTATTTGATCCACTCATCGACATATGTACAGTCGTCCGTATATAAAATAAAATAATACGGTTCCACACGTAGCACGGTACCAAACTACCAACTTGTAAAAGTTAGGGGTGGTATTTTTTTTAGCAAATTTTAAAGTTGAAGAAAAGGAGAAAACCAACCAAGTTTAAAAGTTAAAGGAAATTAAGATGGAAACCAGTGAAAATATATATTGCGTTCTTTATTGCTAGAGCAATCAGCTAAGGATTCATGTTGGCGCACTACACCTAAACTCACAAATAAGTGGTTTTTCTCCGGTTGCATAGAGTTTTTTTAGTGCCATGTTTGGATATTTAGAAATGATAGAAATAGATTATACCGAAAAGTGGCTTAAATTTTTTTATGATAAATTTTTTTTCTAATATGTATTGGTATATATAAATTGCAAAGTTACTCTTTCCAAATCACATACATCGTGTCTGAAATAGAACTTTTTTGCATTTCGGCTGAGTACTACTTTCACATGCATCGGCCACGTGCTTCATGCTTCTTCTTTCTTCTTCTTTTTGAGAGATTAATATGCGTATATTATTCTCTCCGTCCACTATGTCTGATGACAGATCTGGCCGGCAATGTGGTTGGATGCAGCCTGTCCACATAACGGTCTGCGTTGTAGCAACGGGAGGCTTTGTTGGTGGGCTCACATTTTTCACCATGTAGGAAACCACAACATTCAAGACACTTTGCAGCCTTGTCCTCCTCACCGGCGGCACCGGCCTCCATCGCTCTGGTCTTGTACTCGGCCAATGCATGCACCCTGCACAAGGCGGGCCATGATGGCATCAAGGCGGGCCGCGGGGGTGGCTGGCTCCGCGGGCCGGCTGTGGCTCGGTGACGAGAAGACGGCGGTGCCCGTACGGCGACTCTCTTAAACCTTCCGAACTTTTAATTACTAAGTTCATACCCGTACGTTGCTACGGGTAATAAACAAATCAAATTCATTCGTAGTTGAACATCTCAAAATGTCATATAGTTATTGTATGAGTAAAGAAAGAATAATGTAGCTTTTATATGCAAAGTTTTGGATTCTGTAAACAGTGCTATGTACTACTTCAATTATAGTCTGATTGCTTTGCAAGCACGACTTGCCATAGTTTTGCCACGTTCAAGGTTAGCCAAGTTTGACCAGTTTAATTAAATGTTTAGTTGCAGCCACAGATGTGGCAAAATTCTTTGCTAGCAAACGGGATCCCATGCATCAATGACTCAATAAAGTGTAACAAGATTCTATTAGTCTTGCCAATTCAAAAGGACTTTGAGCAACAAAAAATTTAGTCAAATTTGACAATTTTTTATATCAAACGGTGGCAACCTTAGTATATGAATCACTTGTGAAAGGTAATCATATGCGTGACACGGTGGGCGGCCCGTATTCCTTCATCAAGTAGCATGCGCTCAAAACGCATCCATCTTGCCCTCATGTTGCCAACACTTTGGGTTGAAACCTATGTCCACTCTACGGAGTCCTCTCGCACTTGCCAACACGACGTTCATGAACCAGAGTTCGCAGTTGGTCCCGGTCAATCCGGTAAGCTCTACTTCCTCCAGGTGAGCCATGGAAATCTCATTGTTGCTGGATGTCCAATGGTCTCGGTGATCGCACAAGTGACCTATTCCTGCACCCAGGTCATAGCTCTGCAATGCAGCAGATACATG
This sequence comes from Panicum miliaceum, assembly GCA_032594955.1. Taxonomy (NCBI): domain Eukaryota; kingdom Viridiplantae; phylum Streptophyta; class Magnoliopsida; order Poales; family Poaceae; genus Panicum; species Panicum miliaceum. Next base: position 2,592,066 of record CM064071.1, read on the forward strand.
TAGATTTAGTGCAACAGGTTGGGGAGAGGAATCAACTGCAAAGGTAAGTAGGTAGGATTGGCAGGTTTAAGTTGGTGCTCACCAGGCTGAGGAAGGAGGGTAGATGCAAGCTGAGGTGCCTAAGACTGTTGAATCGTGTGAGGAGCGAGGCTTGCAACACCACCTCCAAAGTCATGCCGCTCAAACGAAAAAGAAACGTTTACTGTCAAAGATGTGATGCGAGGGAGGTGTGGTACCCTACTCTTTATGATGTCCACGTCCTCCTCGAATACCTTATCAGAGTTTTTTTAAGAAAAAACAATGAGGCAGTAGATAACATGAACATTATAGAAAAAAGAAGATAAGAAATTCATGCACATCCAGCACGTACGTAGAACAAATGCAAATCTAAGAAGGAAAACAAGGGAGATAAGGTACAGGTATTTGATGGAACAGACTTGCTGTATTCATGCAAGGAATGCCCGTAAAATTTCCAATCATATCCTGTGAAAATACTTAATAGTAACGTAAAGTCATCTGCTATAGATGTACAAGAAAAAAAAATCAATCCATTTTCAACTTACAAACGATATGAATTTAGATTAGTTTAAAGTTTTATAAAACTGTAATGCCAAACTTGTACATTTGTTTCTTGAAGTTGACGATTCATAGGGTATCAATTTGAGTATGGGGATTAGGGCCGGTTTTAGGGTTCAGTGTACCTTTTTTCAAAGAGAAAGAAGAAAATTGAGTATGGGGAGATAATATAGTGCTGGGAGGCGTACCTTTAACCTTTGCACCGTCAAGAGTCACGTCAAGGCTTGTGACTGAGCTACAACGCTTGAGGATGAGCATGCTACCATCGTTATTGCGCTGCTCACCGCAATGAACGGCTTGGTGACAGTAATGTGACCACAGATACAGCTTGAGGACACGCACGCACGGCAAGTCTCCATCGACCTCGATCCGCCTAGGCGAGCACCTTAGTTGGAACAACAAGACCCCGAGCTCCCGGTGGTACAGCTTGTCTACGTGCAGAACCCGGAGGCGAGGGGTCCTCAGCTCCAGCGCCACCACGTTGACGTCCTCCACCCACAGCTCCGAGAGCAGCTCAGCTTCAATTCGAGCCGCAACGCTTCGCTGAAGTTGGGGAACCGGAGCCTGGCCACGCGCAGCCTCTGCAGAAGCGGGCAGCTCGCCGGCGACACGAGGCGGGCGAAGAGGCGAGCGCCGCCCTCTACGATCTTGATCCTCTCGAGCGAGAGATCCGTGAGCGATGCGAATTTCATGGCGGCGGGGAGCCGAAGTCTCGCGCGGCCTAATCCCAAGCGCATGGTCTGCAGGCTTGCAGTGCTAGGGAGGTCATCGTCAAGGAGCACCACCACTGGCTTCTTGCCGCCGTTGCCGTTCTTGCCGCCATGGTCCTCGTCGTCGTAGTCACAGTACACTCCGAAAAGGTTTGTAGGCTTTTGACTATCGGAGTACGGGTTGCAGGAATAATGCTTGGTTTAGTTTTTTTTTAAAAAAAGAAGTTTATTTCTTTCTAGGAATCTTTTTTTTTTCCTTTTCCGTAGTCTGGAAGAGCCTGACGAATCGGTACACAGGGTAAGCAGCTGAGCTGGTGTCATCGCTCTAAAAAACCGTGGCAGACAAGACTTCAAGGTACACATGGGCAAATGGGCCGTGCCTAACGAGCGGCTAAGATATGGCCCATTAAGCATGATCCAAGCACGACATGGTCCGGTCCAGGCCGATCAGTGTCGTTCCGGCCGATCGATGTCACGCCGGTCCCTTTGCTCTGCGAACTGCAATCCTTGGTTGATCGTGGCAGCCAATCTAGGGAATGAACTCTGCGAACCGAATCGTCCGCAGCGTGCACTGCACAAGATCAGATGCAGCACTACTGCTCACGCTAGATCGTATCCGAGTATCCTATCTTCTTCCGAAACAACGTAGCCGTCGGCCAGGACCAGGAGTGGCCATCGCCTTTAAATCCAGCCGTGCCGTGCCGTGCCGCCGAAACGTGAGCCGTCGGCACAGCGAACACCGGCTGCGGTCTCGCCTCGCGCTCGCTCGCCGCAACTGCCGCAGGCTGTCCGCCACCGCGCTATCACCGCCGGCGGCGACAGCGACGGACCTCTTCCCCGACGAGGCGCACGTGCGGCCGCGGACCCGCGTGCGCCGCGCGTGCTACCACGCGGATGAGGACGAGGTCGGGTCTCCCCGCGCCTGCGCGCGCCCTCGTCGCTGAAGGCGGCGCGGTAGGCGCCACCGGCCGGTCCCGCGCGACGAGACCACACCTACATCCTCCTCCAAAGCGCCGCCGCCTACGGCCGGTACCTCGCGCTCTCGCCCGAGCAGGCGCGGCGCGGCCGCCGCGCCAACCGCGCCGTCCAGCGTAACTACGACGAGCCGGACCTGGAAGCCGTCATGTGGACGGCCGTCGGCGCAGAGGGCGGACACCGGCGTCACCGTCGACGACCGCAACAACCGGAGCACAATGGTGCACTGGATGTCCGAGACCGTCACCCCGAGAGTGTCACCGCCAGTCCTTCCAGTGCCAGAATTGGTGAGTTGGCGTCCCTTCTCCTAGTCGTCTGAAAGGTGATCAGTTGGTCATACTGACGAGCAGACACACATTTTGCAAACTGTGCACCACGCGAAGCTCAGAACATTCAGTTGTGTCAAAAATCCGATCCCCAGTTCAGAACTTCCAAATGCCTGAAATATTAGTGGCTATTTTCCCCCCGACAAACTACTGTTCTTACTATTGAATGTTTTTTTTCTTTTGGTAATTTACAAGTGTATGTTAGATTATAAGAACTGCTGCAACAGTAGCATCATCCATGACATTCCGCCTAGCTGAATATGTTGCCACTTCGCCTGTGGCGAATTCAGCCGCCGAGGAGTTGCGGCGCCCAGATGTTGATGCACCTTGGAGGCTTGGAGACATACAGGACCAGGACCGCTGATTACAACTTCTCAATCCTAATGGCGATCTGCTAGGGTTTGATTCCCGATCTTTCGATGAGAGGCGTGGATAACTCGATTGGTCGATGGAGGCGACGTTCACGGCCCGACTACAGCCTTCCAAGCTGCGCCTTAGCAACCGATACACCCCCTCCAATGGCTGTCACGATCTTGTGGAGCGCGGCACCCGGCCACTAGAGCACTCGTCCTGCAAGCAATCGAAGAACTAGCAAGAACAAGTATGACAAGTACTGAATTTACTAGATGTAAATGAAGGTTTCACACGCAATCTCAATAATGGTGGGGTTCCGAAGACAAGAAGACGGGCGGCTGATCCAGCACGCGCGCTTGCAAGCAAGTAGCGAAGGCTAAACTTGATCTAAACAAAATCCAAGCATCCTTGGCGGCGGCTAAGGGGTATAAGTACGTGGGAGGACGACCACAAGGGTGTTGGGGTCGTACTCCAACCCTAGGACGCGTCCGTAATGGACTCAACTTGATACGCGGCCCATTGGACCAAAACAGGGTGACGCAGCACCATGGGCAGAAAAGGACTCTGTATTAATTTTATGATTGCGACCGACTCGTAATAGATATGGCTATGAGGCCGGATCCATTTGAAAGAAGACTTCATAAGCTTTCCACGAATTACTTGAACGCCCCAATCCGAGTTCATATACGACCGTGGTGTCCGTCACAAGTTGGTACTGTTCTGCAGTCCGAATCCAGCCTGCGCGAATCTGTTTCCCTTTCGGTCGCCTCCTTGGTTCCTAAGCAAAACAAGAGTACACGGGTCTCCATGGTCTAAACATGATGTACATGAGCTTAGATTTAAACTCACCTGATGATTAAGTTGATGCGCACGAGCACGAGTAATAGGACCAGCAATAGGTACTTGTGTCGGAGTGGATGTATCGTTGGTGTTGATGTCCTCATCATCCTCCCCTTCTTGCATTTGAGTCGTCCTCGACTCAAGCTCATCTTCCTCTCCCAAATATGGCTTCAAATCTGCAATGTTAAATGTGGGACTAACCCCAAAATCCGCAGGCAGATCGAGCTTATATGCATTATCATTGACTTTCTCTAGCACTTTAAATGGTCCATCAGCCCGAGGTAGCAATTTAGATTTTCTTAATTCAGGAAACCTTTCCTTTCTCAAATGCAGCCAAACTAAATCTCCAGGTTCAAACTTTAGTTCCTTTCTACCTTTATCACCAGCAATCTTGTATTTAGCATTCATGCGCTCTATGTTTTCTTTAGTTGTTTCATGCAGTTTTAACATCAATTCGGTACGCTTAGTAGCATCAAAATTCGTTTTTTCAGAAAATGGCAAAGGCATTAAATCAATAGGAGCACGAGGCAAGAAACCATATACAATCTGAAATGGGCACATCTTTGTAGTAGAATGCAGCGATCGATTATAAGCGAATTCAATATGAGGCAAACAATCTTCCCACATCTTAATTTTCTTCTTTAAAACAGCCCTTAACATAGTAGACAAAGTCCTATTAACCACTTCAGTTTGACCATCAGTTTGCGGATGACATGTAGTAGAAAACAACAATTTAGTTCCCAATTTAGCCCATAAAGTCTTCCAAAAATAACTAAGAAATTTAGCATCACGATCAGAAACAATTGTGTTGGGCACACCATGCAAACGAACAATTTCCCGAAAGAACAAATCAGCAATGTGAGAAGCATCATCAGTTTTATGACATGGTATGAAATGGGCCATCTTAGAAAATCTATCAACAACCATAAACACACTATCACGTCCCTTCCTAGTCCTAGACAATCCTAACACAAAATCCATAGAAATATCTTCCCAAGGAGCACTAGAAACAGGTAGAGGCAAATACAAATCGTGTGGATTCAATCGTGATTTAGCCTTTTGACATGTCGTGCAGCGAGCAACAAATCTCTCCACATATCTTCTCATCTTTGGCCAAAAAAATGACCAACAAGTATATCTTCCGTTTTCTTTACTCCAAAATACCCCATTAAGCCACCTCGATGCGCTTCCTGCAACAATAACAAGCGAACGGAGCTAGCTGGAATGCATAGCTTGTTAGCTCTAAAGACAAACCCATCACTAACGATGAATTTGTTCCATCCCTTCCCCTCTTTACAATGCAGCAACACATCTTTAAAATCAGCATCATTAACATATTGATTTTTAATCGTTTCCAATCCAAATATTTTGTAATCAAGTTGGTTCAACAAGGTGTATCTCCTAGACAATGCATCAGCAAGTATATTCTCTTTCCCTTTCTTGTGCTTAATAATATAAGGAAAAGATTCAATAAATTCAACCCACTTAGCATGTCTACGGTTCAATTTTCCTTGACTACGAATATATTTTAAAGATTCATGATCTGAATGAATAACAAACTCTTTGGGCCATAGATAATGCTGCCATGTTTCTAATGTGCGAACAAGAGCATACAATTCCTTATCATAAGTAGAATAATTCAGAACAGGCCCGCAAAATTTTTCACTGAAATAAGCAACAGGTTTGCCTTCTTGTAACAAAACACCACCCAAACCAATGCCACTAGCATCATATTCAAGCTCAAAGGTTTTATTAAAATCAGGGAGTTGGAGGAGAGGTGCATGTGTCAACTTATCTTTCAGCGTGTTGAAGGAGTTCTCTTGTGTTTTACCCCAACTAAAAGGCACTCCCTTCTTTGTAAGTTCATTCAAAGGCGCGGCAATGGTGCTGAAGTCCTTCACAAAACGATGATAGAAACCAGCAAGTCTTAGGAAACTCCGCACTTGCGTGATAGTCTTCGGTATAGGCCATCCCTGTATAGCTTCCACCTTGGCTTGATCAACCTCGATTCCCTGTGGAGTCACGACATAGCCAAGAAAAAACACTCGATCGGTTCAAAAGGTGCACTTCTCAAGGTTACCAAATAAACGTGCATCTCGTAAAGCATTAAAAACAGCACGTAAGTGATCAAGATGTTCATCGAAAGATTTGCTGTAAATCAATATATCATCAAAGTAGATAACAACAAATTTCCCAATGAAAGCACGCAGAATCTCGTTCATTAATCTCATGAAAGTACTCGGTGCATTAGTTAACCCAAAAGGCATGACTAACCACTCATATAACCCGAACGCAGTTTTCCATTCATCTCCCAATTTCATACGAATCTGGTGGTACCCACTGCGCAAATCAACTTTGGAAAACATAATAGCACCACTCAATTCATCAAGCATATCATCCAAACGAGGGATAGGGTGTCGATATCGAATTGTGATATTATTAATAGCCCTACAATCAACACACATACGCCATGTTCCATCCTTTTTAGGCACTAAAATAACCGGAACAGCACAAGGACTAAGAGACTCACGCACATAACCTTTGTCGAATAGTTCTTGCACTTGTCGCTGAATTTCCTTAGTTTCTTCCGGATTTGTCCTGTATGGCGCACGGTTTGGCAATGATGCACCAGGAATAAGGTCAATTTGGTGCTCAATCCCTCGTATTGGTGGCAGCCCCACTGGTATCTCACTTGGGAACACATCAGAATACTCCTGCAAAAGGTTAGCAACAGCCGGGGGCAAAGAATGCTGCATATCGTGAACTGAAATCAAAGCATTCTTGCACACCAAAGCATAGACAATATAAGTGGAAGCAATCAATTCATTAATATCAGACTTGGTAGCAAGCAAACAATGTCCTTTTAATCTTATCTCATCTTCCCTGCTACTAACAGATTTGGCATTCTTATCGATCTCAGCTTTAGTTCTCTTAGCTTTAGCAACATCATCACGCGCAATAGATTCAGGTGACATAGAAAGCAAAACGATTTTCTTATCATGATGTATAAGAGAATATTGATTTGATCTACCATGATGCATGCTATCGGTATCAAATTGCCATGGTCTACCTAGCAGAATATGACAAGCTTCCATAGGCACAACATCGCATTCAACAACATCATGATATGAAACAATAGCGAAATTAATTCGTACAAATCTCGTTACCTTGACCTTACCACTATTGTTGAGCCACCGAATGTGATATGGATGTGGGTGCGGTTTTGTTGTAAGTGCAAGCTTCTCGACCATATCGCTGCTAGCCAAGTTGTTGCAGCTACCTCCATCAATTATCAAACGGCATGAACGCTCTTTAATAACACACTTTGTTTGGAACAGTGTATGCCGTTGATTTTGCTCCGCCTTTTTCATTTGTGCACTAAGTACACGCTGCACAATGAGGCTCTCATAATGATCTGCATCCTCTGCACCAATCTGCTCTTCTGGTTGTTCCTTAGTACCTGCATGGTCAGCAGCAAACAAAGCAAGTGTATCTTAATCAAAATCACTAGCAGAGGAATACCCACCATCTCCTTTGACCACAAAACGCGCTTGTTAGGGCAGTCACGTTGCACGTGGCCAAAGCCCTTGCATCGATGGCACTGAATATCTCTTGTCCTTCCCGTGGAGGCAACCGAAGATGCACTCGTGGCTGGTTTCTGGACAGTCGTGGTTGCTGAATTTGTCGGGGGAGCACGTGTCTTATCGTTGGATGGAGCGGATATTGTCGACCGACTCGGGAATGTAGAAGGTGCAGGAGCTCGTCCGGTCAATGAGGTAGATGTGCGCGGCTGCCATGATGAAGGTTTTCCTGCAGAAATATTAGTTCTTGTACTAGCACGTCGTCCCAGCACTTCCCTTTCAGCTTTACAAGCAAGATGAAACAAACGGGTTACGTTAGTATAATCTTTATAAGCAAGAATGTCCTGAATTTCTCGATTTAAACCTCCTCAAAATCTAGCCATAGCAGGTTCCTCATCCTCCACTAAATTACAACGCAACACACCCATTTGTAATTCCTGATAGTATTCTTCTACACTTTTATTACTCTGTCTCAATTGTTGCAATCTATGTAATAGATCACGCGCATAGTAAGAAGGAACAAATCTAGCCCGCATGACCCGTTTCAAGGCATCCCAGGTTTGTGGAATATTATTAGGATTTTTCTTAGCATGTTCTATCCACCAAACAGAGGCAAAATCAGTAAATTCACTAGTAGCAGCCCTAACACGTATATTCTCGGGAAATTCATGACATGCAAACTTTTGATCAACAACAATTTCTCAAGTAATGTATGCATCAGGATCGTATTTTCCATCGAAAGAAGGTATCTTAAATTTTATTCTACTGAAAGCATCATCATTATTATGTACCTCACGTCGTCGATGTCCACCCATACCTCTCCGATTATTTCGCAGTCGTCGGCGACTAGGAGCATCTTGGTCATCTAGTTCAGTATCAGCGACATAATCATCCCAATTATCCTTGACACGCTCATCCTTCTTGTTTTCTCCCTCATGCGCATTTGCAGTTCTGGCATGCATCTCATCAAAACGCCTCAAAAGAGCAGCAAGGCTTTGGTCAATATGAGCGACCGACGTCTCCAGCCTTGTAAGCTTGGTGTTGGTGGCAAGCTGCGTGGCCTCCAACTGCCCAATCTTATCATTTGACACTAGCATATCTTCAGCAAGCCCATCTACATGCCTCCTCATCTTATTTTCAAAATGTTGTATGATTCCCTTTGTACCAGAAGAGTGACCTAAACTCCCATCACCCTCTGATCCTGTCATGGTTAGATGAACAAAGGAAACACGAAAATAGGTGAAGAAATAAGATCCTACAACTAATGGGATGTAGCTACTACAAGGCGCTCACACTCAACCTGTTACACAAGCTCTTACCAATTCTTACCTTGCTCAACAGGAGGGGACAACAACCAACAAGTCTGCAACCGTGGGATGAAGTGTATCGGTACCGCAACAACAGGACCTGTCAAGCTGTAGTCAGATATGTGGAGCTATAGGTGGGCTGAAGCAAGGATGAACTAGCACCACGTTAGCTACAAAAGCAAGCTGAAAAATCGTTCAACGGCGGTACTATGCTGGTCCTAGCCTTGACCGTGCTAGAGACGCGAGCCTGGACACAAATGAAGTCACGAGACACCACCGAAAAACAAAAAAGATGCACAAAGAACAGCCCCTTTTTCTTCCCTTCTTTTTCTTCTTCTTTTTTTTTTCTTTTCTTTTTGTTTTTTTTCCTTCTTTTTTGTTTCTTTTTTTTCCAGGGGATCCTCAAACTGATTATATAACCTAAAAGACTTCAAAAGAGCCACACAGCACACAAATTTTTCCCAAAAGGGTAGGGGTATTCCGGTAAAAAAAAGATGTATTCGTGCAAAGTTGTGGTTTGAGTAAGCCGAGACTACTTCTGTCTTTCTGGAGCGCTACAAAATATGCAGTACAAGTGTGAATAGCAATGGAATTTTATAACTCGGTGCAATAACCAATTCAAACTAGGAAACCGATCCCTACTCGAATCACAGCACTGCGTGCGATTCGGTCACAAACCAACACAGAATCTAACTCGGACTTGAACACGAATATGGACTCGGATTCCGCCAACACGGAGTATGTATGGTAGCGCACGGTTGTGACTAGAACGTGACAAGAACTCGAAACTCTAAAGGACTAAAACTAAGACCAGCAACTTGACGCAATCGAAAATTCAACAAGCCCTAACTAAGCAGTGCTAGCAAAGGCTCAAACGAGTTTATAGGATTGAAGGTAAACTAATCTACTATTTTTTTGGCTTTTCTGGACTATAGGAAAAATAAAACAGCGAAGAATTAGAAATCTCTCACCGATAAACCTTGCTCTGATTACCAACTAATGGCGACCCGCTAGGGTTTGATTCCCGATCTTTCGATGAGAGGCGTGGATAACTCGATTGGTCGATGGAGGCGACGTTCACTGCCCGACTACAGCCTTCCAAGCTGCGCCTTAGCAACCGATACACCCCATCCAATGGCTGTCGCGATCTTGTGGAGCGCGGCACCCGGCCACTAGCGCACTCGTCCTGCAAGCAATCGAAGAACTAGCAAGAACAAGTATGACAAGTACTGAATTTACTAGATGTAAATGAAGGTTTCACATGCAATCTCAATAATGGTGGGGTTCCGAAGACAAGAAGACGGGCGGTTGATCCAGCACGCGCGCTTGCAAGCAAGTAGCGAAGGCTAAACTTGATCTAAACAAAACCCAAGCATCCTTGGCGGCGGCTAAGGGGTATAAGTACATGGGAGGACGACCACAGGGGTGTTGGGGTCGTACTCCAACCCTAGGACGCGTCCGTAATGGACTCAACTTGATACACGGCCCATTGGACCAAAACAGGGTGACGCAGCACCATGGGCAGAAAAGGACTCTGTATTAATTTTACGATTGCGGCCGACTCGTAATAGATATGGCTATGAGGCCGGATCCATTTGAAAGAAGACTTCATAAGCTTTCCAAGAAGTATTTGAACGCCCCAATCCGAGTTCATATGCGACCGTGGTGTCCGTCACAAGTTGGTACTGTTCTGCAGTCCGAATCCAGCCTGCGTGAATCCGTTTCCCTTTCGGTCGCCTCCTTGGTTTTCCTAAGCAAAACAAGAGTACACGGGTCTCCATGGTCTAAACATGATGTACATGAGCTTAGATTTGAACTCACCTGATGATTAAGTTGATGCGCACGAGCACGAGTAATAGGACCAGCAATAGGTACTTGTGTCGGAGTGGATGTATCGTTGGTGTTGATGTCCTCATCAAATCCATCTCTTCAGAGATCAAAAATGTCGTTGTTTCAGATAAAAAGACGAGAATCGTCTGTCGTCTTTAGTTCAAGTTTCAGTTATCTCAGAAACTCTGGTAGTAGGTTTGATGCATTACTCTGATAGGAAGCAACTTGGTTTGGACACAATTCTGGCACCTGATTCATTTTTTTTCACAGCATAAGCCATCTGGGCAACCAATTCGATTTTTATTCTTACATAGTTGCATCCATATCACCGTGACCTCTTAACAATCTTTGGTCTGTTATAAACAACAATTGAGGAGCACTCACGAAAAGTAGTACATCTGATGTCTGATGAGGAGGAGGTATAGAATATGAATCGAAAAAATCTGATGAGCAGCACAGCTTTTGCTGGAACTGAACCGTGGAACTCGGCTCCCGCGGCAGACGCTCGGTTGCAGGCTTGCAGCCTTGCCGGCAAGCAGGGAGCAGGCTGCAGACTACAGAGTACAGACGTTCGGTTAGGTCCTTAGCTCCCTCCTCTCCCCATCTCCTCTTCGATCCGATTCGTTTTCTGTCATTTTGTATCCAAAATCCTCTGTTCGATTGTTGCTTTTCCTGCAGGATTGCGATTCTTCTGATGCTCCATGGATTCCCGGCTCCTTCATTCACCGATTTGACAAATTCAGTTTGCGTGAGCGCTACCTGTTCGATGGAACGCCCTGCGACCCGAAGGCCTGGAACCATGCCAGAGGCATTCCCGGCGGCGCGGCCTCGGGTGCGGGATCAACGCCCTCCCCGACGACGTCCGCCTCGCACCTGAGCGCTGGCCATTCTCTGGAACACTGGCCGGCGTCCCCGTACCTGGGCCCCGGAGCGCTGGGCCCACATGACAGAGGCTGGAGCGCTGGCTGCCAGCCGGCGGACAGGTGGCTCGTTCCGTAACCGACCTGCGCTTGCGATTCCACCAGAGCCCGTCGCCTTCCTTGCATGAAATGCCCCCGCCTCCTCCTCGGCGCCCAAACGAAACCGCCTCGCAACGAACACCTTCTGCTCTGCTCCCTCCCCTCTCCACCGCCTCCCTCCTCGCAACAGAGCCCACTCCCTCGCCGCCGTCCGCCTCCGCCCCGGCCGCAGCAGCAGCACCAGGCGACCAGCGCCGGCGATGGAGCTGTTCCCCGACCGTGCGCACGTGCGGCTGCGGAGCACCGCGCGCGGGACGTACCTCTACGCCGACGAGGACGGGGTGGGCGTCTCGCTGAGGCCGCGCCGCGCCTCGCTGAGCACGGTCTGGGCGGTGCACCGGGTGGAGCGCAGCGGCAACAGCTACGTCCTCCTGCACAGCGCCGCCTACGGCCGCTACCTCGCGCCCTCGCCAGAGTACATCAGCTACGCACGACACGGAGTCGACGGAGTCGTGCAGTGCTGCTACTTCAATGATCTAGACCAGCAAGACATCCTCTGGGAGGCCGTCCGGTACCGGGGCGACGACCTATTCCTCTTCAACCACAAGTACGGCAGCTGGCCAATGCTTTGGGCGGTCGAGGCCGTCCCCGCGAGGGTGGGACCGCCACTTCTTCCTCCGCCGACTCCGGTGAGCTCACCGTTCCCCATCCTTCCACCTTCTCGCTTTTGATTTGGGCCGAGCAGAGTTGTTGGAATCTATCGAACTTTTTAATTCATCTGCAAGAACTACTGAAACCTGATGATTCGATTCTCCTGGGCGCAATTGTTGCATTCTCGTCAGATGTTTTCCCTCTGTTACTGAAACTTTAGTTACTGGATTCTGCGTGTTATGTTACGTTCATGCCTAATGATTGCAGCAATTCCGCTCAAAAGTTCTATTTCTGTGTATTTGGCTGTTACATTCTTATGCCTCTGAACCTGGTTTACTTTAGGCAGCAATTGTCGGAATTCTTTCTCATGACGTTTGTTTGGACAATTTGAGCTATTCGACGTAGTGTCAAATCTTGGTCATTTCTTGATAGATCATAACTAGAGCAGTTTATCTAGGTCTGGTCTGAACTTTTCCTTTCTCACCGTGAAACATATTCAGATTTGTTCATTCAGTTACCAGTTTGTCTGATTGTTTTGGTTCTGTATCACTAGTGCTCTGTTCCATTGCAACAGAATCCCATGCTGTTGCAACGCATGATCTTGTACGTGAAAGCAGATGGATACGGGAATATTGACTATGAGAGCATAAATCTCTTAGTCTTCGAGGGCCATTCAGTGTCCCGCCTCAGGGACGAGTTGGCATCCCTTTTGGAGGAGTGGCAATCTGTTAGAATTACTATGTGTGTGTGGGCAGGCTCTCACGGGCGGCTGACCCCTCTGGTCGTCGACCTGCCTCGCAATAACCAAACTATGGAGATTGTTGTTTATGAGAGCTGGTCCGGAGGTGAGAATACAGTGTGCCATTGCTCATATGCTTGCAGTCACAGCATTTCTTTAGTTTTGAACTTTTTGTGAGTTTAAAAACCTGTCGCTGCTAGTAATATATTCAGTAGGCCATAGTTTTATGCTTTTCTAGTTTTTTTCTTGGGTTTCTGGCCATTTGCATGGCAATATGAAACAAGATATGGATGAGGAGGAGGTAGATGTATACAAATAGTTTATCGTTAGTTGTAGTTATAGTGGATTTGTCCTTCTCACAGATGCGAGAGATGCTCTGAATTTAGAAGTTGTTACTGGATTCATCTATTACTGTATCAGTTCAGAAAATTCAGATGTCACAATACTTTAGATTGCTTTCAGGATTTACATTTTTGCACTTGTGTACCTACATGATGATCTTATATCTTGTTACTGAATGTCATATTTTGAACTGTTGCAACACTAATACATGGTGCCTACTTCCTTACTGGACCATTGTTTTTCCAATTCAGCTGCTCAAGGGTTACAGTACCCAAATGTCGATGCCCCATAGAGGAATAGCAGAGCCAAGACTTCTGACAACAGAACCAGAGTTGAGAATCAAAACTATCAATGCTTCAGATACAATGAGTTGAGAATCGGCTGTACTTCTTTTATTCTGATAGCTGATTAGCTAAAGAAAACTCAGCATGTCCTGTTTTTGTACTAGTACGGTTGATGCATTTCGCTTGTCGATGCCCCGTAGAGGAATAGCAGAGTCAAGACTTCTGACAACAGAACCAGAGTTGAGAATCAAAACTATCAATGCTTCAGATACAATGAGTTGAGAATCGGCTGTACTTCTTTTATTCTGATAGTTGATTAGCTTCATAAAACTCAGCATGTCCTGTTTTTGGTACTAGTAGGGTTGATGCATTTTTCTGACGACAAAAGTTTTTTGAATTGGCATTTTAGTTTCAGAACTTGAATTTGCTAGAAGCATTATGTGAAAACAATGAGATGTGGCTGTACTTCTTCTGAAATCTCAGCAGGTCCTGTTTTTGGTCGTAGGTCTGATGAACTCTGCTAACCGGATATTGTTTAAATTGGCCTACGAGTTTCAGAAATTGAAAATTGGTGAAAGCATTATGTGAAATAATGCTTGAGCGATTTTGCACAGTAGCAGTGATTGCAGTTGCTATCTTCATCTCTGTTGTTTACAGTCAATGTTTTCTGAACTAGGTTTTGAGTCACCAACTGAAAATCACACTCTACCCAGAACTTTATCAACTCTCCTTTTCTTAATTATTATTTGGAAAGTAATGGAATTCTGAAAATAGTCTAGTACACCGTACATTTTTTTTTTGAAAATCTACCGTACAAATTTTAGAACTGTAATTTGTCTTTTATTTCGAGAATGCAGAACTGCAACTGTTGATATTGTTCCATCAAAAAACTCCTGTTTTTGGTAGTAAGTTTGGCACTTGTGCTGATCCGAAGAAGTTTGAATTGTTCTTTTGATTTCAGAACTTACAAATTGGTGAAAGCATTATGTGGAAATAGTGCTGCAACGATTTTGCACAGTAACCTTAGTTGTAGTTACCACCATTCTGTTTGGTGATACATATTGGTGTTTACTCTGCACCTTGCCCCTGACCAGTCAGTTTTTACTGTACCCAATATCAGAGTTCATCTTTTCAGAAATCAAAAGTATTACTGCTTTGGCTACAATGAGATGAGAATCGGCCGTACTTCTTTTCTTCTGGTAGCTTCAGGAGACTCGGCAAGTCCTGTTTTTGCTAGTAGGTTTGATGTGCTGTGCTGACCTGATGCGGTTTGAATTGGCCTATAAGTTTCAGAACTTGAAAAAAAAAATCTGAAAGCATTACACAGTAGCAGTAGTGATTGTAGTAACCATGTTCATTGGGTCATAATCGAAAAAAGGCATTAGTGCATACATAATACACAAACATAACTTACTTGGCGTTTTATTTGAAACATAGGTTTTTGAAGTCTCATTACACCTCACATCTCACAAGTTATATATGCAGGTATCGATTACCTAAGATATGTAAGCATATGTGTGTCACGGTGGGAAGTCCACATTCCTTCATCAAGTAGCATACGCTCAAACGCATCCATCTTCCCCTGATGTTGCCAACAGTATGGGTTGAAACTTATAGCCACTTTAAAGAGTCCTTTGGCGCTTGCCAGCTTGGTTTTCATGAACCAGACCTCACAGTCAGTTCCTGTCAACCCTGTGAGCTCTACTTCCTGCAAGTGAGCCATGGAAGTCTCATTGGATTTCCAATGGTATCGGTGATGGCACAAGAGATCTAGTCCTGCATATAGATTATAGCCCTGCAGCACAGATATTTATACATACATGTAGGTTTAGAGCAGCAGAAAGGAAGTACTTCAATATAACATTTAGGATAAGCAGGTGCTCACCAGTTCGAAGAAGAAGGGCAAATGTAGGCTGAGCCGTCTAAGATTGCTGAATCGTGTGAGGAGGCTTGCCACGCTAGCACCATAGCCATGCCGCTTAAACGAACAAGAAACATTAACGGTCAATGATGTGATATGAGGGAGGTGTGGTACCCTACTCTTTATCATGTCCACGTCCTTCTTGGAAGCCTTATTAGAGGGGGGAAAGGAGCAATGAGGTTACAGATAATTGAACATTTGTGCAAATAGGATGACAAATTTATGCAAATCCAGTTTGTAGAACAAATGCAAGTCTAAGAAAGAAACACATAGGAGATACAAGCACAAATATTTGAAGGGATGGAATGTTAAATTTCATTTGAAGAATGTTAGTAAAATTAACAATTCAGTGGAAATATTAATCGAGTTAAAGTCATCTGAGATAGGAGTACAAGAAAAACTGAGCAACTCATCTATTTTATTTTTAACTTCGCCAAGAAAAAAACTTGTCTACTTTTAACTCACAAATGATGTTAATGTAATATCAATGGAAAGTTAAATGCAGTTGTATTGCCCGCCATTCCTCATACGTTTCTTTACTGAAGCTAGCCATTCATAGGGTGTTTTGTTTTAGATATGCTAGTAATGACACAGGGAGACGTACCTTTGGACCGTGAAGGAACACCTGAAGGCATGTGAGGGAGCTACACTGTCTGAGGAGCGACATGTTTGTATCGTTCTCAGCCTCGAGATCACAAGAGAGACGAGAGAGATGCGACCTCAGGCAGATCTTCAGGCTTCGCACGCATGGCAAGTCACCATCGATCTCAAGCCGCCTAGGTGGGCATGCTAGTTGAAATATTATTGCAAGTTCTTCCAGCCTCGGAGCTGAGATCCTGAGCGCCACGTGGGAGCACTTGTATATGTGCAAGACCCTTAGCCTAGGAGTTCTAAGCTTCAGTGACATCAGGATACTAACGTCCTCCATCCACAGCTCCGAGAGCACGTCGGCTTCGATCGCCATCTCTTCGTGGAAAGCAGGAAGGTAAATCCACCTCACGCGCAGCTTTTGCAAGCGCGGGCAGGTCGCCGACGACACGAGGTGGCCGAGGAGGTCAGCGCCGCCGGCTGCTATCCGGATCCTTTCAAGCGAAAGATCCGTCAGTGACGCGAATGTCATGGCAGCGGGGAGCCGGAGCTGTGCGCCGCCTAACGCCAGACGAATGGTCTCCAGCCTGACAGCGCTAGGGAGCTCGTCGTCAAGCTCCACCTCCTCGACGCCGTCACGTTCCCTCAGAAAATTCGGCAGCACCAGAGGGAGACGCAGGTCCAGGTCGAACGACTTCACCCCGTGCCGGAACGCGTACCCGATCCACCCCCGCGCGGCGCGGACGGACGCCGGCATCAGCTGTTCCAGGATGCGCTCCGTCACGGGGTCCCGGGGGCACGGGATCCCCCACTCCGCGGCGTCGGCGAACGACGGCTGTTCCACCGGGTACTGCTCGGAGCCCGCGGCGTACGCGATCGACAGGCGCTCGATGGCGCAGCCGGATCGGGCGCGCCGGGCGAGGGCGGCGTCGACGGAGGCGGCGTACCGCTCCAGAATCCCCCCGGCTGGGAGGCGAAGCGGAGCGCGGGGGCGCGCGTCCAGAGGCCGAGCCACCGCCGCGAGAGCGCGCCCGTGCGCGCCGCGTCCCTCGCGTCGCCCGCCAGCCCGAGGACGCGGAGGAGCACGTCGTCGTCGAGGCCGCTGATCAGGTCGGCGTCGCCGGCCGGTGGGGCTAGCCTTGCGCGTTTCGCGACGCGCGCATCCTCCTCCGCCGCCGCCGTGGAACCCATGCTGCGCGAGATTGGCTCGTCTGCGTAGATGCAGGGGACTAGTAGTTGCGTAGCATAGCGGCGAGCCCCCTGGGTATACAAGTACACACAGCAGTAGCCTGTACGTATTGTTGTGACTTGTGAGCGCGGCGGCCGTGCCCGCGTCTGAATCGAACGTGTTACCCGGCTCAAGCACCGGCTGCGTGGCCGACTCGCATCCATGCCCTGACAATGGTCCCACCTGTCAGCGGAAGGTGGACCTGCGAATTCAGCTGCTGGGTTACAGGCGCCCAAATATGGATGCACGCTAGAGTCAACAAGACCAGGACTTAGACAGCAGCTTCGCGACTCATCTCTACAGACTACAGAAATCAAAAGTATCACTGCTTCGGGCGAAGAAACAAGGACATCAGAATTGGGTGCCGTTTTTCTGTTCAGAACTTCAGATAGTTTCAGAAAGCTCGACAACTATCTGTTTCTGCTCGTTAGCATCCATGCGTTCTCTGACAGGGAACGGCTTGTTTTGGTCCTTCTGTTGATGAACTCGCATACTGCTGAAACCAAAACAGCTATCTGAAAATAATGCCTGAGCCTCGGCCGTGCGACGTGACCTGAACTGAAGACTAGCGCTAGGTGTAACAACAGAGGAGGATCGATCGGTCCTAAGCTTACTATCAGCGCTGACAGTGTCCGTAGCTATGCAGGGTACTTCGGTTCGGCCGTGTTGATGTTGGCGCGGTTCGAAATTCGAATAGACTGGGCCACGGCGTGCCCTGTGTGTTTCTAATGGAGCCCATTCTCTGTTGGGCTGACGCCAGGTCGTCAGGGCCCGCTGGAGATGGCCGGCCACCAGTTTACGGCCTCGTTCACGGCCCTCCTCTACGACGACAACTCCCCAAAGGTCCCCCAACACAAAGCTAGAAGCTGATAAGTTTTTCTTTAATGCCAAAACCGACAAGTTTTTTTAAGCCAAAACTGACAAGTTCGTTCTGGAACTGTTCGAAAACAACCAATCCTGTTTACTGATAGAACATTCACAGTAAAAAACTTCTTCTGTAATCCCTATATTTTTATTTATATATCATATTAGATTTGTCCTAAATCAAATTTGGCAAACTTGACCACCATGAAATATATACATTGATAATAACATTTACAATATCAAATATTTTTTACTGAACCCACCATGAAGTATACATTGATAGTGCATATGTTGGATAGTATAATTGTTGCTATATTTTTCTATATATTTGGTTAAAGTTAACTAACTTTGACTTAGGACAGATCTAATACGATATGTAAATAAAAATGGAGGGAGTGCTACTATAGTGTAGTATGCAATAAAATTGACGCAATCTCAGGCAGGAGAGTTAATTAAAGGGAAAATGATCCGTAAGGACGTCAAGGTTCATCATTTACCAGGATGCCAATCCATATCTTGAAATATTAGAATACGATCCTATCAAGCCAAAATAATACAGATCCAATCTAGTATCTTAAATTTCATTTATCATGATCCTACACGAAGGCTCCATACGATTACATAAAATTTTAAGTATCGTGATCTTACGATTCTACGATGCCACATAATAATTGATATAAATCACTTTTTAAGTGATTTAGCTGATAAAATATCATCCTATTAAGTTTCATTGAAAATAATGTCAATTATTACATAAGATTTGCAAAAAGTGAATTAAATAAAAAATCAAAATTAATATTATGGGCTTCAAGATGTGCAAGCCTAGCCTTAGCGGGAGCGTGGCGCTTTGGACCGATTAAGATCAAACAAGAACATATGATACTAACTCCAGCATTGGGCTCAGTTGCAACGCCGTGAACACCAGAGGGAGATGATAATCCGAGCGTGTCAAACTTTGCTGACATTGGCGCTAGATTGCATTTCTTTCATCCCATGAACTACCCTTTAGCTTAATAACTAGTTTTTAATGTTGGCTTTGATGTTTTATTTGTGTCGAGATAGTGTAGCGGTGTAATATACTAGTAGGTGTAATAAAAGTGGATTGATCCCTTCTTTACGGGGAGGACGATGCCTACTTATTTTTTCATTATCTAAGAGAATATGATGGTGTTGTTTTTAATTCTTTATCGGCTTTGCTAAATGTTTTTAGTTTCGCAGGGCTAATCACTGTCGAAGCTACTTGTTTAAAAAATAGTACTAAGATTTAGGTTTTTTTTCTCATGCATATTTGTTTAATTTTTTTGGAAGGCCGTCTCGATCGTTTCTAAGCCCAGACGTTGGCCCACCTGTCATTGGACGGGCGGCACGTCACGGCAGCAACCGACTTGGCCTCGCCTTGAAACGTTCCGCCTGGCCGCCTCGGCGCCCAAACGAAACCGTCGCAACGAACACCTGCCTGCTCCGCCCCCTCCTCTTCCTCTCCCCCTCGCAGCAGCGCGCTCCGCCGCTCGCCGCTGCGCACCACCACCTTCGGCGGCCGGCGATGGATCGGTTCCCGGACGGGATCCACGTGCGGCTGCGGAGCCTCGTGCGCGGCGCGTACCTCTACGCCGACGAGGACGGGGTGGGCGTCTCCCTCAGCCCGCGCCGCGCCTCCCTGAACGCGGCGTGGCGGGTGCACCTGGTCCAGCGCGGCGACTTCCACTACGTCCTCCTCTGCGGCGCCGCCTACGGCCGGTACCTCGCGCTCTCGCCCGCCATGGAGCCGCCGCCCGGCCTCCGCGGCCGCCGCGCCGTCCAGCGCGACTACGACGAGGAGGACCTGCACGCCGTCATGTGGAGGGCCATCGGGGCGGGCGATGCCGGCGACGGCGTCGTCGTCCTGCGACACCGTGGCTTCGCCCGAAGCCTCCGCGCCAACGGCAGGTACCGCCGCTGGCACACCTGCGTCACCGTCGATGATGACATTGGCAACTTCAGCGAAAGGAGCACGATGATGCATTGGATGGTCGAGGAGATCCCCCCGAGACAGGCGCCGCCTGTCCTTCCAACTCCAATTACGGTGAGTTCCTTCTTGCGCTCCTCGGCTCCTCGCATTTGATTTGGGCGGAGAATGATTCTTGGAACCTATCGATTCCATGAACGGGTTACTACTTGGAACACCAATCCTGTATGTTCCATTTTTGCGTAGATTCTCTCCAAGAACTGCTCGATCTGATAACTGCATTGTTGCCATAGTCTGAATTTACTGAAGCTCAGGCTGTAATACTTTATTCTTGGTACATTTTGTGTCAAGATTACTACTCCTGTCGCTCTGAAGTTCTGATTCTGCAAGAATTCTTTCTCGTCGATGTGTATTCAGATTCGTTCATTCAGTTGCTGCTGCTGTCTATTTGTTTTGGTTTCCTAAACATTACTCTACCACCATTGCAACAGAATCTAGGAGGACCCGGCATAATCAGCCTGTTCACCTGGCGTGCCCAGCCCAGCGTAGAGCCGCTGCGGACGATCCGGTACGTGCGGGTGAATGATCACGGTCACTTCAACCAGCACGGCTGGGCCACGTTCCAGTTCTACGGCAGGTCCGTGTACCTCCTGATTTGCAGGGTGTTGTACCTTCTGGACGAACCCAACTTCATCGGCGACGAAGGGAACTTCAGCATCACGGTGTGCGTGCAAGCAGGCATCTATGGTCGGCGGACCCCTCTGGTCATCGACCTGCCTCGCTGCGAGGAGCCCATGGACATCTTTGTCCTCACAACAGGGTCACCGGGTGAGAACTTTGCAGTTTTTTTCAGTTGTCTGTTCAGCAACTTTTATCTGTTTCTCTGTTCATGAAAGGGGTTCAGTTGACCATGCTAATGAGACCACAGTAGGTACACTAACTTCAAAACGCAGTACAATTGGTCATATGCTCAGGGAAGTTCTGTAGATCAATAAATTTGTTTCTGCATGGCAGATGTTCAGAAAATCGTGGTACTGTACAGATGACAGTAGTAAAAGTAACTTGCCTACCGTTTAGTTTAGGCTATAGCTCACATATTCAGAGACTTTCTGTAGTTTTGAATGTATAGTTGTTTGCGTTTATATCCTCTTCTTGGGATTTTCATTTCTTATTTTAGTCGTATGGGAGAATGGTATGGTTTGTTTGGTGGTGACTAATCTAAAACAAGCGATACATAAGCAGGGGTAGATTGATATAAATAGTTTCAGGTTTTGTCGTTCATTTGCATTTCTCTTGGGCTTTGCAGTATCTTTTACTAAGAATAGTCCGAATATAGAACTTATTGGATCTAGATATTCCTACATCATTTCAGAAAATTAAGCTGTGCCATTACTTGGATCACCGTCCAAAATTTCAAAATTTTCACTTGTCAACCGATATGTTGATGTTGATGCTGAACAGTTTATCTTGCACTGCTGCGACAATTGCAACACCCTTGCTTGCTACCTAGTTTACTAAACCCTGTTTCCTTTGTGAATTCAGTGGCTTTGGAGTTGCGGCACCCAAATATTGATGCACAATAGAAGAATACGAGAGCAAGGTTTCTGATAACAATATCACAATTCATCTCTTCACCTTCAGAAATCAGAACTATTACTTCTTTGGATACAATGAGATGAGAATTGGTAGCATTGCTTTTGTTCTGATAGCTTCCGAAAAGTCAACACGTCTGGAAGTGGTTTGAATCGTAATTTCAGCTTCAGAACTTTAAAACTGGTGAAAGCATAATAATGCTTCAAGATTTTGCACAGTAACATTGATTGTATAGTATCTTCATCTGTATTGGGTGACAACCACTTATTGATCTGTCAATATCAGTCAACACTGTGATAACCTAGCCTGGTCCTTTTATGCACAACTGCAACCGATACATCGAAAGTGACTATGGGAGATGTTTGACAAAGTAGAGATTGCTATCACATTATGTCAGATCTTAGTCTTTAAGCATTCTAGATCACTGTTCACATGTGCTCAAGGACTTGCAATCAGAGATCTGCTCTTCCTGGCAGAGAATCGAGCACCCTTTATTTACTGAATTTTGAGTACGCACAATCAATCTTCACTGCTGCATGTTCCCAATTTGCAAAGCCATTTGCGTGCTCACGCCTCTGTGCCAAGCCGAAGATAACTACAATATAGTGATATACTGCTCGTTTCCAGATCAGAATCCTGTTTCTCTCTGCGCTGCAGTTTCGAGCCCCGGCAAAATCAGGCAAAATAGTAGCAACACATCGGCCTGAAACGTGGAGCCACCTGAAAGTAACTGCAGCACGGTCAGGGTCAGACATCGCCGTCGCTTCGTAACCACCCACTCGCCGTAGCATTCGACGGGTTCCGTCAGCGCGCCGGCGCCGGCGCCGTAGGGGCTCCTAGGTCGCAGACGCGGAGACGCCGCATGACGCCTCGGCGACCCCGTGCTCGAGGTCGATGCGGACCGAGATGTATTGGGTTGGGCCATGGGCGTTGAAAAAAAAAAAGTAGCCGTGGCCCATGTGGTGATTTTGGAGTATCCAGTAAGGGCCTCTTCGTTCATGGCCCATTCGCCCGACTGTTCGTCCCCGGTCCCGGAGCGCTCGCCAAGTCACAGTCGCGCACTCACGCGCAAATATTACAGGTCACGCGCGTGACTGCCTGTCAATCTGTCACAGAAGGTTTATCCCCCGCAGCCGCTGGTTTTTTAGTTACTTGGCGTATCTTTTCCGGCACACGCGCGAGGTGTGACATGATTTTTTGGCCCATTTACTTAGCCTCACGCCTACGTCATCTGGTTAGCTGTGCGCGCGTCCCGAACGCTGCAGCTAGTTCTTGGTACGTTTTCAATTTGTTGTCCTCGTTCTCATTTTTTTTCTATTTCTAAAATTAAATTCTATTCTTACTTTTTTCTTTCACTTCTGGTGGAACAATTTCTTTTCTAGCTGGAATAATTTGATTGTGAAGGTAAAACAAATTGATTGTTAAAGTGGAATAATTATTCCAGCTTGATAAATAAATTGTTCCATGTTTAAAAGAAAAAAATCAAATATTCACGCGGAATAATTGTTCAAATAAATTATCAAAGTGGAACAATTGTCCCAGCTTGACAAATTGAGAAACGACGATTCGATGTGCACTCACATGCTTTATCGGTAGGTGGTAGCAGTCTTCGTAAGTAAAAATCAAATGAATCCACGCGGCAAACGGAGGGATACTCGTGCGGCTCGCATGAGCATGAACAGAGACACGTGGGCCTTCTTCCACGTATTTACGGCCCAAATAAAAAAATTCAGAAGATCACGCTGGGATGCTTCTGTTCTGCGGTATCATCGATGGCAGTCGCGCGCGTTATATGTAACAGCGCCCCACTCACGCCCATTCGACGTTCGCAGGAGCTTCAGAAACTTTTGGACTAATGTTTTTCTCTCTCCAGCAGATTGAATGAAAGGAGTAATTCCGTTACTGACTTGAAGGTTCTCCAAGTTCTGAGATGATTGGATCAGCGTTCTGAAACTATGTGAAGGTCTCCAAAGGTTCAGCATCCTCAACCGCAGGTCGGGAAACTGAACAAACGGCGCACATTGCTTACTCAGCACAGCAGGCTATTCGGCAGAATCTGGACCCTGGCAGGCTGGCACTGGAAGTCTGGAACCACCTGTCAGTGAACGGGCGCCACGTCACCTACGGCAACTGGTGACTTGCGCTCGCCGGAGAGGCCGTCGCCCTGAGATTCCCGTCCCGGCGCCCAAATGCAACCTTCACAACGAACACCTGTCTCTACTCTCTGGCCTTCCCTCTCCCTCCACTTCCCTTCGCAACAGCGGCAAGGAACCAGCTCCCTCAGCAGAAAGCACTGAAGCACCAGGGCCGGCGATGGAGTTCTTCGGTCCCTGACGGCACGTACCTCTACGCCGACGAGGACGATTTTTGCTTGCTGTTCCTTCCACCTTGTTGAATTCAGTCTCTCGAATCGATTCTTACTGCAAGGAGGTTGCTGATTGGTTGCAATTCTGATTTCTGAAGAAACTAACTTTGCCTTGTTTAGTTTTTGATTCAGTTGTTACTGGTGAGGATGCTGAAAGTCTGAAACTAGGATACATCCGAGTCATTCCAGAGCAAAGACTCCCAGTCTCCCACTAAGCCTATCGCGCTTCTAGAATGCCCTCTCCAAACTGCAGCGAGTCTGGCAAAACTGGCAATTTGGGTTTGCTAATCTAACGAAGTTTGCAAGTTTTCATATCGTTCTGCCGGAATGGAGTTTTAAAAGGGAGCAAGGGACAGGCTTTTCCATTACGCTCTTCTGACTACTGAGCAAACCCAAAACCCGTTGTTGGGCCGTAAACCAGCCTCCTGACTCAATTTCCATACAATATATCGATAAAAGGTGAGCTGGTAAAATTCTGTGCAGAGCATCATCACCCAAATGATATTGCAGACTTTCAGTTCATGACTAAAAGGCTAAGTTCAGAAAAAATTTGACGGTGACCATTTGACATATCAGGAACCTGGTGCAAAGTAAACAGCAATATCTATTTATCACCCAGTAGAGATGAAGATGGTAACTACAACCACTGTTGTCTGTTGATTTTCACATATTGTCAGTAATTTTCAGGGCCTGAAACTTAACAGGCCAATTCAAAACACTTCCGATCAGCAGAATGCATCAATCCTAATAGTTCCTACCAAAAACAGGAGGACTTGCTGAGATTTCTAAAGCTATCAACAAAAAAAACTACAGCCGATTCTCATCTCATTGAATCCGAAGGAGCGGTACTTTTGATTTCAGAAGAGATGAACATGAACTGTGATGTTGTTGTCAGAAGTCTAGGTCTTGCTGTTACTGTGCATCAACATCTGGGTACACGAGCTCAGCAGCAGCTGGATTCGCAAAGGAACAAGTAAAACCAGTGAAACAGTTAGGCTCTAGGCAGCATGTATTGGTGATGAAATCGTTGAAGCAATTCAAAGAAGAAATTCAATAAAAAAATGACATTTCTGGACTGTTCATCAAAGTAGTGGCATGATTTTCTGAACTGACGAGTTAACAGCAGGCGAATGCAGTCATTTCTATATTCTGACTACTTTTAGCATCTACGAAAAGACTGATGTGCAAGAACTACTGTAAATGCAGCAAAAACAGAAATTAGTTCTCCCAATCTACCTCTGCTTATGTGTAGCTTGTTTCAGATTAGTCCTAACCCAACAAAGTACACATGTGGCAACCAAAAAAAACTTTATATATTCAAAACTACAATTTGAGCACCCGAAACACGTGGCAACCCAAAAACTCATGAAGAGGATACTTGATGCAGCGACTAGCCAGCTAAATCCACAAAGCTACAGAAAGTGTCTGAACTCTGAACGTTTGAGCCAATACACAGTGGGCAAGTTACAGTTTCTACTTTCATCAGTATAATGCTACGATCTTCTAAACATCTGACATGCAGCTACAAGCCAACGAGTTCAAGCTACTGAAAAAGATAACGATTGCTGCACAGGCTACTGAAAGAACTGTATGCAAGTTCAAGGGTAGTGTATCTGCTCTGTTCTCATCAGTACGATCAAGTGAACACCTTCCATGAGAAGAGAAACAGATAACAGCTGCTGCACAGGCTACTGAAAGAACTGCAAGGCTCTCACCTTGTGACCCGGTGGTGAAGACAACGATCTCCATGGCCTGCTCATCGCCAGGCAGGTCTCTGACCAGAGGGGTCAGCCGCCCCTGGGAGCCGCCCCGCACGCACAGAGTGACGTTGAGTTCGTCGTGTTCACCCAGTGCGTTCGCTATATCTCTCCTCAGGTTGGATACGAAGTGGCCATCGAACCATAGCGTGCTCCAGACGAGCGGGTTGAAGCCCTCTTGATCGGTCGCCCGCCCGTACTGGATGCTCCGCCGAGACACCGGTTGAGGCAGCACATGGCGCTGGCGCCCCAACATCGTACCACGGAGGGGTACTATTGGAGGCTGTTGCAATGGAGCAGAAAATTCTGAATGAACAATTCTGAATACACGTCTTGATGAGAACAAAATGCCCTTCGGACTCACTTAGATAACTAGTCCTAGACTCCAAATATACATCATGTGAAAAAAGAATTAGAACATCTGAATGACAGGAATGATAACAAGTACTGCATGCTCCTTAGGAGCGCAGTCTACAGTATTAGAACATCTGAACTGAAGAAGTAGCAATCTTGGTAAAAAAATATACAAAGAATTGCATCATGATTCAGTAACCAAAACAGCCTCATTAACGAGCAGAAGTCCTAGTTATGAACTTTTGATCTGGCAAGAAATGACCAAACACAGATCGCTATGGCGAACAGCTCAAGTTCTCCAAATATACATCATGACAAATAATTGCAATGATAATCCCTAAAGCGAACCAAATACAGAGGAGCGCAGCCTACAGTATTAGAACATCTGAACGAAAGAAGCAGTGATCTTGGTCTGAAATGTACCAAGAATGGCAGCAAGACTCAGTAACTAACAGCGTCGTCAACAAGGAGAAGAATCCAATCGTCAAGTCTGAGTAGTTCTTGGCAAGAAAAATCGCAAACTCGACAGGTTTTCCAAGAACCCTGCTCCGCCCAGATCGTTCAATGAAGAAGGGGACGGCGAGCTCACCGGAACTACAGGTGGAAGTTCTGGCGGGTCCTGTCTCGGGGGGATCGCCTCGACCATCCAGCTGATCGTCTCGTCCGGGTGCTCGTACCTGCGCCACGGGCCGTACCTTCGGTTGCGCATGACGACGTCGCCGGTCATGTCCCCGTCCTCGACGGACACCCACAGGACGTCGCGCCGCCGCGGGTCGTCGTAGAGGCGCTGGACGACGCGGCCATGGCCCCGCGGCGCGTCGTCGCGTGTGATGGAGAGGTACCGGCCGTAGGCGGCGCCGTGGAGGAGGACGTAGCTGGTGCCGCGGCGCACGAGGCGGTGCACCGCCCACACCGCGTTCAGCGACGCCCCTTGCGGGCTCATGGAGACGCCGTACCCGTCCTCGTTGGCGTAGACGTACGCGCCCTCGATGCGGGTCCGCAGCCGCACGTGCGCCCCGTCCGGGAAGCGATGCATCGCCGGCTGGTTCTTCTTCTTCGGCGGATGGAGGCGGACGGCGGCGAGGGCGAGGGCGTGGGCGTGGGTTTCTTGGCGCTGTGGCGAGGGGGAAGGGGAGGCAGAGGAGTTCGTTGGGACGGTTACGTTTGGGCGCAGAGGCGGGGGGAAGGGGAATTTCAAGCGCAGGTCGCCAGGTCGGTTGCCGGACATGCCAGCTGTGCACTGGCTGATGGGGCCAGTAAAGCCCGACAAAGGAGTCGGCCAGCCAGCCCTGCAGGCTGCAGGCACTGCCATGTGGGGCCACGGAAGCTAACGCTGTCGGCAGAAGCTGGAGATGATTTTTTTCGCTGCCCGTTCTTGAAGCACACAAGGTCATGTTGGTTCCTGGTTCGAGTTGGGATTGCTCCCTCTTAGGATAGATGATTTGCAAAGAAAAAATCCTCAGGTTTCAAATGATGGAATCAGACCAAATTCAACATGAACAATGCTTTTATACCTAGCAAAGCAGCCAAAATAGCTCCAATTCTCATCCCACTGTATCCAAAGCAGCCATACTTGATTTCTGAAGAGATCAATTGTTATGTCCTTGTCGGGAGTCTTCCTCTCGTGTTCCTCTACTGTGTATCAACATATGGGTGCTGCAAAACTCCAAAGTCGCTGAATTTCAAGGGAACAAGTAAAATCAGCCATACAACCAGGCACTAGCGCGACATGTCAAGTGTTGAAATAGTTTAAGACATTAAGTAACAAGATCAGCAAATTTGCTGACAAGTGAAAAAACTGAAATTTCTGGATAGTGACAAAGAGAGTTAACTGAATCTTCTGAACTGCACAACTAAGATATTCAGTAACTAGCCCTGTTTTCAAATCGTATTATCGAACCTAGTCATAAGAGCACCGATAAGATGACTAATCGTGATTAGTTGTTGACCAGGCTGATTAGTTGAGGCTAGTCGAACCTAGTCGGTAGTCTAGTCGTGTTGTCTAAATCCCCTGATACATAGGATGTATATATATTAAATAGATGGTCAATTATAAATTACAGTAGAGAATAAATAGGCAAACAATAAAGATTAAAATTCAACCATGGTTGGTTGGTCCAACACATAAATATCTCACGGAACAAGTATTCCTAAGCAAATTGTCAAATGCTAAGCTATATTTATGAGAGATTAGCAATGGATTACAAACCTGAAGGAGTGTATTATGAATCAGATATTAGTCATTCTATGTCTAATCGGACGACTAATTGTGATTAGTCGATGACCAATCGAACAACTTGCAATCTAATCGAGCTAATCGAGTCGGTGGGTATAATCGGTACCAAGGAACCGATAAAAGTGATTAGTCGTGACTAATCGTGATGATCCGATAACATTGGTAACTAGATAGTCAGATCAGCATATAAGAATCCGTAATTTCTGTATTTGGAGAAATTCATATTTAGAGTTCTGTCTAGCGATTTCGTGTCAGTAAAACTAATGCTAACATCTTTCCGATCCATCGATCTGCAAACTCAGCCCGATTCGATAACTAGCTGAGGGCCTACTCACTATGCCAGAAATTCTTTCACACGATGCCTAGGCTATCTTGCCGTTGAGGTTGATCCGAGATGGGTCAATCCATAAATTCTCTACAATGCAATCTTCATAAATCTTCCGCGATACAGAGCATAGTAAATTAAGTGAAATAAAAAAACAAACGAAGTGAAATCAGACCACAATTATACCAAGTTGTGTACATCAGCACCGCTGCAAGGGATCTCTTCCGCTTGAAGGTCTTTTGATCCAGCTTGTTGCTCCACCAGCTTTCCAGTTCATGCTCTCTTCATTTCCCTCCGGTACTGCGACTAGCTGATCAGTTCACTGGCTCACAAGGAACCAGAGTTTCTTAGCAAAACTACAATGCAGTCACAAATGAACAACAGTTTCAGGTTCCTGGTCACAAAGTCAGCACAATTGGTTGGATGCTCGGCACAAGCTACTAGCACTCGGACATCCTTTGTAAAATTTTTCATCGGATCCTCCATCGCACCATTAGAAACTAATTACTACAATCACTACATACAACACTACAAAAATATATAAAAAATGACTATCATCCGATTGTGTGATAGAAAATTCCCACCACAACATGATACTATATTTCATGCAACATCCAATAAAAAGGATAATATGCAGAAATAGAGTTTTGTAATGTCAACTTGCCCCCGACCGATGTCGTGACGAATGACCGGCTGCCACCTGTCCCTATGATAGGGGATTCTCAGGTCAGCCCAGCCCAGCCCACACAGTCCTCGTTGGAAGATGCCGATGCCTTCTTGGGCAGTGAGTCCAACGGCCCATCCTCTGGTGCTCCGGCCAACACTCCCCAGCCCATCATTCAAGACCAGCCCTCGGTGGAGGGTGATGCCGTGTCTTGGACTGTGGTGTTGCCGGCCCATCCACCATCGTGGCTCCCCCACCTGAGACTTCTGTAGGAGCGCCTGTTCCGGCCAATGCCGCCGACATGCCTGCCATTGGCGGTGAGAGCGATCACCCACTGCTGCTGCGACCAACACTCCATCCGGGGAGCCTTCTGGTGTGGACGCGCTAAAGGCTTTCGCCTCTGAAGTCCAGCAGAAGCTGCGCACACCGCTTGTGAAGCCACCAAAGCCGCTTCCAAGACAGCAGCAGTCGGCAACTGCTGACCCGTTGCTGCCGAAGAGAAGCCTCAGGTTGGCCGATCATCCTATAGTGAATGTGGCCTCCTCGAAGCGCGCTGAAGTTGCGCTGATGCGCTGGTTTGACATCATCCCTGAGCATGCGCAAGCCACTACTCCTGCAAGGCAGGAGTATGGTACCTTCTTCTGCGCTGAGCTTAGCGACACCCATGCTGTCGCTGCCAGGGAGCTCTTCCCCTCCCTCAAGGCGGGCCGCCCAATCCCGGGCTGGGCATGCTGGCCTAGACTCTGTCTAGTGGCTGTCAAGGTTTCTCCATGACAGATCACACCTCCTTGATCTCGTGGAATGTGCGTGGCCTAAACACTAGGGCCCAACGCGATGTGGTTTGCATGCTGGTAGATGACATCAAGGCAATGATCGTCTGTCTTCAAGAGATGAAACTAAATTTAGTTTCTGTCGATGTAACTCGATCTCTATATGCTTGGTAATCAATTCACGGAGTTTGCCTACTTGCTAGCGTCTGAAACCCGTGGCGATGCGTTGATTGCCTGTCGCCGCGTTGTTTTTTCCCATTCTGACGAGTGGATTGGGTGTGTTAGCCGTGTTGTAAATGTACACGCCCGTGCGGTTTGGCTTGTGAGCCACCCCAGGCTATATATATACTTATGCATTGACAGGGAATACGAATCAATTATTCTCTAAACTCTTTTATGGTATCAATCGCGGCTACGATCCGCTACTCTTCCGCAACCCTAGCCCGTCGCCGATCCGATCGACGCCCGGCCGATGAAGTCATCGCCCGGCGTCCTGTCGATCCCATCACCCGGCTCTACCTCCGATCCGATCGCCCACCCGTTGCAGACTCCGTTCGCAGGGCGCCGTCGCAGGTCCGATCCACCCGTCTTCCCGCGATCCATCGCGTACGTCGCGCGAGGATCCCCGCGGACGCCCCGTCCTCGCGTTTACGCCGGGCCGTTCGCACGGCGCGGTTCGTAGGGCGCCGTTTCCCTTGCGCGGCCGTGGCCCATGGTCCATCGCGTCGCGCGTGGTCCCGCCCAGGCCGCTCCTGATGGCGGCCGACGACGACTCTGCTGCAGCCGCCGCCAAGGACGCGCAGGACCGTGCCGCCAAGGAAGCTGAAGACCGACGCATGGCTGAAGCCGAGACAGCGCGCCGTGCGGAGGAGGCACGCCTCCGCGCCGCCGCCCTCGACAAGTACGAGCAGGCCCATGAAGCCCCCTGGGCGCAGGCCACCGCCGTCGTCAACGTGAAGGCCCTGATCCCCGTCGTTCTCGACAAGGCCACGGACTCCTACACCAAATGGCGTGGCATCTTCCTCACCGTGCTTGGCAAATATGCCCTCACACGGCACGTTCTCGAGGATGAAGTCTTCTCCACGCGCCCAGCCTGGGTCCAGGTGGACTGCTGCGTCCTCACATGGATCTATGGCACTGTCTCGAGCGACTTGCAGCAGTCGCTGATGCTACGCCAAGGTTCCGCACGCAGTGCATGGTGCTACCTCGAGGATGAGTTTCTTGGGTAGAAGGAGTCTCATGCTCTTCTCCTCGAGACGCAGTTCCGCAATCTTCATCAGGAGTCCCTGAGCATCACCGACTACTGCCGTCGCCTCGAGTCCATGGTTGCATCCCTCGCCGAGTTCGGCGACCCCATCGGCGATCGCCAAATGGTGCTCACGCTCCTCCGCGGCCTCAGCGGCAAGTTCCGCCACATGGTGTCCATCCTCAAGATGCATCGTCCGTTCCCGACGTTCCCGGAAGCCCGGACACACCTCCTGCTGGAGGAGCTGGAGATCGACGCCCGTCCTCCGTCTCCCCCGGCCGCCCTTGTCGCTGCGACGCCATGTCCAGCAGCGTTTGGCCCCCCGGCGCCACCTGCGGCCTCGCGTCCTGGAGCGCCGCAGGCTCCTACTCGGCCTCCCGGTGCGCCCGGGGCGCCCACTGGTGGCCAGCGCAACAGCCGCTGCCGCGGCCGCGGTGGGCGTGGTGGTACCCAGCCAGCGCCTACTGGTGGCGCACCACCCGGCTTTCCTGGCGGCGTCCCCACTGGTGGTGCTCACGGTGTGCACCCCTCCTTCGCGCACCCGTGGGCCGGCACGCTGCAGATGTGGCCCTACGGGCGTCCACCACCACCGCCGCCGGCGTTCACCGTTGTTCCTCGGTACGGCGTTCCGGGCGGGCACACCTACGGGACCGGCTACGCTGCACCGCCACCGCAGTACGCCTACGGGGGAGCTGCGCCCTCGCCGCCGGCGTTCCAGGGGCCCATGCCGGCCTATCAGATGCCCGGAGGGATGCCCTGGAACCCCACACATGGAGGCACCTGGAATGTAGACTCCCTGGCGCAGTCCTTCAACACCATGACGCTCACTCCGCCGGCATCATCTGAATGGTACGCCGACTCCGGTGCCGGTTCACACATGACTGCGGACGCTGGTAATCTCTCCGTCACTTCCTTGCCATCATCGTTTACACCTTCATCTATCATTGTTGGCAATGGCGCACTTCTTCCTGTCACAGCCACCGGATCACACACTTTTTCTTTTCCACATCGTAACCTTGTCCTTAACGATGTTTTGGTGTCCCCTCTCATTATTGAAAATCTTATTTCTATTCGTCATTTCACCACCGACAATAATTGTTCCATTGAATTTGATCCGTTTGGCCTTTCCGTGAAGGATTTGCAAACCAGGAACGTGATCGCCAGGTGCAATAGCTCCGGTGACCTCTACCCGTTCTACCCATCTACCACCAGCACCTCCGCACTCATCGCTGCACCTACCTCGCTTTGGCATCGTCGTCTCGGGCATCTTGGGCGTGAAGCTTTGTCCAAGCTCATTAGCTCCAGTGTTATCTCGTGTAATAAAGATGACCATCATGTTTGTCATGCGTGTCAACTTGGTCGTCACACACGACTTCCTTTTGGATCATCTAGCTCTAGAGCTCGTCATAATTTTGATTTGATACAATGTGATCTCTGGACATCTCCCATTGTTAGTGTGTCGGGGTACAAATATTATCTTGTTATTTTAGATGATTGCTCACACTACATTTGGACCTTTCCACTCCGCCTCAAATCCGAGACATTTTCCACTTTGTCAATTTTTTTTGCTTACGTGCAAACACAGTTCGGCACCACCATCAAGAGCGTCCAGTGCGACAATGGCCGAGAATTTGATAACTCTCCTGCCCGCACATTCTTCCTCTCCCACGGTGTCGCACTCCGCATGTCGTGTCCATATACTTCTCAGCAAAATGGCAAGGCCGAACGCTCTCTTCGCACTATAAATGACATTTTGCGTTCGTTTTTATTTCAGGCAAGCCTTCCTCTGGTCTACTGGGTTGAGGCACTTCACACCGCCACCTACCTAGTCAACTGGCTCCCTACCAAAACTCTTGCCTTTTCGACACCGTACGCCTCCCTATATTCCAGTCAGCCCTCCTATGAACATCTCAAAGTTTTTGGGTGTGCTTGCTACCCCAACATGTCCTCCACAGCACCCCACAAACTTGCACCTCGTTCCTCCCTCTGTGTTTTCCTCGGCTATTCCTCGGACCACAAAGGCTATCGGTGTCTCGAGCTCCAGTTGAATCGCATTCTCATCTCTAGACATGTCATTTTTGACGAGTCCTTTTTCCCCTTCGCCGACATGTCCACCACACCCATGGCATCCTCCGCCTTGGACTTTCTTCTTGATGAACATGACCTCACAGCTCCTATTCTTGGAGCAAGATTTGTGCATGCAGGTACCCCTCACGTCGTGCATGGGGTTGTTGAGGCTCCCACGCCTCCCCCTGAAACGAGCGCTGGGCTGAGGACGCTCTTTCCCTCGCCCAGCCCCTTCACCACGACGATAGACGCTGCTGCTAGCAGCGCCCCTGCTACACCAACCGGCGCTGCAGCTAGCAGCGCCCCTGCCACCTCGACGACCACAGTGCCGGGTGCTGCTGCCGCTGCCAGCTGCACCGCGGCCACCGGACGCACGGCCGCAACTCGCCCGGTCTCCATCATCCCCGTCGTCAATGCACATGGGATGCGCACGCGCGGCAAGTCCGGTCTTGCACAACCCGTGGACCGGCTCAACCTCCACTCTGTGCCTATGTCACCACTGCCTCGCTCCGTCCGTGATGCTCTGTCTGATCCACATTGGCGATCTGCCATGCAAGCTGAACATGATGCTTTGATTGCCAATGACACCTGGAGCTTAGTTCCCCGGCCTCCCGGCGTCAATGTGGTCATTGGCAAGTGGATTTTTCGGCATAAGCTCCGTGCAGATGGGTCTCTCGATCGCTACAAGGCTCGTTGGGTCCTCCGGGGTTTTACTCAGCGCCCCGGTGTTGATTATGATGAGACTTTCAGTCCGGTTGTCAAGCCTGCTAGTGTCCGCGTGGTACTCTCTCTGGCTCTTTCTCAGGACTGGCCCATTCATCAGCTTGATGTGAAGAATGCTTTTCTCCACGGCACCCTCACTGAGACAGTATACTGCGTACAACCATCCGGTTTTGTGGATTCCTCTCGTCCGGATTTTGTTTGTCGGCTCAACAAATCTCTATATGGCTTGAAGCAGGCTCCTCGTGCTTGGCATCACAGGTTCGCCTCACATCTTGTCGTCGTCAAGATTAGCGGATCAAGACTTAGACTAGTAAATTTCTTTTATGCGCGTACGGCTCCAGATGGTTGCGCGGGTGACACGGGGTTTAGACTGGTTCGAGCAAGAAGAAGCCCTACGTCCAGTATGAGGAGCTGCTCGTGTTGCCCACGCGGGGTCTGTAGTAGGGGTTACAGGAGGGCGAGAGAGGGAACCGGTCCCAAGTCTCTTGGGTGTGCACTGAAGCTCTAATGATGGGAGTGTGTTCTTCTCGCCGGGGAAGAAGGAGTCCGTGCGAGAGAGAGAGTGTGTGTGGGAGAGAGTCTAAGTTTTTCTGTCCCCCATCTCAGGGCCCCCGGCCTTCCCTTTATAGCGCAAGGAAGGCCTGGGGTTACAGGTGAGCCGGGCGAGAGGAGAGAGAAAGAGTAGAATACAGGGGGGAAGATTCGAGTCCCTGGGTTGCCGTGGCCGGCTCCAGCTTTCGGCTCCGTCTGTGCGTCCGCCAGGGAAGGACGACTTCCTCCGATCCTGTCGTTGATCTCCTCGGGAGCTGGTGCCGGCGGGCGTGCGTGATGATGGCGCCTGGTCGTAGCCTCCGTCTCGTCGGGGCAGACGGCTGCCCCTGTTATCCTGCTGACAGCCTGTGCGACGCGGACGTCCCGTCCCTGTCGCCGGATTTGCGGGGCGCGAGGACGGGCAGGCGTGCTCCTGTGCCAGGAGACGCAGGTCATGAGTGCTTGGCGGCGAATCAGGGAAGACTGTGCCACTGTGGCGTGCGTTGTGCGGTCGCGTTTGGGTAGTGTGACGGGTCATGTCGGGGGCGCGGGCGCCTTTCTGCGTGCCAGAGCCGCGGCGCATTTATGGCAAGGCCGGCGGGGGCCCACAAGATCCGCGCTCGTATCTTCCAACCTGCGCCCGAGGCTGACACTCGCCTGGTGGGCCCGGGTGAGTCCGACCCTCTACGCCCTGGGTCGGGCGAGGCGGAGCCTTGTGGCGAGGGGTCGGGAGCGTCCGACCCCGAGGCATTTAGTCGGGCGAGGCGGAGTCCGGCCGTCGAGGGGTCGGGAGCATCCGACCCCAAGGGACTTGGTCGGGCGAGGCGGAACGCTTCTCTCCCACGTTGGGCTGACGGCGGTCGCTGTCGCCGCAGGTGGGCCCTGGCCTCCATGATCGTCGCTCTGATGGTCATTAGGAGGTCGTTAACATTTCCCCCTCACACATCTGTTTTCCCTTGGATTTGTTGAAACCAAGTTAGATAGTTCCTTGTTCATATATCGCCGCGGGATAGACACTGCCTACTTGTTGCTGTATGTGGATGATATTGTTCTCACTGCCTCCTCTGCTGGGTTTCTCAAAATTATCATTGGGGCTCTCCAACGTGAGTTTGCTATGACGGACATGGGTCAGCTTCACCATTTTCTAGGCATCTCTATGACACGCTCTGCTAATAGTCTGTTTCTCTCTCAGCGGCAGTACACTCAGGATATTTTGGAGCGCGCCGGGATGAGTGCGTGCAAGCCGTGCAGCACGCCTGTTGATGTCCACTCCAAATTATCTGCAGATGGACCCCCCGTTGATGACGCTACCCAGTACCGCAGCTTGGCAGGAGCTCTACAATATTTGACTTTCACTCGTCCGGACATTGCCTTTGCTGTTCAGCAGATTTGCCTCTATATGCATGATCCTCGGGAGCCCCACCTCACGGCTCTCAAGCGTATCTTGCGCTACCTGCAGGGCACCCTGTCCCTTGGACTGACTCTACGCCGGTCTTCCCCTACGTAGCTTGTTGTTTACACGGATGCCGACTGGGCTGGATGTCCTGATACTCGTCGATCGACTTCTGGCTATGCAGTGTTTCTTAGGGACAACCTGGTGTCGTGGTCCTCCAAGCGCCAGCACACAGTCTCCCGGTCCAGCGCCGAGGCCGAGTACCGTGCTGTGGTGAATGGTGTCGCCGAAGCTACTTGGTTACGACAGTTACTCCTTGAGCTTCGCCACCCGCCTCGCCGTGCCACCCTGGTCTACTGTGACAACGTCAGTGCTGTATACCTCTCCAGTAATCCAGTGCAGCATCAGCGGACGAAGCACGTTGAGATCGATCTCCATTTTGTTCGAGAGAAGGTCGCCCTTGGTCACGTTCGGGTTCTTCATGTTCCTACGACATCACAGTACGCCGACGTCTTCACGAAGGGACTCCCCACCTCGTTGTTCCAGGAGTTTCGGTCCAGCCTCACCGTCAGCGATGCTCCCGATTAGACTGCGGGGGAGTGTTAGCCGTGTTGTAAATGTACACGCCCGTGCGGTTTGGCTTGTGAGCCACCCCAGGCTATATATATACTTATGCATTGACAGGGAATACGAATCAATTATTCTCTAAACTCTTTTAGGGTGCTCTCTGTTACTGGTAAGATCACCCCGGCCGGTAACCGGTGAACCACCTTGGTGGCTCACGACGGTTTACGGTCCACAGGCGGATGATGAGAAGGTCCTCTTCCTTGAGGAGCTGGAAGCTATCCGAGATGAGTGCAGTGGACCATGGATTGTTGCTGGAGATTTTAGTCTCATCCTGACCCGGCTGACAACAATGCGCGCATTAATAGGCATGACATGGCCAGATTCAGGTGTGTCGTGGACAGATTGGAGCTGAGGGATGTCCACTTGCACGGGCGCACCTACACCTGGAGTAACGAGCGTGATAATCCAACGCTTGTTAAGCTCGATCATATTCTTGTCTCGGTGGACTGGGAGGAATTGCACCCCTGGCCTGCTGCCTCCTCCAGGCCCTCTCGACAGACGACTCTGACCATTGTCCGTTGTTCTTGCTGGGCAATGCGTCGATGCGCTCCAAGCCGAGATTCCATTTTGAAATCTTCTGGCCTAGGTTTGACGGATACCTGGAAGCTGTTGCCACAGGATGGCATTGCCCGGATG
This sequence comes from Panicum miliaceum, assembly GCA_032594955.1. NCBI lineage: Eukaryota > Viridiplantae > Streptophyta > Magnoliopsida > Poales > Poaceae > Panicum > Panicum miliaceum. Next base: position 2,629,373 of record CM064071.1, read on the forward strand.
ATGTCACCAAAGCTTACCGAAGGCTTGACTACAAGCTACGGAATGTCGCCAAGGAACTTTAGAGTTGGGCGGCTAAGCATATTGGCAGTGTCAAGATGCAGTTGCTGCTTGCAAAGGAACTCATCTTCTGGTTTGATTATGGATGCAGATTTGAGTGGATCGATCCAATGATCCAATACCAAAAAACATAATGTTTGGTGTAAATACCCAAAGTACCAACCCACTTTCATTTGGTACCAAGTAGTGCCGATTTCTCTGGGTCATCTGGGTAACCCAATCGTTATCACCTAGATTCATTCCGTTACCCACTCAGGCTAGTGTTAATTGGAATTTTGTGGAGAGTTTTGTAGCATTAAATTTTATGCCACATTATTAATTTTGCTGATATGGTGAGAAAAGAAGGAGAAAGTTTTATGGGATGTGAGAGAAATTTTATCACCATAAAACTCATCGGGTACAGTTACCTAGTTCTCAGTCTTGATAATTGTACCACGAAACTATGCACGGAGACTAGCCTCGATGCTTCGGCGGCAACTGTTCATCACTAGTTAGCCTCACCCCACGCCATCGTCCGCATAAGACAGCGCGCCGCTCATCCGTACAGATTTTGCTCCGTCCGTGCCCCTGTCCAACGCATGGCCTTCATCGTCATCGCTAGTATCAGACCACCGGCGCCGCGTCCCACAAGCGTCTGAAGCGACGACGTAGAACTCATCTTTCCTGTGCCACCTCCCGTGCTGGAGGAGCTGTTGCTGCAGGCGCGGCCGACGGCACCCAGCCAGCGCAGCCGCTTCCCTTCTCTCCGGTCGCAGCAGCAGCCCCAGGCTCCCACGGCGGGGCCGTAGCGCCTGGGCAGACAACAGCGTGATGGTCTCCACTCACGACGAGCACGAGGAGGGTAGATGCCGCCGTTGATGACGACGATGCGGACGCATTGGCGCCGGCACGGGCGGAGCGAGGGCCGTGGCAGAGAGGCACGACAGGCTGTCCTGCAGGCCGCAGGCAGAATGGCCACAAGACCGCTGGCATGCATTGCCGGTGCTTCGGGTGCCTGCTGCCCTGCTGCACACCGCCACCATGGCTGCCGAGTGAACACCAACACGCTTTTCCCTTTCCTATTGTTGTTTCGTAGTTTTGTGCCTCATCTTATCATCGTGCTTATCTTGTAAGATCGAGAGTATTTAACACCAGCCTCTTCCCTCGCAGGCAACATACAGCGAGTGCGCAGTTCTTTTGGTGTAATCCGGGTTCAACCAAATACCCAAAACATAATGATGCCGTGGATTGGATTGACCCAAAACCAAAAAGTTATTTACTGGGTAGGTTGGGTTAAGTTTTGGGTCAACCAATCGCGACGCGATCCGTGAGGTATAACTTGCCGTCGTGTTGCACCGACGGCAGCGGCTCGAACGACTCCTCCGCGACCTTGAGGCGTCTCGCCAGATCAGAGATGGTGAGCCTCTCGATGTCGAGGAGGGTACGGATCGACAGCACGATCATCTTGAAGCGTGCAGGGACGCTTCTCAGCATCTTCTCCACCACCTTGGGCTCCTCCGCGACCTCGCCGAGCGTCGCTAGTGTTGGTGTTTTACCGCCAAACCCACCGAGGGATACCCCCGAGGTGATAGGTTGTAGGTAGGGTGTCGCCAAGATCAGAAACTCGAAGGTGCACCCTACATCCTGTGCGGTTTGTATTGCCTTAGAGGTTATGAGGTTGTTGGTTATGTTTTGGAGGGATCCCCGCCCGCCCTTATATAGTTTGGAGGGACAGGGTTACATGGAAGTTCTAGTCAGGACGGCCTGAGGAGTCATACCCGAGTACGAGTCGGGTAGTTTCCTTACGTCCGACTAGTCCTAGTGCTACACGACTAGTTACAATGAGAATAAGGTATGGCTCATGTGCCATCTCATACTACATGTATATGTACGCCAAGTGAGCAGTCCCGCTGCCCCGGGTCTGACAAGCCCCCGAGCTCTTCGCAGCCTATTACTGTAGGCTTCCGAGTACTTGTGGAAGGTGTCTTCAGGTCCCTGCTGAGTCCTTTGAAAAGGTGTCTTCCGGGTACTTCCTTGGCTGCATCGAGGCTGTGAGGTGCTCAAGCCCCGAGTAGTCTTCAAGTTGCGATGAACTCGCACTCCATATGGAGTAGCCCCCGAGCCTTAGGTTGAATCGAAGAATCAGGCTGAGGGTCAAGTTAATCTTGAATCTTTGGTCTGTATCTTCCAAGAAAATTTGAAAAATAAGCCATTGATGACACGTACCCCGCAGCCCCCGAGCTTTTAATGCAAATTTCCTAGTTTTGAAAAAAAGATTCAAAGAATCGTGGCATGGAGTGTGTGATTTTGAAATGAATTGATGGTAATTCTTGGTTAATTGGTTTTGAAATTTGAATAACGCCTCTTTTCGGGAGTCTATCCCTGAAAAGATGGCTAGTTCGCTCAAATCAAATCGTTATCCCGAAAAGGTCGCTTCAGGCGCCCAGCGAGGGAGCCAGACGAGCAATCGAAGATATGGCGAGTGCCCTGTCGCGCCCAGCCCCCGAGCGAGGGAGCCAGGCGAGTCGCCAAAATCATGTGAAGTAGTCGACGTGGCCGAGCCGTCGTGGCCGAGCGGGCGGCTGACAGAGTAGTCGGTGAGGCCGAGTCGTGGTAGCCGAGTGGGCGGCTAACGGAGTAGTTGAAAACACGGTGAGTGCCGAAATCGGAGTAGTTGTTGGCGAATGTTGATGAAGCCAACTGATCAAAGTTGAATTCGACTCGCCCAACAACACGGTCCAGATCAGGTCCTCTGCAAGGTAAACAGAAAAGTATGCTGTAACTGATATATATGAAAAGCTCTTGCAGTAAACTCTATGCATAACTAGTTGAAAACTAGTAAACGGGAAATATTGAAAATATGGAACGAGATCCCTTCAGTAACATAAAGTACTAGTCGGAGACTAGTAGCATGAACATTACTGATGGAATTAAAACCCCTTTACTAACATAGAAAATTAGTCAATAACTAGTAACATAGCATTACTAAATGTAGGGGAGCGAGACCCCTTCAGTACACTACATGTAGTACTAGTCGAGAACTACTAAAATGAAGTTGTACTGGAATTATGGTTGCGAGGCCCGTTCAGTAGACTACACGTAGTACTAGTCTAGAACCAGTAAAAATGAGCGTTACTGGAATTCTGGGAGCGAGATAGCTTCAGTACACGTATTTTAATCCTAAATCTTAGAATTCGTACCTTCTCCACTGTCTGTTTAGAGAATGGCACTCTACCATACAAGATATATTTTCATCTGAAGCTGTTGCGATAATGATCAGATAAATTATTGTGGCTAGGATGTTAATCCAGAAACTGGCGCTGACAAGGTGCTAAAACTTCATCTGAAGGACCTGAACATTTGCTTTTCATATGAAGCTGTTGCGATAATGATCAGATAAATATGATGAGATGGCAAAAAAAAAGTGATAATAACACCACCTAGTGAAATTCAGATTAGAAGAACAATGAAGTCTCCGAAGGACCTGAAAATTTCAAGCGCCTCTCTAAACTTCATCGGAAACATCAAAGAATACGAGTAATCGGAATTGACCTATACCTTCACTCGGTGGAAAGAAAATTAATTGGTTTCTCCAAAAGTAGATCTTAAATCGTTCAAAAAAAATATGCCAGTAGATAGAATGGGAAGCAGGGATCAGGAAGCAGGAAGCAAAGTGCGGCGGCCGGAGCTCAACGAGGCACAAAGATTGGCGGCATCTTCGGAGGATGGGGCCGGAGCAGGGGAGACAAACAAGAATCAGAGTTTTCCACACACACACACAGAGAGAGAGAGGGAGGGAGGGAGTGCGGGAGACAGAGAAAGAGACGAGAGAAAAGGCTCATCGGCGGCGCGGAAGGGGAAGCCTTCCGGGTCAGATAGTAGATCCACCTCGGCGTCCGGGGATGCTGCTTGCGGCGGAGGAGATAGAAAACCACCTCGGCGTCCGGGATGTCTGGAGCAGCGGCGGAGATTGAAAGCCATCGCGGTGGACGGGATCCTAGGGCAGCGGCGGCGGTCCCCATTCAGTCCTGGAGCGGTGGCCGGATCCTGGAGCGGCGGCGGGGCACAAAGAGGAGGTGCCTGGGCTCCCTGCCTAGCGAGGCAAATCGCCGCGGGGCAGCGGTCAATGACCCATCGGAGCGAGGCAGCATGCGCACGAAAGTTCAAAGCAGAACGGACGGCCAGGGATAAGGAGAGGCGCCCCACCCTGGAGTATTCTTTTTTTTTACTACTCGCAAGTATAAAGGAGACCGCAAGTCACTGACTGACGGTGAACGCAAACAATTGGCTGAACGAGGCCTGCCAAATTTTTACCGGTGGAGAAAACTTCAGTGCGTAGCCGTGCTCTAGACTTGACTTCACGCCATCACCTTCTCTGATCAACAATGAAGTACCTAGTATGCTTTGCCTGCTGACAAGTGAGAATTGTGGAGCACTCTGTTTTCAATGTTTTAAGCTGGCAATAATGTTTGGGAAAGGTTTCATCAGTCAGCTAGCTTCAATGGACATGGACTGCTGCTCTTCTCTTTAAGTCTTAATTTCCCAACTGGTTGAGACAATTAGAATTCACGTGAGGCAGAGACAATTAGAATTCAGAGCTACTAGCACAGTACAACCCAGCTAATTAACCCAACAAGATGGTTCCCCTTCTCGAGAAGAAGCCAATATATATAAATTTGTTTGGCAAGCTACAAATGCTCCGGAATGTAGTTTTACAGTTTATATATCCACAGATTACTGACATAGCCGTACACGACAAACAGGGGACAGGCAAGTTTTTGGTACACTATATAAATTGAACTGATGATTCCATTCTTTTCTTGAACAGATCATAATTAAAAAGGTTGCCAATTTGTCGACGTCGGCCTCGGGACCGGCACCAGCACGGCGTGTAGGGGCGACTCCACCTTGGCCGTGCTCCACAGCACGTGGCCCTCGGCCCTCCACAGCAAGCCCGTCCAGCTCACCACGGCGAGCTCCCTCACCGGCTCCGACGTGTCGTCGCGGCCGGCCACCACGAGCGTGCTCCCGTTGTAGGGCCCCACGGCGAGCAGAAGCGTGACGCTCACCACGAACACCGGGCGGCGCATGGAGCCCGTCATGTAGGTGCCCTGCGCGCGGCCGACGGGCGCGGAGTCGGCGGCGAGGTCCTCGGTCAGGAGGCCGTCCACCGCCACCGTGTTCTCCGGGTCGGGGTCCTTCACCAGCCGCACCGCCGTCTGCCCCGGCCCGCCCACGATGTCGTGCAGTTGGATTGATCTCCAAGGCTTGGTCAAGGGACCAAGCCCAACTCCCCTAATCACGCCCTGATCGGGAGCACTGACCACCGTCATGGGTAGTGGGCCCCTGGTGTCAGCGCCACACATATAAGAACCCAACCAAGGGAGGTTAGTGGTACCCCTAGAGCGGGAGCAATCGGTCCGATCCCGAAGGGCGCCGAGCAGCAGGATGGACCCACTACCGTCATCTTCCTCGACTCCGGCATCGCCATCACGACCACGTCGTCAACACCATGGCGAGCCGCTTCGAGCAGGGCGCAAGGTACACCGCAGATAACCCACTGGTCTGCTCCTAAAAGGTCCTATGTATCTATCAATGGTATCAAGAGCCTCCCTAGGTTGCGGATCTACTTCGGGGAAGAAGATAGAGAGAAGGGATTCGATCTCGAATCGAAGAAGCAAAAGAACGCCCAAACCCTAACCCTAGCAGAGAGCCAGAAGCGGCGGGACTTACCTGCTCACCTCGCCACTGTCACCACCGCCGTCGTCGTCACGCCGTGCGGGAAGCCGACCGAACCGCCGCATCACCGGCGCAGGGGCTACGGCTCGGTCTCGAGCACCATCGCAAGGCCACTCGACGGCGCCGCGCTCACCCTCGGGCGAGCGCGCGCGCCGGCGACAGGCCCCGTGATGGCGCCGCATCCTCCTCCGGCTGCGGCCGTCGCGGGCTGGCGGCCGTTCCGCCGTCCTCCGGTCGAGTGTGGCGTTGAGGAAGAAGGAAGGGGAGAAGAATGAGATTAGGGTTTCCAGGGAATGCGGCTGGCGCCGATCTTTGATCTGGCGAAAACGACGGACGGCCGTCGGATCCAGCTGGACGGCCAGGATCTCACCGGGGAGCTGGCGGGCCGGGGCGCGCAGATGGGCCGCTAGCCGCCGCCGCGCTCAGTTGGGCCGCAGCAGCACAGGGAACAGATGGGCCGCCGCGGGCCGCCGAGTGCAGCTGGCCGCAGGCGCGCATAGCGCAAGGAGGTGGGCTGTGGGCCCATTCCCGCCGGGCCGCTGTGAACAGTAAAGGTTTTGAATAAGTTTTATCATTTTCAGAAGCAAATTTTGATGTGTTTTTGTATAGAATTTGATATATATTCAATTTTGAACCAACGTGAAAATTATTTAGAGAGTAGATGAGTACATAATGATATTGCTTCTGAATAAGAGTAGATGAGTACACAATAAGAGTCCTCTTGCTTCTGATATCTATTCAATTATGATAACAGTTGCAATAAGTCATATGTATGTCTAATTCGACCAACGTTGGATTAAACATGCGTGTTACAGAGTGTTCATATTTATTTCTAAAATTATATCTTGAATGTTCAAACACTTCCCATGTCCTGAGAGCTAATTCTAGCATTTACATCCCATGTAGGGAACTATCCCGCATGGCCTAGAATAAGTTAAAGATCTATTTCAAAATAAATAGAAAGATGTATTGTAGCTGTTAATCTGATGGTACTAACTGTCATGACGAGGCACGCTCAATACACTGATCTATAATGAAATAGGTACCAAGTTAAATGTTAAATTTAAGTCTAAAGTTTAAGTATGAAGTAAAGATCAAGTAGAAGAATGTTGAATTGATCTCCGAGGCTCGATCCCTTGACCAAGCCCAACTTTATCACGCCCTGATCGGGGGCACTGACCACCGTCATAGTTAGTGGGCTCCTGCTGTCAGCTCCACACATATAAGAACCCAACAAGAGAGGTTATTGGTACCCTCTTGAGCGGGAGCAATCGGTCCGATCCCGAAGAGCGCCGAGCAGCAGGATGGACCCACTACCGTCATCTTCCCCGACTCCGGCATCGCCATCCCGACCACGTCGTCAACACCATGGCGAGCCCCTTCGAGCAGGGCGCAAGCTACACCACAGATAACCCACTGGTCTGCTCCTCGAAGGTGCTATGTATCTATCACGTGCATGTACACCCGCAGCCGCACGGGGCGCCGCCGGGCCGACACCGGCGGCGGCGAGGAGCTGGAGGCGGCGCTTACTGCTATTAGTGTTTGTAACCGAGCTGGCCATCATTTCCTTGTCTGCCTGATCTCTGGAGCACTGCAAGCTTACGCTGCAGAGCTGATGCGTGTGCTGCCAGGTCTTAATATATCATCTAGTGTTTGGTTTTGCAGCTGCGAAAAACTAGTGCAATTAAGGACGACAAGCAAATGCATTGACCTTTTACCTGTTGGTTGGATATGGATCATCAGCGGCAACTGTCAGGGGCTGGATCATATCGTGTCCCTGGAAGGACAGGGGGTTAGTTGATCTTTCGTTGTCATAATGGTGAAAGAAACTAACACATGATGCTGCTGGTGACGTGGCTTGCATTGCCACTGTGTTCACCTGCTGCTAGCGCTACCCAACAGGCAACAGGAGACACGCACGGTCATCTTGTTGCTAAATGTTTTTTTACCCTGAACGACGTGCTGATTTGAATCATGTGTGTCTCTAACACCTAGTTTGTACCCAATCAAATCAATGTTAACTCAATATTTATTTACGGTTGCTACCCAAATTCTGCCCCGTTCAGTAGACACAGCCTGCTTGTTCTAGAGAGAATGAAAAAATCCCACAAGATGCTGCTTTGCAGTGGTGCTAGCCATGTGTTTGCTGTTTTCACAATAACGTCGACGTCGTAGTCGTAGCCACAACTTTATAGTATCTGGCATGGGAGTGCCACGACTTTGAGGGTCATCACAAATTAAGGATCCTTGGAGAAACCTTATCTGTTAGTATATTATTAGTGTGTTTCTATATATATATATATATCCCTTTCTCTGTAGCCGGCATAGAATAAGTAATTTTGTGGCCGGGTCCGATCCTTCGTAATTTCGATAGGACACCCGCTCCGGCGCTGCTCCCTATTATGGCAGCCTACGTGGCTACCGGGCCATCCCAGCACGGCTACGAGCTGAGCCGGTTCGGCTCTGAGACCCAGCGCACCGATTAATCAGGTAATCAAGGCATCCTAAAATTTCTCCTGTTTCTAATTCCTCTCTTTCCCTTCTCACAAAGCAGGGGCCGGCGGCGCAGCATGGTTGCCCGGCGACCTCTGCTACCCCTTCTCAACTCTCCTGCATCTGCATGGTTTCCATGGGCGGGTGCCACGACGGCCCGTCGACAGACTGCGGCGACCCAGTGGAGGCCATTTTCCTGTCCCGACGGTAGCATCCCCCAAATCAGCGACCTCATCTGGAGCAGCCCTGCGACTGGCCGGCGATGCGTCATTTCCTGGCAGCAGAGACACCCCAAACTGGTCTGCGCACGGGAGATCAGGTGTCGAGCTGTTCTGGTAAGGGCTCTTCGCAAAATCACCTGCCGTTCACCGTCCTCCTCTGATTCCCCTGCGGGTCCATTCTTCTTCGCAGCAGGAGACGGCCCCAATCCTCCACCAGCGAGAGGCTGGTGGGCAAGGATGTCGCTGCTGCCGCAGTTCTTAGCGGTCCTGTGTCCTGTGACATCACCACAGGGATGCAATTAGCCACACTGCAGCATTGGACATCTTGTTTTACTTATCTACCTTGAAGATTTGCTCAAAATTGCTTCACTGCATGATGACTCCCCATATACAACCTCTGCATGGTGGGATTGACCACCAATTCCAAAAATTCCTTTCAGATTGGAGTCGATTGAGCCACCACAGCAATGCGATTTCTACTGATTGTGACATGTTTCCCTTTTCCTCTCGCAGAAAAGGGAAGCACCCCTCAGCTCCCAAATCCTCCGGCGGAGACTTCGTTCCGGGCTCATCTGCGGCCTGAATCAGGTTCCCTGCAACGGCTGTCGACATCCCTCCACCAGCGGCGCGACTGCTGCGTCGCGGCGCCCCTCGTTCTTGCTGCACTAGTCCCTCGCTAATCCCCATCGGCATAAAGGGGACAGGATCCTGTAGTGAGCAGCTCTGTATAAGCGGTATGCGCAGATAATCTACCCAGCAACCTTGAGGTTCCTGATTGGCTTAGAATTACGTTTCTCTGCACATCATTGTGGGGATCTATCATATATTTCTAATTTGTCCATTGCACGAGGAATGTGAGATTCCTATTCAATCTATGTTTCTAAAATTCAATCATACCAATTTCCATAACTTTCGTTAATTCATCCGTATTCTGGTTAGCTGTAGGTTCAGCGTTCACGGCTCCATCGGCTTTATCAATTGTGCCAACAGCCCAACCCTTTTACTTCTTGTTACTGTTATCTAGACCCTTTGTTGCTTTTATCCTCACTTTATCCCCATCCTTTTATTTGAAATGTAATAATAGGATATTTATCATGGTGATAATTCCTAAGCATTTCTACACAAGGATTTACTTGTTTTACAAGTATTTCTAAGGTTCATCAGGGTTTTCAAGGCAGGTTTAATTGAATTAGGGATTTTTCCTATGCACAAAGGACAAAGCATTTTATGCATCAAGGATACCATTTATTATCTAGATTGATTTTATAAACCTTTAGGACAAAAGTATGATCAAGGAGGGCGTGTGAAACTCGCCTTCTTCGATGTCTTGTTCTGCTAGTAACTCATCCTTGTAATCTGGGTCGTCGAACTCGGCACCGGTTTCGTCGTATTCTACACAAGCATAGTTATGCGTCTTAGTTTATAACAATCATCCAAGAAATTAAACATTACATCAAACATAAATATAAAAGGCTTGGGTGTGCGTGGTTCCTACTATAGGATTAAAAGAAAAAAGGTTTTCCTATTAAAGATAAAGGTTTAGGGGTGAGTTTGAGGAGCACTTAGACTTTTTTAAACTTAAAACAGGTGTTTTCTAGGCTTAGATAAGCTAGGGTTATTTTCTAGGATTTTTGGGAATTTTCCAAGTTTTATTTGGGGATGTTTCAATTTTAGTCTAATTTCTATAGGCTTTTCTATTTAGAAAATATTAAATCTAAATTGTGGGAATTATAGACATGGGATGAAGCCAAACAGGGCATGGCTAGGTTTTAAACATTTTTAGTATTTTTTGTAATTTTTAGGGATTTTTTGGCAATTTCTAGGTAAAGTTTGCAAGTTTTGGTGTACACTAAGTTCGGGCGCACCTAGCAGTTTACTCTGTGTGACAGACAGCGGGCCGGAGGCGCGGGGCCGCGTGGGCGTACTGTGCTGTGCACCGGTGGACTCAAACGCATGGACCAGATTGGGTTTAGTGTCCGTGGTCTATGTGAACCGCGTTCACGGGGTTGGTCGTCTGACGCAGGCGCTGACTCGACCTGGGGATGAGACCGACAGGTGGGGTCGGTGCTGACATGGGCTGCCACGTCAGAGCGCCGCGCGAGCAGAGAAGCTCGCCGGAGCTGGCTGCGCCGGGCTCCCTGGGGTTCAAATCGGGTCAACGGGTGGCGAACGGGGTGTAAGGGTCCACGGCGAGCTCACTGGGCATGGTGTAGAGGGATGGGGGTGGCCGGAGTGATCGGAATAGCTCGCCAGAGCGGCTTGCGGCGGCTCGGTCGGGGAGGGTATAAGGGCTAGAGAGGGTTAGAGGTTCAATTGAGCACACGAGTGTGCTTGTGGTGTCTCTGTGGGTGTTATCGTGCACTAAGGGTGGGTGGTGAGTGACCGGAGCGTGGCCGGCGGCTTGCCGGAGTTCGGCCGTGCCGCGGGTGGAGAAGAGAGGGGTGCTAGTGGGGGTTGCAGGGGTTAATTAGTGCTCGGACATGACCAGAGCTCTACCTGGAGCACTTGCAGAAGCCGTGCCGTGGCTAGTGAGGTGTCTACGGCGGCGAGCAGCGGCGAGGTTTAGCGGCGGGGCTCGGGGAAACGCTGCCAGACCCTTCGAGGGCCCAGGGGCGTCGGATGAGAGTGGAAAGATCTTGAGGGAGGTTCTCAGGCTCGGCTCGGCCTTCCTCTATGGCTCCGGGACCCCTGCCGGCGTAGGAACGGTCAGGCGGACGGCGGAGCTCGAGGGGAGAGGGCAAGCTATGGCTGCGGTGGTTGTAGAGCTTAGCCAGGGTGTCTAGGGTATTTATAGGTGGTCAAGGTCGTTTCAAGGGCTCCGGATTGGTTTTCCCGAGCTTATCTAGCTCGAGTGTGCACTAATGGCGGTGGCAGAACGGCGGCAGGCGGCGCAGGCTCGGGTGACAGGGGATAAGGGTGTCCGGGGCCAAATCGTGGTGATGAGCTTGCCGGGGAGGCGTACAGGGCTTCGTGGAATGCAATGCACTAGTCAGAAAAGGCTGGGGTGGCATGTGGCCTCCGGCGTGGGCAGGTGCGGCGGTGACGGCCGTGCACGCGGGCTCCGGCGTGGCGAGGCTTGGCAGCGGTGTATGGCGTTTCGCAGTCAACGAGAGGTGATGCTCTAGATTTTCCTTGGCACGGAACACTAGACGCGGGGCCTCTCGAGGTGTGAGAGGGTGAGAGCGGGGAGATCGGCACCGGCGGTGCTCGAACGGCGTACGGCCGTGATGGGGATCTCGTGCGTGGGGGTCAGAGGGGTCATACGGGGGTGCGTGCGGTGCTCTTCTTCCCGGGTGTTCTGGGGCTGCAGGGCGGCAGGACGGGCGGCGGCGGCGGCGGCGGCGTCGCGGCGCGGTCGGGGGGGCGTCGGGAGAAGGAAGACGACGGGCGGCTGGTGGGCTGGGCTGTGGCCCGTAGGCCGTGACGCGGAGTGCGAGCGGGAGCGGAAAGGAGGCGGGGCGAACGGGGCCGTTTGCGGAAGAGCTGGGTTGAAATCCAGGTTGTCGGCCCGATAGTGAATAGAAGGCTTTTCTATTTATTTGAAAGTACTTTTGCAATTCAAATTTGAATGAATTGGGTTTTTGTGCAGGGCTTGTTAGAAAGAATCTTGGGGAAGATTTAGGGATGTTATCTCAAACAAATTCATATGATCATGTATAAAATATAAAGTTTGTTATACTTGACCTAGCTTTGTATTTTCCTTATTTATTTTAGAAAAAATTTGAGAAACCCTTCATGGTTTTGAATTTAAGGCTAAATTTTGGGATGTTACATATACAGGCTGCGGTTGCAGAGTAGAGTGGGCGCCACGACTATTCTCTGCTTCCTGGCGTCCACCGCTGCAACCACGAACGCTCTGTAGAAATGTAGGATGGCGCGGCGCAGTTTGGTCGAAGGCAAAGAGGAAGACGCTCTCAGCCACGGTGCACAGATTTCTCGTGCGCACAGGCCGAGCATGAGAGCAGGCGCACGGCTGCATTGCCTGCATTACAGCATACGAAAGGATCCACATGGGTTTGACAGTATCATGCACACTCCAGTTAAAGAGCCAAGCAAAGAAAGAACATTGTGAGGTTGGCCATCTGGGAACCAAAGCATTGTTTCGCAGAATGTGGTGCCACAAAAACAAGTGAAGTGGAGAGGCGTGCACATAAGCCTGCATACAAAGAGTTGGACCTGCATAATCGCAGGCAAATGGGGTATCAGCAGAGAACCACATAACATCTTCTGATAATTTGGCAACAGCCAAATTGGATACTAAGACTGTTGATAAAGAGGCACTCGCTGCTGCCACTGCTACAAAAGTTGAGGTTAAATCAGCACCTGATAACCGGGAGGATGAGAAAACTAGCAAGCATCTAGCGAACAAGAAGCCAACTCTCTTGTACTGAAAGTGATGCAGGAGCCATCTGATCAGTTGGAGCAAGCAGATAAGCAACTCGAGTTCAGCTTCAGCGCCTATACTGCTGCCGTTAACCGCTCACAGCCAACTCGAATGGTTTCCTGCCTGGCTATACTTGGGGTCATGGAGGACATCAGGTGAGTCGTAGTCAAAGGCAGTACCGTACCATGTGGATTAACTACGCCATAAACAGCCAGATAGACGGAAGAGTCATGACACAGGGGACAGCTACTACTCATTTGTTACCCAGACCCATCTCTGTTCCTGGTTCTATTCCTCAGAACAACATGCCAGGTGCCAACTGCTCAGGAATACTAATATCTGACATGGGCGACATCCCGGGTCCTGGAACTGCATTTACCGCCAGGAGCAGTTGGTGACCACCATCTAGCCGCGGCATCACTGTCGATCGGATCATACTTTAATTTGGCATAGACGAAAAAACTCATCAGAAGAGCATTTATATTCATAAGTCATAACAACCGGCGATGATTTTAGGGTCTTTAATTTCCCGGCGCGGTAGATCCCCTCCAGTCCAGTCCGAGCACCTCGCCGTGCGGCCGTGCCTGATCTTAGGGGATGGAAGGCAACCGGAGCGACGGGGACGTCGATCTGTCCCCGCGGACGGAGGCTCGCCGGAGTTTCGTCCCCCCCCCCCCCCCCCCCCCCCCCCCCCCCCGCGTCACCGCCGTGGTGGGAGGGGAGAGGGAGGCCTCGGAGAACTGTGGACTCGGCGACGACCACGAGAAGACTGATGGCGAGGACTCCGAGCACGTACGCTCAAGTCAGAACTCGGATGTTCTTGTTTAGATTTGAGATTCCACAGAAGCTATCGCCTGCACGGGCGACTTGGTGAGTACTATGAGTTATCGCCTGGAGTACCCTTTCTCAGTGATACACTAATCTAATGATTCCCTTCATCCTAGATATATCTGTAAAAAAGGGATTCCTGGACATCCCTATGTACACATGTATTAGATTCTTCTGCTGCGTCTGCTGCAGGTGGAGGATAACTTTTGGAGGTGATTATCTTTTTCGGTTTCACAAATTTGATTTTGTTTTTTTTACCCTACCAGTCCACGCCGAAATTCCGACTTTATAACATGTGGGTTTGTACACACGGACTGTTTATTAGTATAATGTCTCTGTCTTATGTCACTCTTTGTTTCCAATTTTTTGGGGTCTCATTTTTTTTCTTTTTGTTTCTACAGCAGAATGAAGATAACATGTTCCTACCTGCAAAGAAGAAGAATGGGAATGGCAATAACGGTTTTGATGTGGGTACCTTTTACTCGTTTTGACAGTAGTAAAAATTATCATACGCATGTCACCTAAAATTCGTGTTATAGTACTACCACTAACTAAGAAAGGTTGTTTGGTGGGCAAGAACACAGATGCCCCGAGTGTAAATGTTTATTTTTAGTATATACTGACATGCATGATTTCGTTTCTTTTCCCCATGAAAAATTTCAACTTATCGTTTCATGAATGGTTTACCGACTCAAGTTGAATTTCTGCAGGGCACAGTTGATCTGGTGGTTGATCACATCAGGAAGCATTCCTGGTATAATATTTGCCTCCTGCCGGATGAGATGCTCACTGAAATTTTCCTTCGTCTTCCACCTAATGCTAGAGGCATCCTCTGTGCCTCAACTGTCTGCAAACACTGGCACAAGCTCATCACCAGCTATGTATTCATGCGCTGCTTTAGTACATTACGTCTACCACCTTTAATTTGTGGACTGATCAGCAATAGGTGCAATCCAAGGTTAGTGATCCGCATTACCAGCGCGTTGAATCCCAATCAGGTGGCCAAACTTTAAAAAGTCGGTTTTGGTGATTATTTGGATATGAAGATTTGCCACACATTCAGGGAACTTGGGGCTTGGATGCTATGGCACCATGATGTAGAAGAGATGTGCCTTAAATTTGGTAATAATGAATGTATCCCTTTGAGTCGGAGTCTTTCTAGATTAACTGGCTTACCATATTACGGAAAGCAAGTGGTTGAGATCTACAGTGATAACTCTATGGAGTACTTCAAAACAAGCTTGGGCATCCCTATGAATGAGAAACACTGGAACAAGTACATAATCAACAGAATCCTTGATGGGCTTGATGATGACCTTTTTGTCACATGTTGGACTTTGATTTTAGTAGATAAGATCTTTGCTCCTACAACATCTCTCTCTGTCAGCAAAAGATTATTGGAAACTTGCCTCGACGTGAATAATATAATGTCCTACGACTGGGTTGGCTACATCATGGAAGCAGTTAGAAAGAGTGCCAAAAAATTACAGAAGGACAGATCTGCGACCTTTGCATACGGATCCACTTATTTTCTTGGGGTAAGTATTATGTACTTACCAATCAAGTACATTCTCTACTTTTTATTCATTTTGTTACCTTTCACATCTGCCGTATATAGAGTTGTATTCAATTACTTTCCCTAAAATACATTTTCTTACATTTCACATCTGCTGTATATGCAGTTGTATTTACTGGATTGGCTGAAACATCCGGGTCTCACACCTCCTATTGGTGAACCTCGTTTCACTCTTTGGCATGATGAAGATTTTGGGTATTCCGAGTGAACAAAAGGTTTCTGGTCTTTCTTAGTACCTAACAGATGAAGTGATCCAGAATGACAGAAGGAAGTATCAGCTTTGTCATCTGCAGCTGAAATGAAGATCATGTATGGGGCGCTTCTTTTAATTTGTTCATCTGATGTCAAACCTGCTACCCTTGTCTGTATACTACCTCCGGCTACAAATTCAAGCACTTCTGGGTTTTTACTAAGTTAAACAATTATAGGTTTCACAAAGACCATTAGTATTTATGACCAAATAAATAACATCTCTACATCCCTTATAAAATGTATTTGCATTGGTTTCTTCGTTACCATTCTCTATAAACTCAAGTCGAAGTCTATATTTGAGTCCTTTTAGCAAAGCTGCTGGATCGAGCAGGAACTACCGGGGTTGACGTTAGATCTTGAATACTTCGCCCTCGTCTATGCCGAACGTAAGGTACCGCCCGGCTCCGCTCCGCCATAAATGTGGCGCGCCCTGGGGAACGCGAGGCGAAACCTATTTGACAACGTACATAACCTGCTATGTTCGTGAACTGGCACGTAACTTGCTACGTTCGTTGAACTCTATTATATAGTGGTGGGGTCGTGGACTTGGATCCAAGCCTTTGTATATTTCAATACAATGGTTCAAAAATTGATAGATTTTGGGTCTTTTTTTTTATTGTTTGGTTGACACCCTTCGCCAACGGGAGCTGAAAAATGAACTACGTTCTCGTTGGCCGGTGGTAGCGCCGAAGCAGACGACGGATCTTGAGCCGGCGACGAAGCAGTTTGCAGCCGCGACCGCGAGAGGCTCGACGGGCAGGGGAGGGGGAGGGATGCAACCAGCAACGTTGGTTTGTCCTGGGCGGGGTGGCGGCTATATGGAGCGGCGCGGCAGCCGGCAGGTGCTCGTGACTTTTGCAATTGGACTCGACCGCGTGCGTTGCGTTCCACGCTGCCAGGATCTGAGTCCGATCCTGCTCCTGGCCCCACGCGCCAGCGGGCAGAGCGGTTGGAGCGCCACATCAGCGTGACCCGATACTGACCCCACCTGTCAGTGGAAGTGGTACATGCAGCAAGCAACCCGACGCCGAGGCCACCGCCTTGAAATTCCCCGCCGAGCCGCCTCGGCGCCCAAACGTAACCGTCGCAACGAACCTGCTCTGCTCGCTCCTCTCCCACCACCCTTCCCCTTCCCCTTCCCCTCGCAGCAGCGCGCAAGGAACCAGGAGAAGCCTCTCGCTCGCCGACCAGATGGCCGCCGGAGCGGCGGCGGACGCGATGCAGCAGTTCCCCGACGGGGCGCACGTGCGGCTGCGGAGCCGCGTGCACGGCGGGTACCTCCACGCCGACGAGGACGGGGCGGGCGTCTCCCTGCGCTGGCTCCGCCGCCGGTCGGCGAACGCGGCGTGGCGGGTGCAGCGGATCCTGCACGACGGCACCACCTGCGTCCTCCTCCACAGCGCCGCCTACGGCCGGTACCTCGCGGCCTCGCCCGACCCGGCGCCGCCGGGGCACCGCGGCCACCGCGTCGTCCAGGGGGACTACGGCGAGGAGGGCGTGGACCCCGTCCTGTGGAAGCCCGTCGGCTCGGGGCACGCCGGGTACGTCCTCCTGCGCCACGTCTCCTACCGCCTCCTCCGCGCCAACGGCAGGTACCGCCTCTGGCACGCCGGCGTCTCCGTCGACGACTTCGACAACCAGAGCACGATGATGCATTGGAAGGTCGAGTCCATCCCCCCGAGACCCGGGCCGCCGCTCCTCATACCTCCAACTCCGGTGAGCTCGCCGTCCCCACTTAGGCACTCCTCGCATTGATTTGGGCGGAGCAGGGTTTCTTGATGTTTCTTGCACTCCGGGGCTAGATGTTTCTTTTGTTCGAGTGGATTTTACAAGAACTTCCAAATGTGATGATTGCATTCTCTTGGGATCAAATTTATGCCAAGATTACCCACTTCTCTCGTTGAATTTTTGAAATCCTGTAGGTCCAGCTCGTATTGAGCAGCGGAGTTTCTGGGTTCTTCAATCCTGCTCCCCTGCATTTGGTTTGCTTTTCGGAGGAATCCTTGACCAAATTAGTCCTTTTCGCCTTCCCATTTCCTTATCTGAGAACCTACTCAACAATGATTTCTTTAGAATTTCTGCCCGTCATATGTTGATCTGTCAGATTAAGGTGTGTTGTATATTCGAACCATTTCAGAACTACTTTTCGTAGTTTTCAGTTCTTGGCCATTTCTTGCCACATCACAGTTTAGGCTGAATGCCTGTTTCTGAACATTTTGTTCAGAATTGCCTGTTTCTGAACCAAATTAGCCATTCGGAATTGTTCTGAAATCAGAACCAGTGCTGTCTACTTGCTAAGGTTTCCTAAACACGAGTGTTCCATCGTGCAACAGATTAATCGAGAAGGCTTCCGCGGCCTGTTCCTCCTGCACGAGCCCGTGGTGCTGCAGCGAACGATCCGGTACGTGCAGGCGGACAATCAAGGCAACTTCAACCTGAACCCGAACGGCTGGGCCACGTTCCAGTTCCATGGCCGGTCCGTGTTCAACCTGAGATGGGAGGTGGCGACCCATGTGGGCCTTGCGCTCTTCTTCTTCCGCGTCATTGTGTGCGTCCGGGCCGGCCGCTACGGGCAGCCGACCCCGCTGTTCGTCGACCTGCCTCGCAACGAGGAGACCTTGGACGTCGTCGCCGTCATTGCCGATACACCAGGTGAGACAGCCTTTGCGTTTTTCAGTGGTCGCATGGTGACAGATGTTCAGTAGATCGTACTGATGAGGTAGAAACCGTAGCTTGGATAGTGTGTAGCATCGCTGACAGTAATTCTGAAGTTCTGAATTTGCTGTGTAAGGAGATCAGTAAATAGTTGCTGCATGTAGTGTTCTTTTTCTAGGTTTTTTAATTATCCAAGCGCGTCAAGGTGTTCTTATTTAAATTTTTTTTGCTGTACTTAGTTTGGTTTGGACAATCTGAAAATGCTGCAGGTAAGCAGGTTGAATGAAAATAATACAGGGACTATATTATACTTGCCTTTACGGTGCCTATTGGTTCTGCTGTCTTTCTGACAGATAATTAGAAATGCAATGCTGAAAAAGTTAATCCCCCATGACATTCTGTCTAACTGCCTCATTGTCTTACCTGTGTCCCCTTTGTGAATTTCAGCCGCTGAGGCATTGAGGTACCCAAATGTTGATGCACACTGGAGGTAGATGATGGCAGGACTCCTGACAACCACCTCGCAATTCATCTCTTCAGAATTCCAATGTAGCACTGAGTCTGATCCAACATGAGAATCGGCTGTCAATTTTTGGTAGTTAGGTTTGATCCTTCCTCCTAACAGGAAGCAGTTTGCACTGATCTTTCAGTTTCACAACTCACAAACTGCTGATCAATTTTGCAGTGGCATTAGTAGTAGTCACAAGCTTCATCTCATATTGCCTGATAGCAAGAATGGATGTTGCTTTCTGTACCTGCCCTTTTGGTAAATTTCAGTAAATGTAAGTTGAAAGTCTGGAACTGAAAAATCTTGGTTACACCATTTGTCCACTGGAACTCTGCCTCTGTGCAAAGCTTTGGCAAGTCTCAGGTTTTAGTTATGAACTGAAATATTACAACATTTGTATGCTGATTGCTGAAACTCTTCGCGCAACTGTCAACTCGCCGCTCTTCACATATTTTCAGCAAATGAACGGAACACTACCACAACAGGTGATCTAGACAGTACACATTTTCAGAAGTACAATGTTCGTTTTCTTTTCAGATAAGTCGTACAGTACACGATGTAGTTGTACACAGAATTGCACCACAAATTCACATGTACTGAGCAAACAAAGTTTCAGAAACCCGGGTTTGCTTTTCGTGGGCACCCTTTACTGGGCATGCACAATCAATCTCCAACTGCTGCATGTTCCGGATTTTTAGATCCATTATTTGAAGACCAAACCATATTCTTTTAAACGTTCTCTCTTCTCTGCACCAATGAAAACCATCGATATCTGCAATATGATATCCTTTCCTTGCTTCAACCGAGTAGGCAACAAATGGTAGAGTGACTTGCATACTGTCTGACGCCCATGCCTGAATCTGTGGAATCCGATCGAACGTCACAAGGTGGTAGCAGATCTGCGGTGCCTGTTTCAACAACGTGATCAGCATTTTGAAAATCTGTGGACTTCCGGGTGACGAACTGATGAAGGCACCGGGCTTCAGCGTTCAGACTTGGCCAGTGGGCATTGGACTTTGGATTAAAATGTCTATATAACTTATAATTAAGCCATAGAACACAACAGGGCGTTTGGTCTAGTGGTATGATTCTCGCTTTGGGTGCGAGAGGTCGCGAGTTCGATTCTCGCAACGCCCCTTTTAATTTATTTTTTTTGCCCTTCTGCTGCTCCGTTGTGGCAAAATTTCAGTTTACCACTAGCCAAAGGCCAAAGCCACCAACCGAAGTCTGTGCCACGCTGCCGCTGCGATGGAAACCGCCGCGCCGCCGCGCGTCCAGGCCCTCGCCGAGACCGGCGTGTCCCGCCTCCCGGCGCAGTACATCCAGCCGCCCGAGCACCGCCCGGCCCACCCGTCGTCCTCCCCCGTTCCCGCCGCGCTCTCCGTCCCGGTCGTCGACCTCTCGTCCCCCACCGCGGCCGACGCCGTCCGCGCCGCGTCCGCGGACTGGGGCGCCTTCCACGTGGTCGGGCACGGCGTGCCGGGGGAGCTCCTCGACGCGGTGCGCGGGGCTGGGCTCGCCTTCTTCCGCGCGCCCATGGAGGACAAGCTCCGGTTCGCGTGCGACCCGGCCAGGGTCGCCGCCGCGGAAGGGTACGGCAGCCGCATGCTCGCCAACGACGACTCCGTGCTCGACTGGCGCGACTACTTCGACCACCACACGCTCCCGGAGTCCCGCCGTGATCCCGCCCACTGGCCCGATTTCGTCCCCGGATACAGGTAATTGGCCTGTTCAACAATAGGAAAAATCCTCTCTATCTGTTCAGCTCTGGATGAGTCATGATTTGGTAAGTGTACAGTTCTGTTCATACAGGAACGAGAAGGTAGAGTTCATAAGCATAAGAGATGTATGAATTTTTGTTCAGATGCGCTGACAAGTAGAAAGTGGGCAATCAAGCATTGAACTCTCCGCATCAGTAATTCACTCTGAGATTCAGATGATGGCACAACCCAGGGGCCAGGGGAATGAAACTTAGCTAACCTCAGATAATGTGTAGCTATGTGATTTGAACTTTTATCCCAAAATGAGGCCACTTCAACTTGACACTCTGTTGCTGTACTGGCTTCTTTGATAGCATTGTACTGTCTGTTTAGTATGTTTTTACGTGTTGTAGTTAAGCATCCTATTTTCATCCTTGTCAGCACATTACACCAGATATCTTTTTTTTCCTGAGACACAGAAGCTAATACACGTAAGCATTTGCAGGGATACTATTGTGAAATACAGCAATAGCATGAAAGATCTTGCTCAAAGATTGCTGCGCATCATCTCTGGAAATCTGAATCTGCCACCATCTTATATAGAAGAGGCGGTTGGAGAAGTTTATCAGAATATCACCATTAGCTATTATTCTCCTTGTCCACAACCAGATCTTGCTCTTGGATTGCAATCTCATTCTGATATGGGTGCAATAACGCTTCTGATACAAGATGATGTGGGTGGCCTCGAGGTATTGAAGGATGGAATGTGGATACCTGTGGCTCCTTTGCCTGATGGTATCCTTGTCATTTTGGCTGACCAGACAGAGGTACTGTACATTAACATGCTTTATCATCAGTATTAATCTACCATTTTTTCCTGATCCATGGCTGATGTTCCGCACTCTCATGGGGCCCTGTTGTGGTGTGTTATGGCTTAAGTGTTGTATGAATAATATTTTTTTTTATTTGAGATTTGGTTCCTTTAGGATTAAACCATGTTATTTGTATTTTTACCCTTCTCCAGATCATCACCAATGGAAGATACAAGAGCTCTGTTCATCGAGCTGTTGTCAATGCTGAACGTGCACGCTTGTCCGTGGCGACATTCTATGACCCATCAAAGTCAAGGAAAATATGCACTGCCCCACAGCTTGTGAGCAAGGATGAGCCACAAAAGTATCGGGATGTAATCTATGGTGACTATGTCTCATCTTGGTATAGCAAAGGTCCAGAGGGCAAGCGCAACATTGACGCCCTCCTGATTCAGCCGTAGAGTTAGAGGCGCCTGGTTCTTTGAAAAAAAAAAGTTAGAGGCGCCTAAAAACAGGATACAACATACAAGCCGTTCGGGTGTGTCCCAATACATGTCCAACAAATCAGTTACCAATCTTGATCAATAAAGATAGGGAATACAACTTGTATGATGTATATGGTGCAATAAAGTACTTTATCAATGCCAATATTTGTTAATACTTTCATCTCACTGGTTGAAAGAGTAAACAAGACTGAATCTTGACATCTTCATTTTTCTTTCACATAATTAATCTTTCTTAATTTTGTGTTTTTTTTTGGCTTAGTTGCTAAAAAGCTTGGTATTGGTGTCGTGGAAATACCTGATCGTGCTACTAAGGACAAACTTTTCTAGGTTATAATCTGGAAACTGTAGTTGGTTTATGTCGCAGTTAAAAAGATCAATTGTTAATCATCAGTTCCAGCATTCATTGTATTGCTCATGTCCCTTCATCATTGCAGTCTCCTCGAGTGGGCAGGCAGCATTAGTGGTGCAAGGCAGGGTGGGAGCAGCTCCGGCAGTGACAGTGGTTGCAGGGCTGTACACTATACGCTGCTTGGGGCTGCTCGGATGGAACCACCAGCCGAGTGAAAGCTCCTAGCTCTATCGCCTGGCCGCATCACCAATGGTATGGCCATTATTCTGCTTATTGCCTCCCCCTAATTTGAACCTTTCTCCATGTGGAGATCCTTTTGTTCTCCTATCATTTTTATCCAAATTGCCCTAGAGACTCAACCAAGGGGATGATACTATAATTATTATCCTTCAGGCCATTATGATCAGGAAACGGAAGTTTCCATTGTATGAGGGAACTGGTGGGAGGGAATGGGAAATTACAGGTGGATTTTTTATTTTTAAACTACTTTTGTTTAGTGCACATGTTTAGTGCACAGTGAGAAGTGGAAGGAAGTTTTTGTTTGGAGAGTTTTTCATCTGAGCATATGCCATCCGATCTGTATTGCAAAACAAAGTATAAGGACAAAAGGCAAAGTCCTATTCCTATTCCTCATCCCACTGTGCCATTCTCCTTTACAATTTTTGCCTAAAGCACTGGTGCGGACTGCAGACAAACAGATAACTGATTGAACTGTTCTTGGAGCCTTGGAGGTGTCAACCATGAAAAGTAAATCCTCTATTTCAAATAGTGAATGGATTGCTACAGTTCATTTATGATTACTTATAGAAAAAATTCCCATGGGAACCATATGGAACCCTTTGAGGTAAAGTAATTTTTGCTACTGGCTCCTCTGAAAATCTTTTTGCGTCAATAATGTAAACCTGGGGAAGACAATAAATCTGGTGAAATAAAGAATGCAACGAAATAATGAAGAGCAACGTGACATACTCTCTTCAAACACACAATTTAATTACCTGAGAGATGTTTGTTCCCTCATCATGGACATATGTAACGACCCATCCATCATCTTCATCGTTTCCATTTTCCTTTGCAACAAATTGAACTCCAGAGCAGAACTGCTTCTCTTGTAAGGTGTGGTACTCCGCTGAGATAAATTGCTTGTTTTCCTGAGGTTTTTCTAATACTTTAGTTTGTGTACTAATGGAATACTTTAGTTTGTGTACTAATGGAACTATCTGATACTTTGTGCGATACTTAGTAGTAACTAACCTTATTTGGCATGTCGAAGTGCAGCTTTGCAATCATCTTAAATTTAAACAAGCCTGCACACTTTCACAAAATTATATGCATACAGTATTGGGGATCATGAAGGTAACTTAAATCAACATGAACATACGCCATGAACATGAATTGTGTAACAGGGTGGAGAACAAAAACAACCGAGAAGGAAATAATTTTTCAAAAAACTGCAATAGTTAGGATGTTACCTGTTTTACTGGTTGCTAATGAGTCAACAACTTGAGCATACCCATACTTGTTTCTAATGCCAATAAATTTGTCATTGATGACAGGGAAATCCATTGCAACTTTCTCACTGGTAATATAACCTTCATTTGTAGTGCCACTTTCCAAATTTAACCTCCATTCATAAGGGCGAGAAAAGAGAATGCCATCTAGTGAAGGATCAAAATCTTTTGAATCCTTATCAGGTTGGAGAAATGCCCTTCCGTACCATTTAGACTTGTCAACTCTATGACGGTCACTAGGTATAGCAGAACTCAGTATCCGGCAGCCTCTGACAACAACCTGCTCACAGGCTTTTTGTCAAAGTACATAAAACAGGAAAATATGAACAATTCCTTATATAAATTATTACTAAATATGGAAGGTTTATTGTCATATGACTCCCTTTTGTCTATATTTGCAGGGATACATTTAGATTTTACAGAATTTACCTCATTTCCACCCTCAAAGCAATTAAATAAATGGTAACTGCAGTGGTTCTCAACATCAAACCATATGATGGGCTCAGCATCACCGAAACGAGGCATTACTCCAATACGTGATTTTCCATTCATATCATTTTCAATAAATCTGAAGATAAAGATGTGCACATTGTTATGGCAGAATCTGCAGGGTACCCCCCCCCCCCCCCCCCCCCCCCCCACACACACACACACACACAAAATGCATACAGAGTTCACTCACGGCTTTTGTAAGAGTGTCCTGGATATGCCAAATCTGAGAGGATAGTCCATTATAATATTGTATCTATATTACATGAAATAGTTGTTAGAGAATGGTGATGTTTAGATAGAGGAATCTAATATGACTTGTAAACAAAATAAAATATACCTCGTAGTTACTCCAATGTCATGATTGAATTTCCCTTCCTCAAATTTGAGATCAACCTTGTGAAGAAGCCTCTCACCATTAGCTTATTCGTGTAAAAAGGGGCATCAATAGTTAACTGCAGTTGTGATGTACTCCAGGATGGGAGGGTGTATGATAAAATGCTAAAGCTAGCTATATTCCGGGACGGAGGGAATATGATAAAATATGTGAAGTGAAAAATTTTAGTGGTCTATGCTATCAGTTTCCAGTGAGCAACTAAGATAATGACATAGATGAAAATTTGATATTAACATGTCCAATGCATTTCTGGAAGTTTTTTTATCTTAATCATTTAATGCAGCCACTGTTAAAATAAGTTACTGAGCTTTTTACACATTTTACACCTAAATACTGTTAATTTCACCTCATGTATTATTTTACTTGTTGGATGGTGGATTGATTAACATTCCACAACTTACACGAAATTACCCCAAGCACATAGTGAGGTTTTTCAATATTTGTCCCCATTATCACCAGATCTCCGCTTCCTTGAATCTTCTGTAAAGACAAGTCGTTATGTGAGAGTTTGTTGTTGAGGAGTTATCGTTAACAGGATAAACAATATTTAATAACTGATTACTAAAATTCTAAAGTGCTCCATTTTCAGGCTTTCTGAATTATGAACCATGGAGTGAACTTGTGACCTCCTTTTTGGGGGCCTTTGGATCGGTAAAAACGGAAGTTGGAACGACTGCCCTTTTTCGTGAATCATATGTACAAAATAGTCTAGTGGTTTTTTTTTTCTTGCAAGGCGTTTGTAGTTAACAGCTGCCATTGCATACCTTTGGATGACTAGTGGAAGGTTGGCTCCAAGCTCCACTGATGCTATAGGTCCTAGTGTGTTGAGATTATTGATGTTGATTTCGTATGGCAGATGGTTTTCCGAGACAGCGAAAGCTCGTCCCGCATGCTCAAATACGTTAGTATTTGCGCTGTCCTTCACAGCTCTTCCAAATCTCAACTATGCCATAAAAAATTCTGTCTGCATTGCAGTAGAAGCTATATAGCAATTACATCTACAGATAAAGAGTTTCATCGTTTGCTTTCAAGTACTAAAATATTAATGAACTGGATTGTCGTATTTTACTCATACTATAACAGCCTTTCTTCATGGGACTACAGTTGCCCAAAAAGAATACTGGAATAATTGACGTAGAAATTTGTGTTTATCATAAATAACTTTACCAATTAAAATTCATTTACCCTTGATTCCAACTATATTTTTACTATCAATTAAAATTGCATTCACCCTTGATTGCAACTATATTTTTACTGTCAATGTAAGACTTACAATATTAAGAACAGATGCAGCTAGTGTTGCATTGGGCTGTCCATCAGCAAATGGCACAAAAGCCACTTCGTTCTTTTCTCTCTCTAATTGAAAGGTGTCTGAATCCACAAACTTGTTCCTATAGGATATCCTCCATTCTCCTAGACTGCTCTTGTTAAAGTACACAGCATGTAGCATTCCATGCCCTTCGTAATACATGGATGATGTTGAACCAAATATCGAATCTGCGATTGTCTGTGTTGGATAGAGAGGGTTTGGACCTGTTAAAGTGGTGAAATACATCAACACATGGGTATTCTCTTTAAGTTATGACGCCAGTCCAAAACTTAAGCCACTTAGATGATAACCTTCATAATTAGGAATCTGGAAGGACATTTTACTTGTACTATGTTGTGAATCTTGAACTCATCAATTCAACTGCAAGCTAAGTAGTAATTCGTATTGTATTGAACACGACTCAAGCGGAGCTCACCATTTCTTATGTAGACACCCTCAGGAAAATCTTCGGGGACCTCTGCGCTGAGATCGTCTAGTAAAACCGCCTCACCGATTTCGTCGACAGGTCGAAAATTCCCCTGTAGGAAACTTACTCAATTTTGTTTGCCTGTGGCCATTGCATGGCATCTTGCATCTGGCATCTGGCAGGCACGGTCTAGCTCTCACACAGGCACAACATGGAACATCTCCGCGGGTCCCATCGCGAGGGTTTTAATTACATTGTGCACCGCCGTACAGATAGAACACTGATAAGCAAGCTACATTGAGTTCGTCATCCTCCCCAGCTCCAACCGATCCTGTGGGCAAGTGCAAGTGCTAGCTGTAATATAATGTTTCTTCAGTCACGACGGCAGCGCTGCTGGTAGCTGACACTCGAGACAGACAACGGTGGATACACCGCGTGTGATGTTTGTTGTGCAAGGTTAGTGCCAGTGCACAGTTATCAAGACTGAGAATTGGATAACTATGCCGGTTAAGTTTTATGGGACGAAACTCCTCTCTCATGCAATGAAACTCACACCTTCTTTCTTCTCGTCATGTCAATAAAATTGATGATGTAGTATAAAATTTAATACTACGAAACTTTCTATGAAATTTCCATTGAGAGTAGCCTAAGGTCCAGCCACATCCAAGACAATCCCTATCTTTTTTTTTTGAAAAGTTTGCAGCTCTGTTTTCATTGTTCATGGCACGGTCTCATCGCCGGGGAACAAAGCGCTTGCTGCTGCAGTGCCGTGCCGTGCTGCCGCCCTCTCGACGTCCACGCCGGCACGCACGGACCGTCCAGCCGCCACGCCGCCGCCCGGCGGTCGAACGCGTCCACCAGTACACACGCCCAGAGCAGCCGTCCGTCGTACCGCGCGCGCCGCCGGCGTTCACCGCGTCGATCGATGCGATGGAGGTAGTTGACGACCGAACCTTCTCCCTGGCAAGCTGGAACACGTGGCGAACTACTCTGGACCCAGCAGAGCGAGCGAGCGGTGAAGACCGGCGTGCCGGCCGTGTTGCCAACGGCGTCGGCTGGGTCGGACCCCAGGGGTGGACAGCGCTTCGTCTACCGTCCGGGGACACCGTCCACCCTTTCGTCACCGTCCACCCTATGGTCCCTCTGAACGTTGGATCAGTTTTGTGCGGTTGTGATTGGCGCGGATGGCAGTGACCCTCTCCGCTTTCCTCGCACGACGCGCCGCCCGCCGTTCCCTTCGACGAAACGCTCCATCTCACCATCCGCGGGTGATTGTCATTCTCTCTCGCATGGACAATTGGCAACATTGTAAATAGTACGCTACGAAGTTTAGCGGCAGCTCTTCTCTAAAAACTATACAAAGCTATAGCGAGCTATAGCGAAAACTAAATCATTTAGCGAAATGATAAAATAATCAATAATCACATATAAAATTATAATCATTATTGGTCTAACAAAAAAAATAAACTCTAACATGTCTCTAACTGTCCAATAGTACCTATGCTACGTTGTTTAGGGTCCACGCTAGTTCATTTAGTCGTATTGGTTTTTTGACTGCGTCTTTAAGCGTATGACACCACTAAAATCTACCGGCAACTTCACATTTAGCGCTACTAAATCTCGCAAAAAAACACTTTAGCGGGCATTTAACACTGCTAAATCTCGTAAAACCTCTTTAGCAGACGTAGCGGACATATGTTACATAGTAGCGGCAGATCTTCTAAAAAGCTAATAGCGGGCTATAGCGAAGCTATAGCGAAGCTATAGCGAGCTATTTCCAACATTAACAATTGGTCATGGACACTTGAAATCGACATCTTGCAGTTTAGGAGAAAAAATGGACATCTTGCTATTGCCGGTGCCCGTCTATCTGGCCAGCAGCTCCAGCGCTGCACGTAGCTCGCCGTCGTAGCCCGTGCAGCGGGAAGACGCGGCGTGCACGGCGGCGGAGGCGGCTGCCACCATCCGCGAGAAGCACGCCGACACCGGCACCTGCACGGCGCCAGCGACTTCGTTCGCTTCCACGCCGTATGCAGGCCGTGGCGCCAGGCGCGGCCGCGCGCCGAGAGCAGTAGCTTCCTCCCATCCCCCGTCGTGAACGTCTGTGGCCGCGGCTTGCACGAATTGCGATCGAGAGCAGGTTGAGCGCCACGCCGCCGTGACGCTCCGGCTCGTATTTGCGCAGCCGCCGTCAGCGGCCTGGGCTCCTCCGGACGCCGGAGATGCGGAAACAAATCGAGCACGTGTGCCTGTTCCTCAACGCCGGCCTCTCGAAGCGCGCCGCGATGGATGTGTTCTCGGTGGCGCTCAATGCTGCCCTCTCAAGACCCACGCCTTGCTCCGGCCACGAGATCCAGCTGCCGCGCCCGCGGCGCAGCCACCGTGTCCGCTGCCCACAGGTCGGAGCCCGTCGTCCACCAGTACACGACTACACGCCCAGCCGTCCGTCGAGCTGCGCGCGCCCCTGCGACGGCGTCCACCGCGTCGATATGACGAAGGCGGTCGATGCACCTTGTCTCTGGCAAGCTGGATCACGTTACGAACTATTCTGGATCCAGTAGGGTGGGCGGTGGAGATCTCGACGACGCGGCGTGCCAGCCATGTTGCCAACGGCGTCGGCCGGGTCGAACCCCAGAGGTGGACGGTACTTCGTCTACCGTCCGGGGGTGGACAGTAAATGAAATACCGTCCACCCCGGGCCTCTCCCGAGCGTTGGATCGGGCATGTGCGGCCGAGATCGGCGCGGATGGGGAGCCGGGCCCTCTCCGCTTTCCTCGGGCACACCCCCGCCCGCAGTCGCGCGACGCGCTGCCTGCCATCGCCCCCTTCGACGAAACGCTGCACCAGCTCGCCGCAGTCGGCGCCCGTGCCGGCGTCGAACCGCAGCACCCGGCTTCCGCGATGAGCGAGGGACGAGACGGCGTGGCGCGGAGGCGGCTGCCAGCGGCATCCGCGAGCAGCAAGCCGGCACTGGCACCTGCACGATCGACGCCGGCGACTTCGTTCGCTTCCACGCCGTGCGCAGGCCCGTGGGCCAGGCGCGGCCGTCCCCTCGCGCGCGCCGAGCGGTCGAGCAGTAGCTTCCTCCCGTGCTTCGTCGTGAATGTTCTCCTCCATGCGACCATGCCCGCTCGGATGCCGTTGTGGAAGCACGCCGTGGTGATCAGGCGGCCGCTCTCATCTATGATTTCGTGCCATCGATGAACCCGTCGACCTGGGCGATTAGCTCGGCCAGCACGCGCTGCTGCACCTCGCCATCCGAGCGCCCGCGCGCGGGCTTCAAACCGCGCCGCGCGCCGCGCGCCGCGACGGCGTCCAGCCACCGATCATTTTGTTTGTCCAATGCCCTTTGAACTCAATGGAAGACACAACAGGATAACCTTGGCCTTTTGGCTTTTGCCATCAATTTCGGGCGAGCCGGCTGCCAACGCCCGGCGTAGCGCAAGTCCGCTCGCCGTCGCCGGACGAAAAGGATTTTTTCTCTCTCGCAAAGCTGGATCCACTTTAGCGGGTTTAATATAAAAAATATCGGATCGTGATTATTAATCGCGATTCATTTTAGAGGGTATGTGAAAAACTGCAAGGGGGTTTATGCAAAAGAAAATCGAAACAACCACAGCATCGCCATAGCCATGGTGGCTCCGTGCACCGCGAGACCGCCTCGGTGCTCAGCCCGCACGCAGCGGATAATATTCTCGGAGTCTGCCTCCCCGACTTGAACAGCCAAAGTGTCCCGCAGCAGCGACACCGACGTGCCCTCGAACCAGAACAAGTACAGCGGAGCAAGAATTCGAGAACACAGAGCCAGTTTTGCATCAAGATTCAGTAACAAAGAGATGCAGTAACAGACTAACAGGGCGACGAATCAATCAAGAACTTCCAAGAAGTTCTGGTTGCAAGAAGTATGTACCAGATTGCAAGAACTTCCCAGAAGTACCAGATTGCAAAACTTCCAAGGCGGAGGGGACGGCGAGCTCACCTGAACTATCCCTGGGAGTTCTGGGGCGAACAGTCTTGGGGGAATCATCTCGACCACCCAGCTTCTCGATCCCCCATGGCTGTACCACATACCACGCCGACTATATATGTCGTAGGTGAATCCGTCGGCTCGCCTCGTGAAGCAGGATCACCTCCCACTGGATGTCGCGCCGATCCCGGTGGTCGCAGGGTCGCAGGACGGCTTCGCAGACTTGGCGGATCGCCGGTGCAGCATTGACTCTGCGCAGGGCAAGGTATCGTCCATAGGCTGCACTGCGGTGCGGAGAAGAAGATAAGTCGTGCCCTCGCGCACGACGTGTTGTACTGCCCAAGCCGAGTTTAGCAAAGCGCGCCTCCATCGCAAGCCGGTCGCCAGCCCGTCCTTCATGGCGTGGAGGGAGGTACCTGCTTCCATTCGAGGTCCGCAGCCGCACGTGCGTCCCGTCGAGGAAGGTATCTTCCATAGCTGGCGCTGGCGCCGCTTGATCTGCTGCGGGGGCGGAGGCCAGCGCGTAGCTTTCTTGGCACTGCTGCTGCGACTTGCGAGGGAAGGGGAGGTAGAGGAGTTCGTTGCGAGACGATTACTTTTGGACGCGGAGGCGGGGCGGGGGGATTTCAAGGTGCTGGCCTCTGGTCTGGTGGAGTCGCAAGCGCAGGTCGGTTGCGGGATGCCATCTGTCCGCCGGCAGGTGGGGCCGAATCAGCCAGCCGGCGCTGCAGAATCTGGAGATGATCCTTGCATTGGGCTGCGTCGAGTGCCGGGTCGATACGGTGAAGGTCCGGCCGTGCAAGGCGAGCTACTCCACAAGAACTGACGCGCTGATGGATCTCATCGAGTGCCTAGACTCAGCCGGCGATGTCATGATGCATGGTTGATGCCTGTATCTTTCATGGACTGATTCGGCCCTCGAGGTGGTAGCCGACTTGGGATGTTCTTTCTTCTACATCTCTGTGCGTTTTGCAGGAACTGCAGATCAGCAGAAGAGTGTTGGGAATTGTTAATGGCAGTGCTGCTGTATCTGTTCTTGTGCAGTGCAAGCAACACAGAGATTGATACAGTTGTGCCCTTATACTGCTGCTCTACCTTTCCTGCACGACAGCTGAAAGCGTTGTCGTGCCAGGAAGGCACCGTCTCTCCACAACTTCATATTATGATACAATACAGGAGGGAGATCTTCTTGAGGCGAGCGACATGTTGATATGTCCGTTCGTTCTTGCCCTGCAGTACCCAGCTCCGGTGCGGAAGAACAACGAGAAAAGAAACTCACTCGATCACATCACAATCGTCGTCGTCGTCGTAGCGCCGGAGATCTACGGTGAGTTCGGTGACCGCGTGTGCGCCTCGGCGTCGGCGATACTGATCTTGTTGAGGTCGATGACTCGACGCTGCGGGGGTGGTTTTGGCGATCGACACAAGCCGCCGCGCGCGGTTCGAAATTCGAATAGACTAGTGTGGCTCGGAGAGCCCATTCTCTGTTGGGCTCACTCCAGGTCATCAAAGCCCAACATGAGAATGGGCTCCACCGTGGCCCGCCGCCTTCTTCCTAAGCGGTGAGCACACACGGTCCGCGGAGGCGCGCGCGGCGAGGCTCTTTTTTATAGAAATTTCTTTTAAAAAGTTTTTTGGAGATTTTTTGAAACACTTCGTCTCAACAGATCATAATCGTTCTGAAATACAGTCTTAAATATTCAGGAACAATCTCTTTTAAAACACATCCAGGAACGGTTCGAAATGTTATGAACTTCTCATGAGCGTGTGATCTGTTTTGGTCCTCTACGCTACTTAAGCGGGCCCATTTACCTTGGACTTCTGGGCTGACCTATTTGCATGCTAGAAATCGGGCCTCATTTGGAGGAGACCTTCTCCGCAGTCAACCCCGTGAATGAGAATCCTATCTTAGTCATCCGATTCTCAATCATTATTTCAGTTAATTTAAGATTCGTGCGCGAGTTGAAATCTGACGGTCATGCTACTTTCCTCTTCTCGCCGCTGGCTTTGAAATCCTATCTATCAGTCATCATATCCGATGCGGCCGCTTGATTGTTTTCCTTTTTTATTTCCTTCTCTTTTTGGGTCATTTTGTTTTGTTTCGACAAAACATCTTGAATTATTACCTGAAACAGTTACTTGTTACAGCACATTTCCTTTTGTTTGGTTGCTGGGGCTACTGAGTTGGCCTATTTGGTCGCTAGAAATAGGTCACCTTACACGTAGGAAACACCTATTAAGAAGTTAACCGGTTTCGTTATGCTAGCTACTTCCTCCGTTCTATAATATAAAAGATTGAAGGATTCAAAATTTATACTTTAACGTGAGATATTATAGAATTTTTGGATAAATATTAAAAAAATTATTATTTTTAGCTCTTAGCTGCATGCTTATCTTTTCTTATTCCGTCATTCCCTGCTTAATATTAGAAACAACTTTAATTAATTATGATTGGTAAACGAAAAGGAGGATATATGTATCTTTTGCGCGCGCTCTCTCCTCTTAATCTATCTTAAAGTTATTAGAAGTTATTATGATGCTTTATATTACAAGGGCTTTATATTACAAGGCAGTAGTTTTGTAGTCATGAAAAATTAACTTGGAAAGTTTCGTTCTGCTAGCTCACATGACAAAACTGACACCGTTCGGAGCACTCGAACCGAGTCGTGTGCACTCCAGGAAAAGCCATCGCCTTGAATGCGGCCTCGATCGTCTCCCTTCCCACTCGCTCGCCGGCCGTATGCCACCGCAGACCGCACTACCGTCGCCGGCGGCAGCGGTGGACCTCTTCCCCGACGAGGCGCACGTGCGGCTGCGGAGCCGCGTGCATCGCGCGTACCTTCATGCCAGACGAGGACGGGGTCAGGGTGGCCTCCCTCCGCCCGCGCCCCTCGTCGCTGAACACGGCGTGGCAGGTGACACGGGGTATACGCCTCGCGCTCTCGCCCGAGCAGGTGCGGCGCGGCAACCGCGGCCAGTGAAATTAACGCTAACACATTTTTCCGATCCATTGTCTGCAATTTCAGCCCAACGCGACAACAAGTTGAGTGAATCAATCGATGCCAAAACAGCGTAAATTAAGTGAAACAAAAAAAAGAGCCCAATGAATGAAATGAGAGCAGAACACAGTTGTGGGCACTGGCGGAGCTACGTTAGGGCTCCGGCCCCCTGCCCTGGAGTAATTTCTAAAGAACCTTGTGGTAGCCGGAGCACACACTTGCATGGCTATGGCTTCATGCATGCATATAATTGTTGATTACTAGTCGTTTACCCGGAATCGACCCCTCTTGCTTACCCCCTCTAGTTGTGGGTTGCACTGTAGAATAGTCCCAATACGGAAAACACTTCACCATCCTCCAAAAGGATGTCAAGAAATCAATATAACTCACAAATAAATTTGCTTGACCTTTTTTTTACAACAAAAAGTGTTTTGGAGTTTTTTTTTCCATCTCACATTTTACAAGTTCATGTTGATATTAAGCAGTGGCGGATGCAGGATTGAGCTCAGGGAGCTCTCCTGTTCTTCTTCCTCCTCCCGCCTCCCCTTCCCTCCTCTTTCCTCAAATTTGTAGGAGGGGGTTAGAGGGAGCTCCATGGGATTCATGGGGTAGGAGGGGCTCGAGCCCCCCAGACCCACCGCTGGATCCGCCCATATTAAGTGTAAATGCAATACCTCACGGTGGGAAGTCCACATTCCTTGGTCAAGTAGCATACTCTCCAATATATCCATCTTTTGCGCTCAGGTTGCCTACACTTCGGGTTGAAAGTTGCAGCCACTCTACGTAGTCCTCCGGTTCTTGTTAACACGGCTTTCATGAACCAGAGTTCACAGTCAGTTCTTGTCAATCCGGTAAGCTCTACTTCCTGTAGGTGAGTCATGGAAATCTCATGGGATGCCCAATGGTCTGGGTGATCACATTTGAGATCTAATCCTTCACATTGATTATATAACTGCAATATAGACATGTAGGCTTAGTGCAACTAATTGGAGGGAGAAATCATCTTCTGAAAGTGGGATGAGTAGATGCTCACCACACTATGAAAAGAAGGGTAAATGGAGGCCGAGGTGTCTAAGATTTTTGAATCGCGTGAGGCTTGCCACGCCAACTCCAAAGTCATGCCGCTCGAACACACCGGAAACATTAACGGTCAGAGATGTGACATGCATGACTGAGCGGTGGAACATTACATTTTATCATGTCCACGTCCTCCTTGCATATCTTATCAGGATAAAAAGAAACAAGCAACGGCAAACCGGATAAATTAAGCATACATAAAAGGATAACAAAGTTTATGCAAATCCAGCGCATAGAACAAATGTAATAAGTCCAAGAAAGAAAACATTGGATATTAAGTACAAATATTTGGAGAAATAAACGGGCTGTTGCATTTCTCGTAAAATTGCTAATTCCATGGAAATAATTAAAGCAAGTTAAAGTCGTCTGACATATAGATGCACAAGAAAATTTAAATAAAAAATCCATCCATTTATAACTCACAAATTAAATGATGCTAAATTTAATATTGATTGAAAGTTGCAGATATTGTAGGACCCCTCATTCCTATATAAAATTATTGAGCTTTGTGAGACATATACACCTCGTCCAAGAGACGTTACCTTTCGACCTTCAAGAATCACGTCAAGGCATGTGAGTGAGCTACAGTGCTTGAGGAGTATGTTAGTATCGTTCTCGGCCTCGTCAGAATCAGAGGGACGGTGTGCCATCAGATAGAGCTTGAGGCTTCGCACGTGTGCCAAGTCACCATCGACGTCCAGCCTCGAAGGGGGATGGGCTAGTTGAAAGAATGCGAGTTCTTCCAGCCTTGGAGCCGATACCCTGAGCGGCTCGTAGCAGCAGATGTCTATGTGGAGAGCCCGGAGGCTCGGAGTCCTCAACTCCAGCGACCTCGCGTTGACATCCTCCACCCAGAGCTCCGACAGCACATCGGCGTCAAGCTGCATCCCTTCATCGGAAGAAGGAAGGCGAAGCTTGCTCATGCGCAGCTTCTGCAGGCTTTGGCAATTCGCTGACGACACGAGGCGGGCAAGGAGGTGAGCGCCGCTGCGTGCGATCTTGATCCTTTCGAGCGAGAGATCCGTGAGCGTTGCGAATTTCATGGTGGTAGGGAGCCGGAGTCCTGCACCGCCTAGTGCCAAGTGCATGGTCTCCAACCTTACAGGGCTAGGAAGAAGGTCGTCAATAATCACAAAGGGCTGCTGATCTGCGCCGCTGCCTTTCTCGCCGTCGTCGTCCTCCTCGTCGCTATCCAGCCTTGCGCGGAGTCGACGGACGCCGCCTGCAGCGGCTGTTCCAGGTTGCGCGCAGCGTACGTCTTCGTGTACGAGATCGCCAGGCACTCGACGGCGCAGCCGGATCGGGCACGCCGGACAAGGACGACGTTCACGAAGGAGACGTACCGCTCCAAGGCGGCGCGGTGCTCGTCGCCGCCGGCTGCCCTGGGCACCGGCCGGGAGGCGAAGCGGAGCGCGGGGGCGCGCGCCCAGAGGCCGCGCCACCGCCGCGAGAGCGCGCCCGTGCGCGCCGCGTCCCCCACGTCGCCCACCAGCTCGAGGACGCGGAGGAGCACGTCGTCGTCGAGGCCGCTGATCCGGTCGGCGTCACCGGCAGCCGGCGGGGTTAGCCTTGCGCGTTTTGCGCCGCGCGCGTCCGCCGGCGCCGTGGAATCCAAGCGGCGAGATTGGCGGGCGCCCTCGCCTCGCTTCTAGAAACAGGTGCCGGCTAGGGCGGCTCGTCTCCGTAGATGCAGGGAACTAGTAGTTGCGCAGCGTAGCGGCGAACGGCCCTGGGTTTTGGTGAGCGCGGCGGCCGTGTACGCGTCGGAATCGACCATGTAGCCGGCTCACACACCGGCGGGGTGGCCCACTCGCATCGCATCCAGGCCCTGACAAGTGACAATGGCCCCATCCATCCTGGGTGACAAATCAGAGATTCAGAGCTGTCCGCTTGCCCTCCCCGACAGGTCGAGCGCAACGAGCCAGTGGTTCAGTCCCTGCCCTACAGCAACAAAAGCGATGCCATGCTCGTGTTCATGCCGGCACATACTCATCACCAGATGATCAAATCGATTGCAGAAAGGTTTTTTTTCCCGAAAGATCAATCGGTTGCACAAACTAGAGTTGCAACGAACCACGCGCACTGATTGACACGGATTCCAGCACTGCCGTGCTGTGTATGCCCATTGCCCAATCTGCAAGCTACAGAGTCATGGCTGTATTTTTTTCAGATCTTTGCTGCCACATTTCAAAAATAAAATAAAATATGAACCTCCTCCTGGTGGACAGTGGATAGCTTGCTACAGTTCATTTGCAATTACTTATAGAAAAAATTCCCATGGAAACCATATGGAACCCTTTGAGGTAGAGTAATTTTTGCTACAGGCTCCTCTGAAAACCTTTTTGCGTCAATGATGTAGACCTAGAGAAGACAAGAAATCTGGTTAACTAGGGCATGCAAGGAAGTAATGAACAGCGATGTGACATACTCTTCAAGCACACAATTTAATTACCTGAGAGATGTTTGTTCCCTCGTCATGGACATATGTAACTATCCATCCATCATCTTCATCAGTTCCATTTTCCTTTGCAACAAATTGAACTCCAGAGCAGAACTGTTTCTCTTGTAAGGTGTGGTACTCCACTGAGATAAACTACTTGCTTTCCTGAGGTTTTTTTCTGATACTTTATTCTGTGTGCTAACGAAACATATATGATACTTTGTGCAATACTTAGTAGTAACTAACCTTATCTGGCTTGTCGAAGTGCAGCTTTGCTATCATCTTGAACTTAAACAAGCCTGCACGCTTACACAGAATTATATGCCATGAACATGAATTGTGTAACAGGTTGGACAGCAAAGGATATTACCTGTTTTACTGGTTGCTAAAGAGTCAACTACTTGAGCATATCCATACTTGTTTCTAATGCCAATAAATTTGTCATTGATGACAGGGAAATCCATTGCAACATTCTCACTGGTAATATAACCTTCATTTGCAGTGCCACTTTCCAAATTTAACCTCCATTCATAAGGGCGAGAAAAGAGAATGCCATCTAGTGAAGGATCAAAATCTTCTAAGTCCTTATCAGGTCGGAGAAATGCCCTTCCAAACCATTTTGACTTGTCGGCTCTATGACGGTCACTAGGGATAATAGAACCAAGTATCCAGCAGCCTCTGACAACAACCTGTTCACATTTTTTTTTTGTCAAAGTACATAAAACAGAAAAACATGAACAGCCCTGATATAAAATATTATTACTACCTATGGAAAGTTTATTGTCATATGACTCCCTTTTATCTCTATCTGTTGGGATGCATTTTAGATTTTATAGGAATTACCTCATTTCCATACTCAAAGCAGTTAAATAAATGATAACTGCAGTGGTTCTCGACATCAAACCATATGATGGACTCAGCATCACCAAAACGAGGCATTACCCCGATGCGTGATTTTCCATTCATGTCATTTTCAATAAATCTGAAGATAAATATATGCACATTGTTATGGTTGAATCTGCACTGTAAATATGATGCATAAGGAGTTCACTTACGGCTTTTGTAAGAATGTTCTGGATATGCCAAATCTGAGAGGATAGTCCATTATAATATTGTACCTATAATATATGAAATATTTGTTAGAGAAAAGGTGATGTTTAGAGGTATCTAATATGACTCATAAACAGAACAAAACATACTTTGTAGTTACTCCAATGTCATGAATGAGTTTGCTTTCCTCAAACTTGAGATCAACCTTGTGAAGAAGCTTCTCGCCATCAGCTTATTCATGTAAAAGGGGCATCAATAGTTAACAGAAGTTGTGGTGTATGATAAAATATGTGAAATGACAACTTTTAGCAGTGTGTCCTATAAATGTGCAGTTAGTATCTAAGATAATGCCATAGATAAAAATTTGATGTGTCCAATTCATATTCCACATTCATATCTGGAACTATTTTATCTTATTGTTCAATGCAGTCATGTTAAAATAAACTATTAAGTTTACACATTGGTTTACACCTAAATACTGTTTTTTTCATCATGTATTTTTTTTACATGTTGGATGTTAGATTGTTTAACATTTCACAACTTACACGAAATTACTCCAAGCACATAGTGTGGTTTTTCAGTGTTTGTCGCCATTATCACCAGGTCTCCACGTCCATGAATCTTCTGTAAAAACAAACCATTATGTGCGAATTTGTTGTTCAAGATTTATAGTTAATAATAGCATAACAGGATAAACAATATTTAATAACTCATTATTAAAATACTATGATGCTCCTGCTTGTTAAATTGTGAACCATGTTGTGAACTTGTGACCTTTTTTTTGGCCTGTGGACTGGTAAAGGATCCTTAAATGGTTAGAACAACTGCCCTTTTTTCGTGAACATTTGCAGCAAGGAGTTTGTGGGAGAAGTAGTTAACAGCTGCCGTTGCATACCTTTGGACGACTAGTGAAAGGTTGGTCCCAAGCTCCATTGATGCTATAAGGTCCTAGCGTGTTGAGATTATTGATGTCGATTTCGTATGGTAGATGGTTTTCCGTGACAGCAAAAGCTCGTCCCGCATGCTCAAATATGTTAGTATTTGCGCTGTCCTTCACAGCTTTTCCAAATCTCAACTATGCCATAAAAATTCTGTCAGAATTGCAGAATAAGCTATATAGCACTTTCATGTACAGATGAAGAATTTTGGCATTTGTTTTCTGAGTGATCAATGAACTCGATGGCAGTATTCTTAGTATAACAGCCTTTCTTCATGAGCTTATAGTTTTCAAAAAATATATATACTGGAACTTTTTTCATAGAAATTAATGTTTATCGTAACTAACTTTTAGCAATTAAAATTCCATTTGCCATTGATTCCATCTATTTTTACTGTCAAGTTTTGTAAGACTTACAATATTAAGAACGAATGCGACTAGTGTTGCATAGGGTTCTCCATCAGCAGATGGCACAAAAGCCACTTCATTCTTTTCTCCCTCTAATTGAAAGGTGTCTGACTCCACATACTTGTTCCTGTAAGATATCTTCCATTCTCCTAGACTGCTCTTGTTAAAGTACACAGCATGTAGCATTCCATGCCCTTCGTAATACATGTATGATGTTGAACCAAATATGGAATCTGCTATTGTGTGGGTTGGATGGAGAGGGTTTGGACCTGTCAAAGTAGTGAAATACGTCAGGACATGGATACTCTTTAAGCTATGACTTCAGTCCAGAAGCTTTAGGCGCTTGGATGACAGCTTCCTGAACATTTTACTTGTAATGTGTTGTGAATCTGAACTCATCGATACATTCAATTGCGACGAGTGATCCGTACTGTATGGAACATGATTCAAGTGGTGGAGCTCACCATTTCTTATGTAGACACCCTCAGGAAAATCTTCTGGGACCTCTCCGCTGAGATCGTTGAGTAAAACCACCTCGCCGATTTCGTTAACAGGTCGAAAATTCCCCTGTAGACGAGATTTGTTCAATTTTGTTTGTAGTAATATGAGTTCGGTAAAATCATCATCGGGTCTAGAAAAGTTTGCTAAGAGGCCGTTTGGATCCCCTCATTTTGAAGGAATTGAAATCTACTTAATAAACTAGGTTATTTGGCTTAGAATTTGGCATCCCACCACTTTAATTCACAGGGTGGAAAATGGAAATTGATTCTATACACCATCAAACTATATTTTTATTCCGTAACTTATAGCACGCTTTTTGGCTCACTCCTCTCTATAGTAGAAATATAGCACATAAGTATCTCCCTCATATGACTAACAGTAGTATACAAATATATTCCGTATATAATCATATTAGACTAATAGATTTGTGTCTAAATTATGATTATTAGAATGGAATCCATTTTTGAAAAATATTTGAATATTCAACAAACATTAAGCAGAAGCATCTTGCCCTCGCTACCAGTACACTGACAAAGAGTACCGCATAAGTGAAAGAGACTAACGAAGATATGCTAAAAGAAGTAAAGAACCAGTCAGACCTATATATAGGCCAGTTAATTTCAAGCACCCCCCCCCCCCCCCCCCCCCCCCCCCCCCCGCGGAATGCAACGAGTAATAAAGTCACTTGTCACTTTTAAGTTCAAACCTAAAAGGAGTATCAAGCAGTAATGCAAGTGAGAAAAGATCAAATAAAAAAGACCATCTTTACACGTTTACCTGATTCAGAGCGGGCTGCTCGGAGAATCTGTATGCAGTGTCTATGAATCGTTCCAGGAGATTTGAAGAAACTGACTCCAGAGTTTTCGACATTTCCCGCAGGAGGGCCTGCTTGTTCTTCGATCCAGGCGATGGCACCTAAACCGACGGCAATTTAGAGGTGTGTTCTTGTTATCTTACTTACTAATGCTATCTACTGA
Organism: Panicum miliaceum; assembly: GCA_032594955.1. Taxonomy (NCBI): domain Eukaryota; kingdom Viridiplantae; phylum Streptophyta; class Magnoliopsida; order Poales; family Poaceae; genus Panicum; species Panicum miliaceum. The sequence goes on from CM064071.1 coordinate 2,669,918, forward strand.
CTTCTATATATGTTCTGGTCGGCATAGAACTCCAACTTGATAAACACATGGATCGGAGTTGATTTGATCGAGAAGCGAAAGCGACAGCAGGCTCGATCATCTCAGCTCTTTTTGCCACTTGGTCTGTGCACTAGTGCAGGAATGAGGAATGGCACAGCCTATATGCTAACCGCCTAGACCTAGATAGACGAGAGGCTCAGCAAGACAGCAACATGTTGCATCTATCGCTGCATGACGATACTTTGATGGCATTTGGCGGAGCGAAGGGGGGTGCTCGATCTGCTGGAGCCCTGTGGCTGTGGATGTGCACGCGCCACCACCTGCCGATGGTGGGTTTCAGGCTGCTGCTGCTGCCGCCGCCTCCAGCAGCTCCAGCTCCGAACATGGCGCGCGTCGTCGTCGTCGCGGGGAGGGACGATGGCTCCTCGTGGAGAGAGACGACGGCGGCGCCGCGGCAAGCCATGGCGCGCTGGCCATCGTTATAAAGACGCGCGCGCGGGCAGGGCAGGCGCCGGGACAAACGTGGCTTATTCCGTTTTGGGCTCCGCTGCGGAGAGGAATAACGCGGCCTCATTGGTCGGCGGCCTGGGGGCGGACGAAGAACATCGTGGGCATCGATCACAGAGACGAGACACATGGGAGCACGTAAAATAGGCAGGCTCGTGTTGGCGTTTTCAGGCAGATGTCAGCCTGATCCAAAAGAAAACACAAGATCAACAGGGCACGCGGTGCAAATGGGAGGGGGTGGCCAATGCGGTCAGCAGCCGTGCAACTAGGGCTCGGTTTAACGCGCGTGGACTGCGAGGGCGTGGCCAATGGGGGGACGGCCTCGAGATGGCAGCGGATTCGTCTTCTCCGGAGCCAGTGACGGTAGGTACGCGTACGCCGGTGAGAGAGAAGATCGACGGAACGAACGAATATGCTCGTGAATTGTGATCGATCACTGGCGTCGAGTCCGGCCTTGTGCGACATGGCATCGCGGCAGGACAAGCGACTAGTGGGCATGGTGGTGCCATTGCCATGGGGGCCATGCCATCGCAGTCTCGCTAGCCTAGCTGTTGGCAGGGTTCGCCCCTGCTTCGTCATTTCTTCGGTCACTGGAACGTAGGGCGTGCCCGATCCAGGCCACTCGTGGCATTTCTTCGGTCAATGGGAAGAGTCATCTATTTGCTACCACATGTACATATTACCACAAGATCTATCTCGGCCATTGATTTCACTGCATACACCTGTTGATTGCACCTCACCTACCCATGAACTTTTCACCTACCAATAATCAATCTCATCATTTAATTATTCAAAAATGAAGGGTCACGATAAGAAGGTGAACGTAATCACAGGCCACTAGGTGAACAAAGTTTTGAATATTTAATTTGCTATATTGACATGCTACTTGCTGGCTCAACCTACAGCTCGCTCAACTCGCCATCGCCTAAACATTGCTTTAGTCGCTCAACTCGCCTTGCAAAACCGTGTTGCGGTCATACCGTGTCAACCATGCAAGCCGTGTACGACCGAATTTGACCATTTAAATACCGTGTACGACCGAATTTGACCATTTAAATAGGCTGCTCGTGTAATCACCGTTGACTATCGAGTAAGTTTACACGCCGTGTACTCATTCTACACGGCCATGTAGGAGAACACTGACCACAAACATGTGGTCACATGTACATATGAAAAATCTATGTCCCGCTGGTTAGGCCTCCTCTAGAACATACCAGGATTCATGAGAAAAAAATATATAGGTAGGATTTAAATTCTTTTAAAAAAATTCTTTGGAACAAAGAACTAGTCATCCTGAAATTTACAAAAGTTTCTATATATAAGAATTTTAGAGAAAATCTTTTTCCACGAAAATTACAGGACAAACGTAGCATATACTGAACCCAATAAATACACACCCGCTCTACCCTACGAGCAACTCGGGAAGACACCTAGCTACCACTAAAAAGAATGTGAGCACCCGTACTCAATTAGGAAACCTAATCACTGATTGGCCGGAGTGGTGCAAAAACATATACCAGTAGGAAACTAGGAATCACATGTGATACACATGTACTGAAAAAAAAAAGTGGAGGCTGGGCATCACACAAGGGAAATGTCCAGGTTACCAGGTACACAACACAATGCAGAGGCTGGGCTGCTCAACAACCACGCAGACGCAGGGCAGGATGCGGCTGCGGATCGCGAGGGAACGGCCAATGGATGCGTACGTCTCGAGCTGCGCTGCTGAGCTAGCAGCAGGGTTGTCCTTAATCCTCATGTCCTGTGTGTGCAAGAGGAGGCGGAATATACCAGCTCGTCAGATTCCTACGCATCGGCATCTGGCAGGGCACGTTTTTCACAGGCACCATGGCAGCGAGGTCTCACATTGCGCACCAGATGATCGAGCGCATTCAGAACCAACACGGGCATTGCGAACATTGATAAGGAAACTGCATCAAGTTCGCCATGTTCCCCAGCTCAACATTCTGTAGCCAAATGCTCCATGCCATTGAGGAGGCACAAAGACATGGCCCAACCCGAGACAGAAAATAGATACACAGCGTGTGATGATTCTTTTTATCAAGTCCAGACATAAGCCACGCAAGACAACCGTATCTCCATTTTCATTGTTCATGTCACGACGATGCTCGCAGGGCGCTAGCTGCTGCGTCGGGCTTTGGGAACAAAGCGCCACAAATCGACAGCAATGTCCACCTCCCTTTTCTTGTGGAACTTGTAAGATTGGGGTAGATCGTAGCGCAGCTGCAATGTAGGGGAGGGGGAGAGATTAAGAACCCAGCTGCGGGACTAGGACCCTTGGAGAATGGCTAGGTAAGATTATCTTACAGCATTTCATTATTTTAATACCTTCCTGTTAGTAACAAGGAAAAGCGACTGGAGTTTATATGCTTACCTCGCATAGAACCTCAGCACTGACAGCACCGAAATCACGCAAGGCTGCCTTCTTGATATGCTGACGATTAGAAACAAGAAAAAACAACGTGACATGGCAAAAATTACCAAAGACATGAGGATTGAAAAACAAATAAAGATTGGCATGGTAAGGATCAATCGTGGATTTTCTGTTCTTGTTTTGGGAAAAACATACTTCTCTAGTGGAAGTCTTGTGTAGGGAATAGACAGCCTGCGAAGCAACCTGTGAATAGCAAATCGGCACTTAAAACGTCTATGGCATACTCTTTCAACGGAAATTGCCATAGAAATCAAACACCATTCTGACCTTCAAGCCCATAGAAAGGAACTCCATGTCTGCTCCTTTCTTTCGTGTCCCAAAAGGTGGATTCATGACAACGGTGTCAACAAGGAAGCCTGCACCAAATTACTTTCTATCAGCCAAAGTGGCTGGGGAATGCTTTGGAATACTGAAAGCATAAGCATATGATTCAATTTAGAAGAAAAAGAAGACATTTAAATGTGGTGCATTTGCTCCGTATGATGCTGTTTGATCAACTTTATTGGCCTGATCATTGATCGGACCAATAATTGTTACAACTATGAACCACTAGCTGCTGATAAACACAGTTCAATCTGTACTGAGATCAATCTGCAATGCAGGTTCAGCAAGGACAGTATAATTATGGCTGTGAAACGGGTCTCTAGACATTGTTCGAGAAAAAAAAAGTTTCTAGACATGAACTACTTAAGAGTTAAGACAGTCGCAGTCTGTAGAGTTTGTATGGTAACCACTAACCAACAAACACTAGAGGTCCACTTCTGCCTAGTTAGATTATGTAAGCACTCGAGAAGAATACCTTTCAAATTTAAGCTCTTTATGTCAGACCAAATTAAGTCGATATCCAGCTGCACAATCAAACATTTAATAAGAAAAAGACATGTCAGTATGTCACTGGCAAGTGAGGAAATATAGTTAGATACAGATAGCTAAGTGTGAGTCAGTAAATATTATTTTCAGCTCTACTTGAACAGTGTTTTAATATAGCCATGGAACTTTTTATGCCAGATAATAGAAGTCAACCAATGAGTGAAAAATTATCATGCAAGAGGCAGTGAAAACAGATGACATAGGAGAACTTAAAGACACTCCACCGAATACAAAATAAGTGTTGTTCTGTTATATAAGAATACAAGATTGAAAAGGCCATAGGGAAACTAATTTCTACGAGGAGTCAAGGGCACATTTTATTTTTATCAATTTTACACAAACTGAATTCACTATACTGCAGTGTTGTATGGCATAGCTGGGGTGTAACCAATAAGCCCAACCTAATAACATTACCTATAATAATTGATTCCCACCATTAAGCTTATATGATGCTATGTGGAAGGGACAATTCAATCTATGGAATCAGCCCAAAACAGCTCAACCATGTGGCCCCAGCCTATGGGCTCAGCTTAAGAAACAAAGGATGGTTTTGAAGCTAGGGCGGCAAGCTGCTAGTGTGTAATTATGTAATAGAATATATTTTTGGTCCCTCACATGATGTCAACACAGAATCCATAGATCTCAAGTTTTACTCGGAATGGAACTTTGAGATTCAAGGATATCTAATTGTACACGTTACCCTTTTTATAACTTGAAGTAGAAATGCAATTAGCTATTTAATGTGCTACTCCTCTCCTCCCATGGTCATTTTCCTTTAAAATATAGAACATGCAACTAGGAGATAATAAACTAAGCTGGTAGCTTTGCTAAAAAACCACACTAACATCTGTTTTAAGCATTGAAGCTATGTACAACTTTTAACAAGACCGTGACAGGAAGATACAGATTAGCATTCTGCACCACATATGTGAGAATTATCATATAGAAGTGTTTAGAATTTGAAGGTGATGCAATTCATAAACAATTAACAGGTGAAAACAAGAGAGGATTAATAAAGTGAAGGGTTCTCCCTTTCAGAATAAAAGAGTAGTTAAAGTGGAAAAGTAAGAACCAAAACAATGGCATACCTCCAGATCAGCAGAATTTTCTTGAGCAAGTTCAAGTGATTGTGGGTCAATATCAATACCGATAACATGTCTGTTAATCTCAATCACAACCATTGTGACTAATATTAGAAATGGAGGACAAAAAAGAGACTAGCAACAAAAACCAATCAGATACTAAAGATACACGTTGATTTATAATTCCCTATAGCAATGAGTATTTAAAAGTATTCTGCAGTATCTGAATTCATTATATGCCATGGAATAATATACTGCGATGTTTTAGCTTCCCCTAAAACAAGTGTGAATAATTACTAGCCAAGCAAGAACTTAAGCAGCACAATCTATCACCACACAATTGCAGAGGCAGCCACTGTTTATTTTGATCAATCAGCACATGATGAGCGTCAGGATTAAGAAAGTGGTGATGCTATTGCATAGATAAAAGGGGAAAATTTTAAGCAGACACAAGAGGGACAGTCAGAGAGAACATGATTGCCCAAAATTACAAGCTCAAACATACTCACTCAGCATCCAGTAGAGCACTCGCCACTGCCAGGGTGCCACAGCCACAGCCAAAGTCAGCTACCACTTTGCCAGTTATGTCGTCGAAACTATTCTCCGCCTGATTGGTTTATCAAATCACAATAAACATGATAAAGCTAAGTAAAAATATCGCACCATAATGAGTAGAATTTCAGCATCTGACTGCCAATTGCACCAGATCAGCACAAAACACACAAAAGAAGTATCTGTCAACTTAAGGCTTTCGTGTGCACTTTTATCGAGACAAACAGCCAGTGAGCCATGGCCAAAGGTTGAATTATAGACAAAACCAACGGAAACATAGGAACTGGAATATTCCAAAGCTCAAACTTCGATGGAAGTAATCAAAGGTCCCATCGATGACAATTGCCAGTCAAAGTTAATAGCATAGGCAGTCTTGTCTACTGCCAAAATTGAAATCTGAATGGACAACTAAATGCATAACAATCGTCTTTTTTCTCTGTGAAATAGCACTGAAGCAGCTACAATTCCAGAATAAAGCCACCCTACACCAGCCGTGAACCCGTGAACCTATAGTCAAGTAGCTCAGCCGATGCAGAACCAAAGCTGTGCACTTGGTGGCACTGGCAGTCAATTCCATAATTCCACTCGCACCACAACAAAGCCCCGCATCGCATCCCAGAACCATCCCGAGAAGAGAAAGATAGAATCCTTCCCTCCCGAAGCAAAGCCGGAAAAGCATCGGAATCGGAGCAGGATGCAAGTGCAGCACTAACCGTGTAGAGCATCCGAGACGCGATGTGAGGGCCCGTCGGGTACTGCTCCAGCTCCACCTGCGCCAACAACGCCGCCCAAAGGCAAAAGTAAGATATTCCCCCGCTTTTCCCCCCTTCCCAAAATCAGGCTCGAGATGGGAAAGAAAGAGAGAAAGAAAGGTGAGACGCGGCGGCGGTAGCGTAGTACCTTGGGGGCGGGGAACTGGGTCAGGCCACCCAGGAGGCCCTCCAGCTGCTTCAGCTTCATCTCCTCCCCCGCCCGTCGCCGTCGCCGTTGCCGTTGTTCCGGTGCGGGCGGAGCACACGACGGACGCCGTGGAGTGGAAGCGGTGGAGCTCTTGCTGCCGGCGAGGCGAGGCGAGGCGGCGAGACACTGGCGCCCCGGACTCCGCCGAGGGGGCGCAGCGCTTTTAGGGCCGGTACGGGTAGGCCGCCAGCCCCGCTGACTGGTCTGGGCCTTCACCGCACAAGTATTAGCACGATCGGCCCACAATTACTAATGGGCTGCAGGTGTTAAGAGGCCGAGGAAGAAAGCCCATAACTAACTAATGAAAAGAAACGTGGCAAAACGGGCTCGGTAAATTAGGCCCATCTCCCCGTTCATTTCGTTTTGAAAAAAAGTCCTTTTAACCTCCTTGAACTTTGGACGAATCCGCATTTTCTCCCTAGACAATGAAACCGTCCGTCTATACTTCTCGGACTCGTGATACCGGACGTATCCTCCCTGGTTGGTTTCTCTCAGTGATTTTCTCCTTTCCTTTTATGTTTATTTTGATTGAATATTTAAAAAATTATAGTAAATCACAATAAAATTATAAAATGGAAAATCAAATTTTTTTGGACTACACAGGAGTAGATCTATGCAATGAACATATTATATTATATAATTTAGTAAAACAAATTTATTGTACTTTTAGATATATACTTTTCTATAATTAATTTATAGCTACAGTTTTCGTGGTCCAATTATGGTGAAATTTTTATGGTGGGCTAATAATTATATTATTGATCTTTACTAAAAATTTCACGCTCATTGGATCATGTATGCTTGAGAAACTGAAGAGTCTCTGATATAGCTTGGAATTTAGTTGCTCAAGCATACATGATCCAATGAGTATGAAATTTTTATTACAGCTCAGGCATATAATGCTTTACACACCATAAAAATTTCACCATAATTGAGCCACAGAAACTGTATCTATGAATTGATTATAGAAAAGTATATATCTAAAAGTACAACAAATTTTTTTACTAAATTATGTCATATCGTATTGTCACTTCATAGATCTACTCATGTGGAGTCCAATAAAATTAGATTTTCTATTTTATGATTTTTTTTTGTGATTTACTATGATTTTTTAAAGATTCAGCCAAATAAATATAAAAGAAAACGTGAACAGCCAGGGAGGTCATGTGTCCGGTATCGCGAGTCCGAGAAGTCCAGATGGACGGTTTCATTGTCTAGGAAGGAAAGACAGATTCGTCCCAAAATTCAAGAGATAAAAAGGACTTTTTCCTTACGTTTTCCTAAAACGTTTATGTGGGCCGTTCTTGCGTGGCGTGGAGGTGAGCCATGCGTCGATTGAATTATGTTCTCGGTATGAAAATCGACCGGTCAATATGAACTTCGGAATGGGGGCGAAAAGGAAATTTTGGACTGAATTTAGTGGAGCAGTTTGGACTGAGAAATTAAATTCAGTGGTCCCACGCATTGCACGTACAGATGCTAGCTGCCTTAGCTGAAGAGTTGGAAAGCAATTCGGAGAGAGATGGCACAGAGCCATGTGAGGTCTAATGTCAAGGTGCTTTTCTGCTGCCTCCTGTTTGATGTTGACTGCAAAACTGCTTTAATTTTGAGGATGATGGATGTGCCACATAGGCGGATAGGCCAATTGAAAAGCATGCGTGTATGCATTATTATAGGCTCTCCAAACTGTTGGGGGTTGATATGTGCATAATAGCAATAACTTTTGGTTGATGTGGACTGAATGCTAAAGATAGAATACATAACAAAATGGGAAAACGTAACAAACAAAGCATAATTACAGGCTCCAGCTAATAGTGTATGTCTCTTCATTCACAGATCAAACTTTGAAAGTCTACAATTTAAAGGGCAAAAATTGAAACGGTATCTCAATGTTCATGCATGGAACAAATATAATAAACCTTTGATTGTTGTAACTACAAATGCTGAAATGCATAATGAGATATAAGGTGAGGAGAAATGTTAGCGTATAAATAGGTACCTGTCAACGAACGGCCAGAGGTAGCTAAGCAGGAATAACAGAAAAATTAACCCTACTGATAAGCATATCTGGAGTAATACAGCGCCAAGAGAAGGCAACTTGCAAGAAAGCTGAGTGGCTCTAACTCAGAGAACGCCAATTCAGAAACTCTCATGTCATATATTTTATTTATGCACCAGTTCCACAGGAACCTACACACTTACCGGCAGCTTCAACAAAATAAAGTCAACACACTCTTGTGAAGAACCTCTCGGTCAATCCTATACATATTGACCTTTTCCATGGTGTTGGTCGATCGTGTTAAGTTGGTAATGAGATAGATGTGGACATGACATATATAAGGTAATCATGCCCTTGGTAACATTCGATGAACGACCCAATACCAGAAAAAAAAAAAAGCATGAAAGAGGAAAGAAGTTTTTACAGTCCTTAGAAGGGCACCTACAGGTACAGATTATAACATGAGATTCGATCGGTATCTAGGTACTAAAAATTTGGACATCAGGTACCAAATTGTGGTACCTCCTCAAGGATGGTAAAAACCTTCATGAGGAATAGAAAACGGTTCTAGTTGAGATAAGCATGGTAAAAGCTGAATCAGGACGATTTGTTTTCTCCCTATTTCTTTACAAGTGATAACATAAATTAATTCAGAATTCGATGAAATGCCCACTAGTCAGATAAGCATGTAACTTACCACTAATCACAATCAGAAGCCTTATTGAACATTACTTGCCAATTACTTACATACTTCTCATTATAATCAATTCAAACGAGATATATATTGGACTTATTTAGCATGCAGTGCATTCATCATCAGATCATTCTTCTTGAACTCAAGGGAGTCTAAAACATTGAGCTCTTAGTTTAGTACATATATTCTAGCTCAAAGCTAGAAGTTTTGTCAAAAGCATTATGTCCAATATATAGAGGACACTTTGTCTGGCGCACTAATGAAACAACTTATTCCTTGCTCAGGTGGTCGATGTAAGCTTGGTACCTACATAAGAGGGGGAAAGTTAGAATTATGTAAAGGTTATACATATGTTCCAAATGAAAAAAAAATCATGTATTGTAAATGCTGGTTTTGTAGAGTTTTATTCAAGGCTCATTCATAATATGAATAAAATGGTTTCATCATTTTGTAACCTAGCGATCCAGTTTAAGTATGCTGCCTTCCATTAAGGATAAAGGTATGTTAATCCTTTCCCATATTTTTCTTTACTACGAATTACTCCCTTTGATCATAAATATATATAAGCAGTTTAGGTTTAGGACATCGAGACAGTCTACAAGGTGAAACTTTGACTATTGATTTCTATTAAAATAATTATTTCAAATAGAAAAGCTTGGTTTATAAAACTAATTTTTGATATGGATGTAGTAGAATCAACTTCATGTTATAAAATTATTTGCATTTTTAGCTGTTGATGGTCAAAGCTAGCTAGACAGATTTGAGTGCTAATTTGTGATTGGAGGGAGTAGTAATTTACCATTGAACTACAGAACTGCTTTGACCATATAGAAACAGAAAAAAACACTTATATTCATGTCAAAAGCATACAAAATTTATAGTCATTCAGTAGTCTGTAGTTTATATACTTGAAACAAGTGAAGAATGCTAATCCTATATGCAGGGAAGGATCACAAACAGCAGTGCGAAGGAGTTCCTGGCTAGCGTCATCACCATGACCGCTAGATCCACTAGGCCCAAGGTCCTGGCAGGTCAGACGCAGCACATTCTCCTCACTAATTTCTTGTATCTGGTAAATAATAGCATGAAAATTGAGAACATAGCACGAGCTCTCTTGAGTGTGTGTATATGTATGTGTATATATATATAGAAGGTTAAGTTAATTAAAACTAACATACTTTCAAATTTCTCATAGAATTATGCAATTTTAGCAATATAACTCCCTTTTTGCCTGAAAGTTAGTTACAAGTCTTTCATTTGTTAGCACTGTTCACTAGTTTCAACAAGCAATACTTTCAGACTTGTGTCATATTTAATTGTACAGTCTACTCCATCTTAACTATAGTTATGCCTCAAACTGTACACATTGTATGCTTCTATATATACAGTAGATAATTTAATCGAATATATACACTCAGTATATGTAAACTTTCCCTGAACAATGTTACAATGTCAGTTTTTTTAGATATAAGCAGAATGACACTCTATACCTCAGGAATGTGCACATCACAGGAAGAAATAACATAAATAGCGAACTAAACTTATCACGCACACATATATAATGCGCTACCTTCCTTCTCAAGTCCTTGTTAGAGTCTTGCAGTTGTTGTTCCTGCACAGTTTACTTGGTTAGTATTTCTGGTATTTTAAAAGAAAAAGATATGCCGAAGTTAGGCCAAATTAAATTTAATATGGAAAGTGCATCACCTTACGCTTGAGCTCAAAGAGTTGATCGAGCATCTGCTGGTTCTGTGAAAGTTACTACCGGTCAGGGAATTACTAAAATTCGATCTTATACCATTGTTTTTTATATACCTAGCACTTCTGGTATCAAGGAAATAAATGAAAGTTTGCATAATATGCAGTTTGGCTACCTTTGATGATCTGATATGCTTGAGAGAGATCTCAATTTGATTCTCAAGTTGCTCAAGCTCCTTTATGCTAAGTGGACCCAAGTCCTCACCAAGAAGATTTCTGCAGACCAAGATCAAAATAAACTTAATCAGATAGTAATTGTAGGATGGATATATACACTATTCAAACAGATATAAATAATTCATATAGCTAGGGACAAATGACAAAGTAGCGACATACCTCTGAGTTGTTTGTAGGAACTCAATTCTTGTCTTTAACTTCAAGTACTCCTGGTAATTGCTCTATCAATAGGAAATCAGATCCGCTAATTAATTTGAGTAAATTTTAATCATGAGATATACATAAATACACATGCACTCAGTGCAAATTGTTTACTACTACTTGTGTCCTAGCATGTGCATATAAACTTACTAGGAGATAGCACACGGGAAAACTCAAGTAGGCAAGGACAAGGTGAATATTAAATATCTAGGGGTTGATAACAAAAATATAAATATTAACATCCTGCCCAACAATATCATGATTGGTTGCATTTTAAATGTACTTTGCAATACAAATTATGAGACATGACTGTTTCTTGTTGGTCATATCGGTTGAGCTCGCTAGTATACATGAAAGTATGGATTGAACTCTACAATATGACCAGCATAGATTCCATTAGAAGGTGCAGTGAAATGGTCCTGCACTCATTTCATATTTGAATACCCTAGACACGCCACAACAAATTAAAATATGGGTAATATAAAATCTCATTTAATTCAGTCTATAAAGCGCACATTAAATAAATAAATAAAGTTTTGTTTTATTTTCTTAAGTATGTAATGAAAATTGTCAACATGCATGCACCAATCTCAGTGCCTTAACGTGTGATTCATAATATTTATTGTGCGTATCATATCTCTGATATTTCCCGAAATAATTAAGCTGATAGGTTCTTGACAATGTTTCGCCTAATCATCCAAGAGCTCTTTCAAAATTTATATTTCTTTTCACACATGAAATGAATATATATGGAGTAAAAATGGCATTTAGAAATCAGAATGTTACTAGTTCAGCCTCGATTGGAGCTGATGATGCTTCAGATGCGAAGTTGCAGCTGCGGTATCGCTCCAATGTCTTGTACATGCTGTTGACAAAAGAAGTACTGAGGGTCAACACCAAAATGTTAATTTGATACTTGTGATGTTTATCTTTGCACACATCCTATTAACGTGTACGATTAATTTTGATCACAACCATATAGCAATTCAGAGAAATATATGTAATTATATTATTCAGAGGCTTCCTCTAATCTACCTAGATAAATAAACAAGGTTGCATCAATACATACATCTTTCATTACGATTTTGAATTTTTTAGACGGAAAATGATTTTTATTTTGACAAATGATAACTGGAATTAGTAGCTTTAATTTATAATATTCTTGAATACACATAAAGTGTGCACATTTTCTTGAACAATGACATGCGCATTGTCAGCCTGCATTGGATTATTTCTTATTTCTACATCGGCTCCAGCCCCAAAACAGACGTGCTAGCTGGTACTCTCTCTCTCCATCAGTATAGACTGCTTTGCTGCCTTTGCATACAATATGACACGGTGTTCAGCGTCCCGATACACATGCATTTTGCATAGCCTCTTGCCTGCGACGCCTAAAGAGTGTACGTACGCTGCCTCCTGTCAATGGTCGATTCAAATGCATGCCCCAAACATAGGATAACTCCTCACTCCTGACGGGCCAATCGATACACAACACACATGTAGTACATGTGCCTCTCTGTCTCATCCTGCTGCAGCCGCTCGCACGACAACAGAGAGGAGCTAGACAAGACGTAGAGAGAGAGGATTGATAGAGAGAGAGAGAGGTGTCTCAATTCCCCAATGAAACAGTAGAATCTAAGGAGAAGCCAGAGAGAGAGGTGTCTCAATGGAACAGTAAAATCTAGCCAAGAAACACAGATCAAAATTGGAGAGGCATCAGATCTCTCCAAGAACACGACACTCATCATCAATGGAGCAGTCTTGAACACACACACACACACACAAAAAAAAGCATGATGAACACAGGAGGGATATTTTTTTTAACAAAGTTATGCCTTTCTCCAGATCTGGAGATGCCTTTCTCCTTTGATGAACATCACTAGCAGGCAGCTGCTAATGGTCTCTGACATGCGCTAAAAGGAGGCGAGAAACGTTAGAGCAGCAGTCTACAGATTGAACGGATTGTGAAGTGAGATCATGATCTTCTACCCATATTGAGCTATTGACTGCCTTTTTATAGCAAGGTAACTGAAGACTGAAGTTACTGAACTCTCGCAGTCGCAGAAAACAAAAGAGGAAAGGCGAGCGCTGAGATGATAACACGGCCACCAAACCGATATTTCCCCAAACAGCAAAAAGGAACAGGAGCTATGAGGCTACGATCTACAGGCAGTGAGCCGCAGATCTAAAAGGGATAGCCTTCCCTCGCAAATGAAATCCCACAAAGGAAACACCAAATGGAAATTAAATTTCAGGGAAATTTCTAGGATTTCTACACAAATTCAAAGGAAAGAAATAAAACTAGGCATGATGAACACCAAAGTCCAAATGAAATGAGTATCGTGCACATAAAGTTCTTGGCACACGATGTCAGACATGCATCCAAGTTTCTCAAAAAGATCATAGAGAGCTAGGCAGGAAGAGATCAGGAGCTAAAGATCGATCGGCGGCGGTCGTGCGCATGGAACCGTGCTTGAAGAAGGGAGGTAGGGTTAAGGCAGGTGTGGGGCACGAACCATGAGGAGGTGGAGAACTCGAAGAGGCGGCCGCGGCTGGAGAAGATGATGAGGGCGACCTCGGCGTCGCAGAGCACGGACAGCTCGTACGCCTTCTTGAGCAGCCCGTTCCGGCGCTTGGCGAACGTCACCTGCCGGCTAATCTTGTTCTCGATCCGCTTCAGCTCCACCTTCCCGCGGCCCATCTCTTCTTCCTTCGTTCCTAAGCTCTAGCTAGGAAGCTCCGATTATTCCCCTCTTCTCTTTAGAGCAGCAAGATCTTTATTCTCTCCGCTTCTTGCAAACACTTTCTCCCTCCCTCCCTCCCTCCCTCTCTCTCTCTCTCTCTCTCTCTCTCTCTCTCTCTCTCTCTCTCTCTCTCTCTCTCTCTCTCTCTCTCTCTCTCCTTCTTGCAAGCACTTTCTCTCTCTTCTCCGTCTCCCCTTGCTGCTACTTGTAGTAGCAGTAGTTTCTCTCTTTCTGGCCTTGACACCTTGTGGAGTCCTCGTGGAGTATACTACTGTAGTAGCTTGGTTATGCTATGCACGTACGGCCATGGCTCCTATTTTCCTTTGCCTTTTATCGTCCGTCGTCCCCTTCCCTTCTCACTCTGAAAAGTCTCTCTCCCTCTCCTCTCTCGCATGTCTGTTCTCTCTTCCCCCCCCCCCCCTCTCTCACCTTCTGTCTCTCTCAAAAAAGCCTCTCTCTCTCTGTCCTCTCTGTGTACCTGTCAATCGGCCATTGCTCTCACTGTTGCTTTCCCCCCCAACTTGCTCAAGCAGCCTATGCCAAGCGGCGACGTGATTGGTGCCTGGCCACGGCCCGAACCTGCCCCTGGGATGGCTTCGTGGCCCACATGGCAGCGGCAGCGTCGACGTCCTTTGTCGACGTCCTCGTCCGCGGCACGCGTGCCGCTGCTGCGAGCGTAGGGCAAAGGGGAGCGAGAGGGCATGGCGTGCAGGCCCGATCGATAGGGTGTTGGGGCACGTGTCGATGGCTCAGGGGCTGCCTAGCCTCATGCGTAGTGGTGGCTCAACTTTGGCTAGGCTACACGCATGGCTAGTGCGTAGGGAGCAGTGACACACATGTCTTGACTCGAAGAATGCAGAGAAATTCACGGAGATCTCAGGTACGAGTTGATTCCTAGTCATGTAGTACCTTCAAAACTCGCATGTTTCGAGACGGGCTCACTATTTTTAGTACGCAAATATAATCTTTATCTATTTCTAAAGTATATAGCATTTTCACCTTAATTTTTAGTTTGGTCCAACTTCTATCACCAATACGTGGGCCTTGATCCATCCAGTATGCGAGGCGGACCAACCCTCCGTGTTCACGACTCGATCACATAAAAATTCCTATAAATTAACGTACGGATAGCTATACGTATTCGATACTTATATAAGATTTGTCCGTAGCAACGCACAAACATATTTGCATAGTATATATAAATATGAGGGGTGTATGATTAAGGCCTCACTCAACCTTAAGTGGCCCTGACATGTAATGAGGTTTGCCCCCAATGTGTTTAAAACTATGGGCCAAGATTTAAGGTGGATCCCACTTGAAAACAAAATAATCTCTTGTGGTTTGGTAGTTGGCAGGTGGTGGAGGAGAAGAGCAGAAAACAAAGAAGAAATTGTATTTTTAACGCTTCAGACCTAACCTTAAGCTTAAGGCCCCTGTCTATCTCTTTTTGGACCTTAAGGCCCCCTCCTAAGTATATGTTCTTCGGTCCTAAGACTACCTTTTTGGCTTAAGACCTCCTTGTGAAACCCCACGGGTGCTCTAAGTTGAATATGTTTTTTCTCCTAGTGATATGGCATGCCCACAATTTGGACATCAGTACATCAAACTTGTGCATTTATCAGTGCACCTTTTATTACAAGCATAATGCTTAGAAAAATATTACATCAACTTGTAAACAATGCACCATGATTTTATGCCCCTCAGAGATCGGTATCAATGTTTATCATGATTAATTTTAGGTCTTAGGAGAATAACATGACGATAACACAATGAATATGCTCGTGAATAATCTTGGAAACAGTGATGACACAAAACTCATAGTATTTGTATCGTGCGCGAGAATATATGCTCGTGACTAATCTTAGAAATAGTGACACGGAACTTGTACTATTAGCAAAGGACGCGATTCTACCTATACATATATAGGCCCATGACTCGTGAATATGCATTCAGCAGCTACGTGTACTGTTGTTGTCCATGCATGTGTTGTGAGATCTGTGCTGGCCTAATTTGAGGGTACAAAGTGGCACCACCATGTACGGGCAAATCATGTACACGCATACGTTCACATGTACGCGCACTACTCAACTTATGACCATGAATGCACGCACGCCGCACACTCGATCTATATGTGAAACTAGGCTCGTTGATGTTGAGAGCCACCACCATCGGCGTGCTATCGACAGGTTCATAGTCATAGCCACATTAATGAGATCCACGGGCCGCTAAAAGTACTTTGATCCGGCCGTGTGGGTAGGGTTCCGTTGAAATATTCAATGCATACTTGAAACATTCTACGAGATTGTGGAAATTACAAGAAACTACCTTTGCAATTTATAAGGATAAGAATAAGATCATGACAAGGTAAGAAGGTTCTATAAGAGTGAAGGACATGTATGATTCATAGTTGTCATGCTTCATGATGAAGTGTGGAATATTCTAGAGAAGAGATATTTGTATGATAGGATAAAGATGGAGAAAAGTCTAGAATTGTAGAAGAGTGTAGAAGGTGGACACATGGCAACATCATATGAGCCATGGAGTCCTATATATATGGGGTCACTCCCCTGCCCCAAGTCATGTCAAGTAAAAGCCATTTGAAGATGACATAGGTAGCCACCATGGATAATTGAGTGACATGCCATTGGATGGCATGAGTAGAGTGTGGTAGGGTAGCCACATAAAAAGTGTAAGGTTATTGGGTTGTCAACAGAGAAGTTGAGTTCCTTGTAGAGAGTTGGTCTCCCATATTGGTGTCCAGGTGAAGATCTCATAATTATAGTGTGGATATAGGGTTCACGGAAAGTAGTATCACATTACTTTGCTATCGCTTCTCGGAAGTTGGTGTCAAGGTTAGGGGCTCCGATTTCTCAACAGGCTCAAACCAATCTCTGCATAAAATTCGTCCAGTTGCTTGACGAAGTATAGCTATTTCCTCGCGACACAATTATCAAAACCACGCAGGCTGAGTAAAATGATTATTTGCTATTTGTGAGGAAAATTCCACTGCTAGAAAAACTAGCACTAGTACCGGGCAAATATGGCGCGTTTAGTACCGGTTGGGTTGACCGGTACCACGCTCCCGGTACTAAATGGAGGACCGTTTAGTACCGGTTGCAGCGACCGGTACTTAAACGCGACCGGTACTTAAACGCACCACCAAGAAAAATAAAAAAATATTACAAATACTTAGGAGGCCTACACACGCGCATCATCTCAAGTCACAAGTCACGCAAATTTTTCACGCCGCGAGGATTCCAACTCACGACCTCTGGCCTCGCGCGTACCTTTCTTACCATACCACGTACGCATCACATGTGATTAGGTGGGAGATACTTTCGTTTTGAAGTAACCCGTGGATGACTATTTAGTACCGGGCCAAGACATCACCCGGTACTAAATCACCCTTTAGTATCGGGTGGTGTCTTGGTCCGGTACCAAATGGCTGCGCTATTTTAGTACTCTAAAACACCACCCGCCACTAAAGGGTGACATTTAGTACCGTGTGGTATTTTGACCGGTACTAAAATGATTCCGGAACTTTTAAATTTAGACCCGATACTAAAATGGCTCCATGGTACCTTTAGTACCGGGTAAAGAGTGACCGATACTAACTTTGTGCAACTAGAGGTCATTTTTCTAGCTGTGTTCCAAAGCTCCTGGCGTAGAAAAGCAGGAACAAAAGAAAGGTATCCTATCCAGGCCAAGCTAGATGCCTTATCATCCATCCAACGTAGACTATGCTGCTTTCCCCAACCTCAAGATTTTGTCTACTCATGTAGCCTAGCTAGATTCATGGTATGCATGTTTAGAGGTGCATGCTGGAGAGTCAAAATAAAGGCGAGCCACTCTGCCAGCCCGAGCTTGCATTGTTCCCCACTGCATGGCGCCGCCATAGCCATAAGAAGATAGAACACTCAGGACAATTAGTTATTGGTTTCTCATATTTTTTTTTGTAATGTCTTATTTGCCATCGATGCCCCACTGAGATATGGCCCCACATGTGTTGCTGACAATGGCGAATACAGATATAGTGAAAATGCAATGATATTAAGGGAATTATTCCATAGAAACTCAAAGTATGACATAAACAATTTTGCTTGACATTGGCGACCGAGTAAGATCGTGCAAATCCATACCGCATTGCTTCACCATGTATCCATGTATTATGTGCGCCCACTGGTCACATACTCCCTTGGCCCACAAATTCAAGATGTAGTTTGATTCTGAACGTCAAACTTCATAAGTTTTGATGAACGATTAATTAAATTATATGTATATTTAGCGCACACGAGTTACATTCGTATCCAAAGGAATTTTAAAATAGTATTGAAATTACGACGGTTGAAGCTATATATTAAATATTAAAAGAAACTAAAGATCAAAATCTTATCTTAAAAGACAATAGTTTAAAGAAATACGCCCTATATTTTCTTTTCGGACCAAGGGAGTACGCGCAGGCTTCTGCCGGCCGAACTTATCTCCGTAGTCTACCATACACGTCTCACCTTCCGCGGCCAGCGGCCTGCCAACCAACCCGGCTCGTCGGCAGCATGCGAGGGAAGCACAGGCGCCGCTGCCCGCTGGCCGCCCGGCGTGGCGCGGCGCGGCAGGGTACTGTAGCTAACTGCTCTGGACGGCCCGACGGGGGCGGGGTGGGGCGGGAAGCGCGAGGCGACGGACGGAAGCTAGGACGGATCACGGACGGACACCCCTGCTGGCCACGCCGTGCATACGTACGCGGCCGGGGCAGCGGGCCAGCGGCGGCAGCAGAGCGCGCGCTGCCGTGGATTCGCCCGCCGCGCGGGAGCAGGCCAAGCCACCGGCCGCGGCCGGAACCCCGAGGAGCACGTGTCGACCGCTGCCTGGCTACCAGGGGCTACAACAAAAAACCTGGCGCGCGCACCGCCCTGCCCTGCGCCTGGGCTCCCACTCCCTCCCTCCCACCCCGCGGCGCAGGCAGCAGGCCCGCTCGCCGCTCGGTTCTGGTAATCAGGTTCACCGCTCACCCATCTGCTAATAATATCACTTCTCTTCCCTGCCGCTGCCGGCCGGCCTCTCTCCCAGCTTCCCCCGCTCCAATAATGGCGCGAGTGGTAAACCGGATCATCATCACAGCATCCGCTTTGCCATCGAGCCTGCCTGCCGAGCAAACGGCACCCCCGCTCTCCTGTAGTCCTGTGGCTACAGCGCGCGTCGGCGACTGACGACTCTGATCGGCAGCCATTACCACAGGCAGGGAAGAGGACGACCGCCTGTCCGGGGGCACCAATGATCAATGCCAAAGCCCAAACACGGTTCCTCAGAAAGCTGCTCCAACGCAGGCACGTGCTGCCTCGGTGCTGGTCACCGGTCAGCGCCGAGCCGCAGGGCCAGCAGTGCTCTACTGCTGCCTGCTGCACGCCCAGAATTCGTAGCATCGCTGCATCAGCACTCAGCAGCGGCGTGCAGAGCTGGATCTTTGGCCGAACTGGCAGCAAAAAACCTGCCGGAATAGCATGTGGGCTACACTCCCTAGCTAAACGCTGGGCCTGAACCCTAGCAGCAACAGCTACTGAACTAGTACATGCCATGGGCGCAGCGCAGTACACCGTTCCACTGTTCCAGCTCGCTGGATGCTGATGGCCTGAAGCTGTACCCGGCGATTGCTGCAGCTGGTGAGGGACGGGGCTATACGATACGCCAGGCGCAATTCAACCTGTCAGAAACCAGGACCGGGACCTTTGGATGTAGAGGCAACCCGAGCATGGAACGGACTCTGAATACAGGGCCGTTCTCTGCCGCTGGAGCCATTCCTGGATGGCGGAACGAAGAGCGCGATTGGGAATGAGCTCGTCGTATTCGAGTCGCATGTTGGTCATCGGAGACGTGTTGTGGCCGCTGTCGAGCCAGCTCCTGATGGCCTCGGCTTCGTAGGTGAATCCATCAGCTGCGATATGTGGATCGTTCATGATATCCTGAAATAAGAACCACACAAGCAATGGCTAGCCACCAGATAAAATTTCTTTTAGCAAAGGCGGCACGTTTAGCTCAGGAACTGGGGAATGCGAGATGAAGGCGCAATAAATCCATGTTATAACACCTGAGATATAGGGCAGATGAAATACGAAGGTGTGCAGTTTTCATCCAGCACTGGTCTAGAAGATGAGGCTTAAGGTGTAGTTGTCGCAGCATCCCGCATCGCCTCAACCACTCTCCACACCTCGCCTGAAAGATCAGGACGGCACCTCCGGCTCAGCTCCGTGCAACTGAGAACAAGGTGTGCTAACTGCTGCACGTGCACATCAGGCCACTCTCCCGCTGTGGGATCAACAACTGAGTGCAGGTCATCTTTCATCATCGCATCCTCCACAATCTTCTTAATACCAACAGGAGGCTTTCCTGTCAGAAGGCGCAAGATCACGATCCCAAAAGAATAGACATCAGAGTGAGGTGTCAGCTCTCCAGTGGCGAGAAATTCTGGGTCCATGTACAAGGGGGTTCCCACTGGATGCATTGTGTGATAAAGCGTAGTGTTATTGGTGCTGGACTAGATCAGGAGGCGAGAGATACCGAAGTCGCTAAGCTTACTGACTAAGTTAACATCAAGAAGGATGTTGGCTGGCTTCAGATCACCATGAACAACTGGGTGTGGTTTATTCTTGTGCAGAAAGATCAGTTCTGAACATATCTCTGCAATAATTCGGGTGCGAATCTGCCATAGCAATGTTTGCCTTTTATCTGCACACACCAGAAAATCTTCTAGACTTCCATTTGGCAAGAACTCATAGACAAGTGCAGATGATTCTGAGCATGCTCCCAATAGAGTTACAAGGTGAGGGTGCCTCACCCTACTCAGGATAGTAACCTGCAACATAAATCCGAAATCAACTATTCATCATTCATAGAGTGAGACATCCTTTCAAAATGTTCTATTCTAGTTCCAGTTTTGAACAGGAAAGGTGCTAGATATCAACTCCTTTTTCCAGTGTGACATGGGCAAAGTAAGATTTCAGGATGAGATGCGTAAATTACCTCTTGCTCGAACTGTGACCTTCCCTGTAAACAATCAGGTTTCAACACCTTTATTGCAACTGTCATGTTCCGGAGGATACCTCTGTATACGCATGCAAACCCACCTTCTCCAATCTTCAGTAAACTACTGAAATTTTCAGTTGCAGACTCCAGTTCAGATGATGAAAACACAGAATACGTTGATGTAACCAAAGCCGAATGCATTTGCCCTCTTCTCTGACGTAACTCTTCAACCTCACGAACTGCACGATCCCTATCGTGTAGCAAGTGATCATGCTCTGATAGAAGCCAGTCATATTGTCCCCTGGATTCAGAGAGCTGGCCTAGAAGACGCTCATTATGCTCATTGGCCTTCTGAAGCCTTTCAGTGACATCATCGTGTTGTATTTTAAAGCGTTCCAACTCTTGTTGTGCCCTTGAAAGAAACTCCTCAGTTTCTTTCCTTTGTTGGACCTGGCTTAAATACGAGTCCTCCGTTGTTCTAGCCTGAAAAATTAAGAATGTGACCATTCGCATTCATAACATTCAGATAGATGAAGTTTGACTGCATATAACATGATAGCCTACTAATTTTGTTAAAAGAGTTAGCTGCTAACATCCTAGATTTTTTAAAGAAAAAGTATCATCAATAAGAATACACTTTTCATATGGCTGCCATGGCCTTGGCAAGTCATTACTAAACTCAGTGGCAGTGGTTTGTTGCAAGCTTGCCTATCTCTTGGAGCAGCAGTAGCAACAATATAAGAGAAGTTTGTTCTGTAATTAACGTGATCAAACTATTGGGACAGAAATGATTGAATGAGTATCGGCCTCTGACCGAGATAATTTATCTTTGGCCACAACAAATTATCAGCAAATCCTGTTACAGATTTACCATTCGTTCAGATTCGATATGCCTCAAACGCTCTTCAGAAGCTTCCTTCTTGAATATTGCAGCTTGTTCCGTTGCTTTTTGAAATTTATGCAAATCATCTTCTGTTCGAAATTCTCCCTGGAAGGACCATTAAACAAGTATTCATTTTGGATAGTTTATCAGTTGGAAAATTTGATGCCATCTTGAAAACGGAAAACATTTTCATATGACTGCCAATCTACCATAGGAATATAAACAGTGTTCTGATGCAAACTTGCACATTTCTTGGAGCAGGAATAGTAGAAGTTTGTTTGTGTTTAACGAGATCAAACTATTTGGAAAAGGAATGGTTGAATACTAATGTTGGGCACCTCCATGACCCCTCTTAATGCGTGCTTCACATCTGGAACAACAAACAAAATGTCACTTAACAAATCATGTCAAGAAGGCCAAAAGAGAACTCGAAAGCCACCTCCTTAAGCCATCAAGTACTTCCAGATTGTTTGGGTCACACCTCAAACCCTCTTGGTAAGTTGCCATAGCATTTTCATAATCTTCCATCAGGAACTGAACTTTAGCTTTGCGCGCATAGCCCTTCAGAAAAGTAGGATCCAGTTCAATGCATTTCTCTGCATCCTCAAGAGCTTGAGGTAAAGCTCCCAGATAGATGTAGCATTGAGCTCTGTTGCTAAAAATCTGAAAGATCAAATATTGAAGACATCAAAACAAATTACTATAGCTGAGATGTCAAGGAGAAAAGGGGAAGCCCGAGGACATGGCAATAAAATGAACAATGCATGCCAAATCTGCCTGATCATAGAGGGCATATTTAATTTACCAATGTAAATTTAGTTTGGAAGAAAGAGTCGCTCTAATTTAAAAAGAGGTGAGATTTTACCAAGGATCTATAGTCCTATATTTATTTGAGAAAGGAAAACAGAGGAGTAGCCAAAATGCTTGCTTTAGGATCCTTTGGGTTCATTTTCATAGCTTGAGTATAGTGCACTGCTGCTTCATGGTATTTCTTCTGCTTGAACGATTCATTGCCTGCAATGTTTGTGCACACTAAGCAGCAGTTGTACGTCACAATCAGATATATGATGCTTAAAAAACACAGATTACTAGGAGTAGGAGCCGTATCTAGTATCTGCTTGTCCCTTTCTTTTGTGCTCTCTGTCGTTCGGTCACACGGGAACCCTCAGAGCATATATTTCATTCCCCATTTCCATATTTAACAATGCCGTGATCTAGCAGCACCCAAACCTCTCTCACGGTGGTGGTCGGCGGCCTGACCCAGTCGCTCCTTCTCCTCCAGCTCCTTCCTCTTCCTCTCCGCCTTGCCGAGCTTGTCGAGCGTCTCCTCGCTGTAGTGTTCGGCCAGCGACTGCTGCAGGGCCCTGACTGCCGGCGCGTAGTCACCGGCGCAGCCCGCGAGCTCGAGCAGTGCCGACGCCTTCCGCGACAGCGCCTTCGCGATCAGCTTGTTGTCGGCGCCGAGCTCCCTGCCGAGCTTCACGGCCTCGTCGCAGTCCCTCACGCACTCCTGGTACTGAAAAATGTCTCAAAGCGTCGTCAGCGGCCGCGCCGCCAGCGAGGGTACGGAATGGAGGGGGGCGGGGAAGCTGGCGAGAGAGATACCTTGCCCATGTGGAAGTAGGCGGCGGCGCGGTTGGTGAGGAAGGAGATGTCCCTGGGGTCGAGGAGCGCGCCGCGGGTGTAGTGCTCGACGGCCGTCTCGAGGAAGGACTTGCTGTAGGCTTCATTGGCAGCCTCCTTCGCGCGACGCGCCTCCTCCGCCGCTGCCTCCATGGCTCGCCCACCTCCCTCCGGGTGATCGACGGGTCGACGCTACGGCGAACGTCAGTGCATTTGACGGGTGCCGGCGGTTGGTGGTGCGGCGGCGACTAGGAGGGAGCGGCGCCGGCTGGACGAGAGTTTTGCCGGAGTTTGGGGAGCATCTGCTCTGCGCGGCGGTTTGTCTTCATCTACAGCCAAGTGGGACCCGGGGAGTGGGAGTGGGCCCACCTCCTTTGTGCAGCCACGAGCCCACTGTAGGTAGCAGGTCCTGCGGCTTTACTGCAGTTCAGAAAGAATTTTGCGTACACCTATCCGCTTGGGCTCGACTTCTGGGAAAGAGCTCCGTCCTCCGTCCCCGTGGCATGTACGTTTTGGCAGGTCCAAATGGAAGCACACCACGAAGCGAGGCCCATGTCGTATCTAGATCTTGACACGACGCGGAGCCATGATATATTTGTTTCAGATTATGGATGATTTAGATTATGGCCGATTTTGAAGGTTCGATTTTAAAAAACTCAGAATTTTCGATTCTGAAAGTATTTCTCAAAATTGAGCTATCAAGATCAGCTAAAATCAGCCAGAAGCTGAAACAAACAAGACGGATGAACAAGGGGGTAATGAGGTAGTAGGATAATAGAAGGCAGATATATAGTGCATGCAGGTTTTGGCAGGCATCACTGTCTAAGTTAATCAACACTGTCTACAATGCTACATGGTACACTGTTACAGCTAGCTGAATGTTAGCTCTTCAGTTCAAAAAAAAAAGGTTAGCTCTACGGGAGCAGCAATTCAACTCGTCAGGACCAAGACATTGGTAGAGAGGCAACGAACTGATATCTGGTGGCAGAGAAGCACGCAACAACCCAACAAACTACAAGGCCATGTTCTGCTGCTGCTGCCATTCCTGGATGGCGGAACGGAGCGCGCGATTGGGAATGAGCTCTTCGTGTTCCAGTCGCATATTAGTCATCGGTGACGTGTCATGGCCTCCATCGAGCCAGCTCCTGATGGCCTCGGCTTCGTAGGTGAACCCATCCGCTGCGATGTGTGGATCGTTCATGACATCCTGAAATAAGATCGCAAAAGCTCTAATGGTTAGTCATCAGAAGAAAAGGAGGATGTTCATGTGTTGCGATTATTTTCACGAAAGAACAAAGACAGAAGACACATTCAGCTTAATATTCAGTTCTTCAGTGCAACAATTCATACATTTGTTCACGAGCTGGGGAAAGCCAGATGAAGGCGCAAAAATTCAACGTTATACTCACCTGAAATATAGGGCAGATGAAATATGACGGCGTGCAGTTTTCATCAGACACTGATCTAGAAGATGAGGCTGAAGGTATGGTTGCAGCATCCCTCATCGCCTCAACCACTCCCCACACCACGACTGAAAGATCAGGACGGCACTTCCGACTTGGCTCCGTGCAACTGAGAGCAAGGTGTGCTAACTGCTGGGCGTACACGTCAGGCTACTCTCCTGCTGAGGTATCAACTATTGAGCTCAGGTCGCCTTTCAACATGGCATCCTCCACAATCTTCTTTATACCATCAGAAGGCTTTCCTGTGAAAAGGCGCAAGACCACTATCCCAAAAGAATAAACATCAGATTGACATGTCAGCTCTCCAGTGGCAAAAAATTCTGGGTCCATGTACTGAAGGGTTCCCATAGGATGCATGGTGCGATACATGATAGTGTTGTTGGTGCTTGACTGCAACAGGTGGCGAGAGATACCAAAGCCACTAAGTTTACTGACTAAATTAACATCAAGAAGGATGTTGGCAGGTTTCAGATCTCCATGAACACCTGGATGTGGTTTATTCTTGTGCAGAAAGGTCAATGCTGAAAATATCTCAGCAATAATTCGGATGCGAGTCTGCCAGGGTAGACTGCGCCTCTTTTCTGCACAAACAAGAAAATCTTCTAGGCTTCCATTTGGTAAGAACTCATATACAAGTGTAGATGACTCCAAGCAGGCTCCTAACAGAGTTACAAGGTGAGGGTGCCTCACTCTACTCAAGATAGCAACCTGCAGCAGGAAAACCAAAACGAGCCATTCAGCATTCTTTTCATGGGTAAAGTGTGCTTTCAAAGTACATTTTCTATTTCAGTTTCATTTGTAAGCTTAAAAGGAGCTAGAGATCAAGCCCTTTTTTAACTTTGATAAAGACAATTCAATTTTCAGAATGGATCGAATTGGACTACCTCTTGCTTGAACTGTGATTGTCCCTGTAAATTATCAGGTTTCAACACCTTTATTGCAACTGCCATGTTCCGGAGGGTACCTCTGTACACGCATCCAAACCCACCTTCTCCAATTTTAAGCAAACTACTAAAATTTTCAGTAGCACACTCCAGTTCAGATGATGAAAATTCACAGTGCATTGATGTAATCAATACTGAAAGCATCTGGCCTCTTTTCTGACGTAACTCTTGAACCTCCCGGACAGCATGATTCCTCTCGTGTAGCAAGTGATCATGCTCTGATAGAAGCCGTTCGTATTGTCCTCTGGATTCAGAGAGCTGACCTTGTATATGCTCATTGGCCTTCTCAAGTTTCTCCATGACCTCAGCTTGTTGTTTTTTAAGTCGTTCCAACTCTTGGTGTACCCCTGAAAGATGTTCCTCCATTGTTCTAGCCTGCAGGGAAAAAGCCATTCTCATCCAATATTGAGATAGATATCTTATGGTTCAGTAACAACAGCATCCTGGAAACTTTGTTAAAGGATAACTTGCTAATGTCCTGTATTTTTTTTGGATAAAACTATAAAAGCCTACCATGAAAAATAAAAAACGTGCTCATAAGATAAGACTGACATGGCTATTCAACAGTAAATATCTTTGTTCTTTAGTCTACATGATAATTCTATTGGAAAAAAATGAATTGATGGTGATATTTGATCTCCAATCCAGATAATTCAACTTTTCGCCACAAAAAAAATCAAGATGATAATAGTTTCTAGTGAATCATAGTACTAAAGATTACCATTCGTTCAGATTCTATGCGCATCAGACGCTCATCAGAAGCTTCTTTCTTGAATATTGCAGCTTGTTCCATCGCTTTTTCAAATTTACGGAAATCATTTTCTGATTGGAAATTTCCCTGAAAGGGCCATTAAAAGAGGGTCATTTAGGAAATGCAATTTATTTGGAAAATGCATCCTTTTGCTTCCATTTGTTAACAACTCCGTAGTTACTCTATGTTGAGCTTAGGCACGGTGGAGTCAAGGCAAGGGAGTGAAACCAAAAACTGTGCCTCAAAATAAACACTAACATGCAACCGCCACTTGTGCGTCAATTAGATATGCAGCTAGCTACTGCACAAGACTTGAGCTTGAGCAGATCAGAAACAGAGAAAAAACAGAAAAGTATGGGGGTGGGGGCATTAAGCATGAAAAAGGCAAGTGACATTATGGCGGGTGTTTTATTTATTTATTGTTCAATCTAATAATTAGTTAGCAGGCTTTTACGTATGTTTTATGATCCTAATAAGCATGTTTACGGTTTTGGAGTGCTACTTCTTAATGCGCACCTTGCTCATCAAGGCTCACCAAGGATTACCAGCCACAGTAAACTACACAAGCAGGGGTCAGGAAAAAAAAAGCAATCATGGAAATTCTTTCTAAGAAAGGAACTAGACTTACTGACATCTCTTTCAATTCCATAAGCTCAAAATCGCTCCCATTAGCCCTCTTAATGCATGCTGCACATCTAGTTCAAATAAATGCAATGCTAGTTCAAATCATCAGATAATGAGTCAAGAAGGCTAGAATGGAACTGGTAAGCTACCTTCTTAAGCCATCAAGAACCTCCAGATTATTTGGGTCACACCTCAAACCCTCTAGGTAAGTTGCCAGAGCATTTTCATATCTTTCCATCAGGAACTGAACTTTAGCTTTACGCAGATAGCCTTTTAGAAAAGTCGGATCCAGTTCGACACATTTCTCTGCATCCTCAAGACCTTGAGAGAAATCTCCCAGATAGATGTGGCATTGAGCTCTGTTGCTAAACACCTGAAAGATCGGTTATAAATCATAAAACGAATTGCTCGACCAGGAGAGCCCAAGAAAAATGGGGGCAGCTCCAGACTGAGAACAAAGCATGCCAGATATGACTGTTCATAGATGTTGTTTTACCCCGGCGGCTGGTGGTGGTGGTGGTGCGGCGGCGGCGGCGGCGGCGGCGGCTACGAGGGGACGACTTGACGAGACCTCGGCCGGTGTCTGGGGAAGCATCTCCCTGTGCAGCGGTTTGGTCTCTGTCACTGTCAAGTAGGACACCCGGATAGGTGGTGGGCCGAGAGGCCGGATTAGTGGTGGGCCCGCCGTCTAGTACGCTGCCACGCCCACGAGCTCGTTTGGGTTTGCTGCAGTTCGTGAAGAATCTGGCCCCCTTTTTTTTTCACAAAAATATCCACGAAGCCCATTCGGAAGCTTTGACTTATTCTGGAGGTCTTCTCTGCTTAGCTCTCACCTATACAGATGAACCTGTGTTCTTGTTTGTTTTCTCTTTGAAGGCACTATTTGAACTTGTTGAAGTCCCGAGCGAATGGTCAATTGGTCATTGACTTTCAAAGTAGATCCTGAAGTTTAGTGGCCTCCTCCGGTGTGCTGTGTGCATCATGCATGCACTATGTAACGGAGATGGTTTGGTGAGTTTGGATCTGCTAGCAAGGCAAGGTTTGGCTATTCTTTTTTGATGAAAAGGTTCGGCTATTCTTTATGGTCCGTGTGAAGGGTGAGGGGAGAAAGGGTCGCGCAAGTATAATAATAAACCTATAAATCGTTAAAATAGACTAATGATGGATTTATAGCCAAGATGTCAAACTAGTTCTTGGTGCCACTTGGCCGCAGGCCACCACGCTCTACCCGCGGCACGCCTCGTATCCGTTTGCTCGATGTCATAGCTTAGGCACGTCAGACAAAACAGATAGCAACTTACTCCCTCCGTCCTGAAATATAAGGTATTAAGGTATTAAGGTATTATGGTTCAAAACTTATACCCAATGTAAGATATTTTAGAATTTTTGGATAAGTATTAAAGGAAATTATTTTTAGCTCTTAGCTACGTACTTACCTTTTCTATTGCTTTCTCACTGCTTAATTTTAGGAACAACTTTAATTATAGCAGGTAAAGAAAGAGCTTTTAAGAGCGCATGCATCTTTTATTCTCTCCCTTAATATATCTTAGAAATACTAGAATGCCTTATATTATAAGATGGAAGGAGTAATTTATTTTTGCGCCGCAATACGGCGAAAGTATGGTCGAGAGCTATGGCTACACGTATTGTGACGGTAACCAAACAAGGTCAAGTACTTTACTCTATTATTAGGCTTCTTAGATCTAGAATGGTGGGAGTTCCTTTTTTATATATAAAGGAAAAAGTTCTTTTTATCTTCCTGAATTTTGAGACGAGTCCGTGTTTCCTTCCTAGATAATAAAACTATCCGCTTGGACTTCTTGGATTCGTGATACCGGACACATGACCACCCTAGCTGGTTTCTCTCAGTGGTTTTGCTCCTTTTCTTTTATGTTAATTTTAGCTGAATCTTTAAAAAATTATAGAAAATTACAAAATAGAAAATTCAATTTTTTTGGAATCCACATGAGTAGAAATATGCAGTGAACATATGATATGAAATAATTTAGTAAAAAAAATTATTTTACTTTTAGATATATACTTTTTTGTAATTAATTCATAACTATAGTTTTCGTGGTCCAATTATGGTGAAATTTTTATCGTAGTCTAATCATTATATGCTTGAGCCGTAGTAAAAATTTCATGCTCATTTGATTATTTATGCTTGAGCAACTAAATTCCAAGCTATATCAGAGATTCTTCGGTTTCTCAAGCATACATGATCCAATGAATATGGTTTTTTTACTGCAGCTCAAGCATATAATTATTAGCCACCATAAAAATTTAGCCATAATTGGACCATGGAAAGTGTAGCTATGAATTAATTACAGAAAAGTATATATATCTAAAAATATAATAATTTTTTTACTAAATTATATCATATCATATGTTCACTGCATAAATCTACTCATGTGGAGTACAATAAAATTGGATTTTTTTTATTTACTATGATTTTTTAAAGATTCAACCAAAATAAATATAAAAGAAAAGGAGCAAACCACCAAGAGAAACCAACCAGGGAGATCATGTGTCTGGTATTGCGAGTTCAAGAAGTTCACGCGGATGGTTTTATTGTCCAGGGAGGAAACACGAATTCGTCCTAAAGAGGTAAAAATGATTTTTTCCTATATAAAGGGTGAAGGATTCTTTTGAATACATGGCCCAATAAAACCTTATGAGGCCCAATTGGTCAGTCTGTAGGTAAGCTGCAAATTTTTCCTCTCAAAAAAAAACAAATGGCATGGATTTTTAGGAAAAGGAGAAAAGATGACCTTGTGATCTCACGGTCACGGATCGATGGTGGAGGCGTGGGCAGCGAAACGGGTCCAATTCCTCGTGGAAACCTCCCGGAGCAGACAGCACGGCACAGAACGAGAGATCCGCAATTTCTTTCTGCGTCACGGCCAATGGCTTCTCTTCTCTCGCTCGCACCAAAATTTCATTCAAACCTCCAACGCCACCGTCGAAAGCGACCTGAGATTACTGATTACTCAGGTACTCCGCACTCGCACGGCGCCCCCTCCGCACGCGACGCGGCGCGGCTTTGATGGCGACGCGGCGCGCGGCGATCCCGGCGGGCCGTGAGCGCCGCCCGCTCCTTATCCGCTATCTCCCACCCCCGCCGCGCGGCGCGGGCGCGCGGGGGATCGTCGCCGATGCTGCCGAGGAGGGCCGTCATCATGGCGCACACGCTCGCGGCCGCGCTGGCTCTCGCGGCCATGTGGCGCCCGCGTGGCGCCCTCCTCGCGTGCTCCGCCGCTGACCTCGCGCACGTGCCCGTCTCGAGGAGGGTGCGGGGCGGGTACCTGATGACAGAGCAGCAGCTGCAGCGGCTCCGCTCCAAAGACAATCTCAGTACCAGCCGCCGCGACGCCACCATCGGAGCCCCGGGCGCTGCGCTTCCAGGGAGAGAAATGGCCGCCTCCGCCTCCGCCGACGCCGGCGCGGTGCTCAGGTCGGAGTTCCTCCAGGTCCTGCTCAGCCGCCGCCGTGACCTCCAAGGTCAGCCCCTCTCCCTCTCACGCGAGTGCACGCGTCTGCTGCACGGAGATTTCGGGATGGGATTTGAGTGTTCAGACTCAAGCTTGCTGTATGCTTTAGGCAACTCGGGTCAAATACAAATTTAGCTAGGATTTTATTAGCTGTTAGCATGGATTTGACCTTTTCAGATGTAGCAGGTATAAGCCCAGTAATCGCAGTTCATGATAGAAACTAAATTGTTCAGAGGTAGTATGTCTTATTTGAAACTACTGGGGGTCCAAGTTTGCTAATACGTGGCTGGCTGGCTTTGGATTGGATTGGTTTGCATGTTGCATCAGTTCCTCTCTGACTCTCGGTGGAGCCAGGGAGTCCAATGAAGGACCTGATGTACCAAGGATCTCTGGGGTCCAGGGACGTCAGGATCCTAGATTGGAAGGTCGGTCTTCGTGAGTGTGATGTGATTGATGTTGATTGCTGTTGTCCTTGGGAGTATCTCAGGGAGTTTGAATGTTCAGAGTCAAGCTTGTTACTTCCGTAGTATGCTGTAGGCAATTCGGGTCAAATTACAGTTTATGTTGGATCTTATTAGCAGTTTTGACTTGTTGAGATGCTGCAAAGTATAAGCTCACTAATTATAGTGCATGCTACAAACTGAATTCTTCAAAGGATATGTCATACATGAAAAAATGCCGTTATAATTGTTCTGATGAATGGCTGGATTTTCATTCTGTGGCTTTGCATCAGTGCCTCTCTCGGTGGAGAAAGGGAGTCCAGTGAGGAACCCGATATACCAAAAACCTCCCGGGCCCGTGGAGGTCAGGATCCTTGATTTGAATGAAAATCTTTCATGGGCAACATGATCTTTGTTGATTGCTTGTTGTATTTGGAATATTTCAGGCGGTGCCAATGGAATCGTGCCCGAGGAAAGAGGTAGAGAACTTCAAGGAAAAGCTGGTTGAAGAAAATTTCTACTTAATTACTGAGGTACGTGGCTAGATTAGTGCGTCGGACATAATTTCTCTGCAAGTGAGTATCACAATTCAGTTTGGTAGCTTCAGCTGTAACTTGTGGCCTGTAGCCTATAGGAGCCAATCACATCTAAGCAGTCTCAAGAGGCAGTATATGAGCAATATTAGTCTTCGTTTACTTACTGCACATGTGGGTCACTTATTCTAGTCGCGGGGCAGGGCGCGGGGGTCCACTCATCATTGTTGGTACCTTTTTGTGGGGTTCTGAGATCCAGACTCACATGCATTCCCACACTACTCGGGAATCAATGCACGCTTGCTTGGTTTTAATTTTTATTTTTAATGAAACATGTTTTTTATATAAAAAAATTGCCTCTCTTTCCCTAAACAGAAGAACTTGTTATTACCTTTTCCAAACAGCTAGGTGAACAAGGACGTGTACCTGTACTGCTGCTGAAACTTAATGACCCTGTCCCTAAAAGAAAACCAGTTATTGTATTCTTGCACAGCTCTTACAAATGCAAAGAATGGCTGCGTCCACTGCTTGAGGTAAAATAACCTCTTATTTGAACTCTGTGTTAAGAAGTGCACACCCCTATGTAGTGCACTAATTTATTATTTATTTGATGACTTTGCTTTTGCAGGCATATGCCTCCAGGGGTTACATTTGTGTTGCTATTGACTCTCGCTATCATGGTGAACGGGCCAGCAATGAGACCACTTACATAGATGTAACCTACTTAATCATGGGCCCATCTTACATCATAATTGTGTCCATTAAATTTGATAGTTGTATCCATTTATTTCGTTTGGCTTGATCCTTTTTGCTACTTTCACTTTTAAACTCAGGCACTGAAATCAGCTTGGCGGAATGGGGATACAATGCCTTTTATTTTCGACACGGTACTATATTTTATTGCCAGTTCATAAAGTTAAGTCATGTGACATATAGCTCCCTACTCTAGCTGGATTGACCCTTAAGTTTGGTTCTGGATTTGATCTTCTGTTCTTTTCTTGTCAAGAACGGGCGTGTATGTAATCTAAAGTGATAAGGGGGTGTGTGGTGTATGGCTATTTTAGCCTTTCCTCTATTCTTAATGCAATGATACACAGCTCTCCTGCGTATTCGAGAAAAAGAAATCTTTTGTTCTTTTCTTGTAACATGACTGTACCATGCCTTATGAACTGATATATTTTTCGAAAACGCAGGAGAGCTGCGCTTCATTGCATTAGAGAGAGAATAATAGTCT
This sequence comes from Panicum miliaceum, assembly GCA_032594955.1. Classification (NCBI taxonomy): domain Eukaryota; kingdom Viridiplantae; phylum Streptophyta; class Magnoliopsida; order Poales; family Poaceae; genus Panicum; species Panicum miliaceum. Next base: position 2,702,920 of record CM064071.1, read on the forward strand.
CCATACAACTCCCATCTCACATACGGGGACCAAATATGAGAGATAGGTTCAACAGATCAATAGCTAGCCTATGAATCAAATAAGAGCATGACCAAAACCTTGACCTAGTTGACCAGATTACATCAATTACGCCCAGGCCTTGCAGCTTTTTAGCGCCGGCCAGGCACCAAAGGTTATGTTCATCCTTGAGATCCCTCATGATGGATGAACTGATATATCATACTTCGAAATGTGATAGTCGTTTGCTTTTAATATATATTTTCTGTCAATGAGGGATCTTAGCCAGATTTGGACATATGTAGGTGTGGGACTTGATAAAGCTTGGAGACCACCTTAGCGAGAGGGAGGATATCGATCCCTGTAGGATTGGGATTACTGGTGAATCACTTGGAGGTATTGCAGATCATGTATGCAACATTATATCGAATTAGATTATGAACTTCTTTAACTAATTTTGACAGCAAACAGGAATGCATGCATGGTTCGCAGCTTTTGTGGACACACGGTATAGTGTCACTGTTCCTATGATTGGTGTTCAGGTACTGTTGTTCTGCATAAAATTTATAGATATGGATACTGCACATAATTTTATGATGTGCTGTGTAAAGTTGTATCCTTTTTATGACTCTAGGGATTCCGATGGGCCATTGATAATAACATGTGGCAAGCTAGAGTGAATAGCATCAAACCTTTATTTGAAGGTGAGACTCCATGCATCATCTCTTTGTATCACCTATTTGAGAGCCGATGCTTGTGTCACTGGAATCATAAGAAAAATGTTATACTGCTTCAGAACATTTGCATGTGAATATTTGTTTTGTTTGACTGTCGTTTTCTCTTCTAGAAGCAAGAATTGATCTAGGAAAGAGCGAAATAGATACAGAAGTTGTTGAAAAGGTGACATTTGATTTATTTGACTCCTTGTTTCTGATGAATCCTATGGACCTTTTGACAATTGTGTATTGACATATTTTACCAGGTTTGGGAAAAGATAGCACCGGGTCTGGACTCTCAATTTGATGCCCCCTATTCACTTCCTTTAATTGCACCACGGCCATTACTCCTTCTAAACGGTAAGTCAAACATATTTGCTCAATTTTTCCGATTGGTCAATACGTGTTCCATAAGTAATAAGACAGTCATCACCTTTTCTTTGATGTATCAGCACCTGTTTGTGTGAGAGTTGAAAGTTGGAATGTCTTATCTGCATTATGTTTGGATTTTGTGGTTGGGCCAAATAACTACTTTTAGCACCTGGTCCCCAAAAGTAGCATAACTTAGTTCAGTACATAGTATATTTTCCGATGCATGTACTTCATTTGCCTTGCAGGTGCTGAAGATCCTCGATGCCCCATTGCTGGTTTAGAAGAAACTAGTTCAAGAGCTGCTAAGGCTTATGAAGAATCTGGTTCTGCGGAGAAGTTCATGGTAGTGTGCATGCTGTCTCTTCCTACCTTCTTTTGAGATCACTCTTTTTAATTTGGACACATAAAGATTTTACTATTTGGTTTCAAATAATCATTTAACACTATTATAATCTTAACAAATGACGGGCAGTCCTTCTAACTTGTGGAGGTGGGTGCGGGGGGCGGGGGAGGGGGTGGAAGCAATACTCGTAACATACTTTATCTGGGCCCAGCTAAGAGCTATCTGAGAGAAGATAATAGACTTTGGGAAAGTTCTCCCAGTAAAGGTCTGATGCATGCAAATTTAATTGGCTCCATTACAAGGAGGGATGTTGGTGCTTGTTCCACCAAAAAAATCAAGCCTTTTTTATATCTTCATGTATTTTATGAGTGCAAGTCAGAATATTCGTTGAAATAATGCCTTGGCCTGATGCAGAACTGATTTTTTGTGGTGACTGACAGAGAAGTAGCACTGACCGCCAGCTATGCCTTGTCCACTAGCAGTTTTAGGAACCCCTGCTTGAGGTCTTGACTCTTGTATGGCTGTATATGATTTCCATCTTAAAGGAGAGTCAGCATCTGTTTGAATGCTGAGTGGTGGGGGACTATGGTGTTTAGGCGTCCGCGTACTAGGAGGATGGGAGGTTCAAGGTTGAGTACCTGAAGAGTGTAGCAATCATTGTCCCTGATGATGATTATTAATGTGGCACCTTCTCTCATGCTGGCGCATATTACCCTTGCGACTCTTCCTTCACTGTGTTATTTCAGAAATTTTGCTTCCTCTTCTCTGATACGCATATTTGATGTTGTTGCCTGGAATTTTGAACAGACTCAGCTCTAGTTTCCTACTTAAACATACTAACATTTTCTCTCTACTTTTCAGTTCATTGCAGAGCCTAGAATTGGCCATCAACTGACAGTAAACATGGTGAAGAAAGCGAGTGATTGGTTTGATCGCTTCCTCTAGTGAGTCCCGCATGAATGCTGCAAGCAATTGTCATTTGTCACCTCATCCTCTACAATACTTGGCAACACAGTATCACAACACTACCCCCTTAATAATTTTTCTTTTTCGATCACATTTTGCTGAATGTGACTGGCATTAATACAAGTTCAATAATGTCACTCCGTTTGTACTAGTATACCTTGACTATTGCCAGCCGGACAAATATGAAAAAAGGGTGCCAACACATGATCATTAACTCATTGGACAGAGAATGAGAGGTAGTACCAATCTGTCAAGGTTTTCAGGGAAGACGCGCCATGTCTATTGTGGACGGGAAAGCTGTCACGCCTCAATGGCGCTGAGCCGCTGAGTTGCCACTAGAGCAAACCAACGGGCAACAGCTACAGAAATCCTGCTGGTAGAGATGTTCTACCACCCTCGCTCAGTCCATATGCAAATTTGTGTCTCTTATGGAATTCTTCCATATTTTTTTTCGGACATATCAACCACGCCAATCATGACCAGATGATCCTCAGATTTTTATTTTTTTAATTACTTTTTTTAGATGATGGTCCACTGATTTGGTGACGTGGACCAGTAGGGTCAGCTCCTGCCGCACTGGCCGTGCAGCCACGTGCTCAGCGAGAACCGCCATTTACAGATTACAACTTGCAGAATTTGCCAGTCCGTTACAAGTATTACTGTCATTACGACAGTATCGTAGCGATAGCTCAACCTTCTTCAAGCTCCATGGTGCTCCGAACTCCAAACGGCTTCCCGCCACACGTTCCGAATCTGAGGAAGCACAAGAAGGAAAGAAAAAACCAAACGGTTGAGGAAGGAGTTGGGACGTCAGCTTCACCGACTTCCTTCTCCCCTGCAGTAGGCGGCGTGTCAATTTGAAGCCTGAACGTCTCCGGGCAACGGCCGGTTTCAAACGCAGGGTTAGTTGCTAGGTCATTTTCGGGCTACGTTTAACTATCCCGGCGTGAAAGATTTTGAAATCCTCCGTGCTGCCGGTGATTTATGGCCAAAGTGTGCTGCCTTGTCTCATCTCGCTTCAACTAACCTCAACGCACAAAGTACAATTCTTGATTCAGGAGTTGTGCACTCATTTGGAGTTTTGAGCGTTTTTTTGAAGCTGCTAAGATAGGAGTTACAGATGTTTAAGAATTGTAAGTATTTATATGATCAACAGTTGATATTTCGTTCTCAAAAATTAGTCAAGGACTCTAATAACCACTCACGAATGAGGTAGGCATCCCAAGTCGGTAGTATGGTTTGTAAGTTGGAAGAACACAGACTCACCACCACAAATACTTATCAGCTACCGGCTAGGCAGCAGCTGCAACTCTGCTGCTGCCAGCCAATTGTTGCAACCTGTCTTCAGATCCTGCAGATGAATGGCTGGCTGTGCTTAGCAGCGTAGCTGCAGCCGCAATATAAGCACAAGCGTGGCCTATATCCGCTTATTCTTTTTTAATAACCCCAGCATTTCTAACATTCAAGGAACCCTCTACCAACCGAGCAAGCACCCAGTTTATCCAGCTGCCCCCCAATTCGAACACCAATCTTGAGCACATCAGCTTTACTACTTTCTGTACTGAATTGGTTGGTGAAGTGATGAACTGCGCTATACTAGGTGCCAGGCGCTTCTTTTATTAGGCACAACTGCACAAAGTACATGGTATCACAGACATGGCCAAAATAATCTCGATCTTTTGCACTTCTCAATTCTCATCTTACCCTTTGTGGCTTTGTCTTTGTTGCTCTTCCTTTTCCTCAGTGCTCCATGCCATTTGACTGGTGCAGACAGAGAAAATGTGAGGGCAAAAAAAGTGGACCAAGGATAGGGCATCGGCAAAGGCACAAGCTGACACGACCGACACACGCCGATGGGTTAGCTTTACCGGAAGGAATCCCATCGGATGGAGTAGAGTCCTACATGATTGCTCGGCTGATTGGACCTCGCTACCCCTCCCAATAGACCTCCTTTTGGCTCGTGTAAAAAAAAAAGTTCGTTACTTGCCAGAAACGCCAGGATTGGAACACAATTGTTCATGGATTACTACTACTTTTCTAATCAGTTATTAATGACAGTTTCTTGTTCCTTCTAAAGAAGAAAAGAAATGTTTTGTAATTGAACTTCAAGCTGGAAAATGAGATAAACTTGTGGCCAAGAAATTAGAGGTGGATTATTCTTGCAAACAACCTCCGATCTGCATTGGTTCCTTTGCTAATCCACGCAAGTAACGTGAGCGGTAATACTCGCTCACCCAAACCTCCTTTTCACATTTAAGGAAACAAGAACAAACGTGCTACCGCGGAACCAAACTTTTGCGGTGATTATTACCGCTGGAAAAAAAGGTAAAAACAGCTATAGATACTGTTAGTGGCAGCAGTCCTGATCCTGATCCGGTAGACAATCATTTTGGGCCTTGCAGATTTCCCAAATTTTGTAACCAGCACTTGAAAATTTTCGAATTAGTCTCTGAATTGAACGGGATGACATTTATGTTTGGGTGGGCTATGCATGCACATGCACTAGAGTACTAGACCTCCTACAGAGATGCAAACCAAGGACAGCCGTGCTCGGCGTCGGTACCCTACCCGGTACACCGGCAGCAGCTGACTGCAAGTACCCAAAAATCATCCAATGTGACAGCACATCACCAAGAACATGAAGAAAAGAAGAAAAAATCTATACGTTTGTACTGTACAAAATCTCCACAAAATTTATCCGTTTTAAAGCTCAAAAGAGTAACAGAATCTCAGGCAGACTCAGCTGAGCCCAGGTGAGGCGAGTGTGCTGTGGTGATTGGTGAAGTGAGGGCATGGTCGTGTGGATTGTGGAATACAGGAAGCATTCCTGCGCCACCACACAAACACATTCCCTCCCCCGTCGCTGCCGACACTCCAGTAGCCCACGCACCCCCGCTGCCGTGCTCCCCTAACAACTGGTCGGATCCCCTGCTCCCTCCCCCGGCGCCAGGCACCACGCCGGACCCCTCTGCTACGCCACGCGTCGGCTTTCTACGGGGCCGCACGTACCGGCCACTGGGGCAGCGGCCGCAGAGGATCGCGCGGGAGGTTGCCCCTGGCCTTTCTGTGCGTTACTGCTCGCTCTCGCCCTCCCCCTCCGCCCCTTTTAGTGCTGCGGTGCGGTGCCCAGCCAGAGGAGAGGAGGCGGCGGGTGCTCTGCTCCTGCGCCACCACCGCCACCACTCCCGCTGCTCGTCCGGCCGCTTCGAGCGGGTGCGTGCGGGTCCGGTAGATCGCCGCGGAGCTTCCATTTCCGAGCAGGTTGGTGTGTGCGCGCGCGCGCGCTTGGATCGAAAAACCCTGCAAAAACCGCGCGGCGGCGTTGCTGTTCTGGCTCTGATCGCGCGTTGTTGAATTGGATTGGTTAGGAAGGAAGGAATCGGGGGCGGAGATGATGCACGCGAAGTCGGAGTCGGACGTGACGAGCCTGGCGGCGTCGTCGCCGCCGCGGTCGCCGAAGCGGGGCGGCGGGGTCGGCGGCGGTGGCGGGGGCAACAACTACTACGTGCAGAGCCCGTCGCGGGAGTCGCACGACGGCGGGTACAAGTCCTCGTCGATGCAGGCCACGCCGGTGTACAACAGCCCCAACGAGTCGCCGTCGCACCCCTCCTACGGCCGCCACTCGCGCTCCTCCTCCGTCAGCCGCTTCTCGGGGAACCTCCGCAAGGGCGGCGCCGGCGCCGGCGGGGAGCGCAAGGCGCTCAACGACAAGGGGTGGCCCGAGTGCAACGTCATCGAGGAGGAGGGGCCCTACGAGGACCTCGCCGGCGACAGCGGCCTCTCCCGCCGCTGCCAGATCATCCTGGGCTTCCTCACCTTCGTCCTGCTCTTCACCGTCTTCTGCCTCATCATCTGGGGCGCCGCGCGGCCGTACGAGCCCGAGGTCATCGTCAAGGTATACACATCCACCATCCATCCTTGAAGCATCCGAGCCTGAGCTTAGTTCACTTCTTGAGCATTTGGAATGGAATACTTGTTCCTCTTCGCTTGTTTCTGATTCAATCCATATTTTTTCGATTGGTAAGGTAGGTAATTTTACCCCTAAATCGAGTAATTGACTGCCAATTACTAAAATTGACTCATGTCTCACATTTCCTGCGGTAGGCGAGAAGGGTTACATCATGAATTTGGTTGGTGGTTCAGTTAGACAGTGATGTGTTGGACCTTAATGAGGAATGAATGAGGAATGCAGATTGGGATTTAACAGTTGCAAGTTGGTTCGTTGCTGAGATGTCGTAACACCGTAACTTGAGCATGTGGTTATAACTGTAAATGGGTGAATTGGGGCCCTAATTTTACGGTAGCCAGTAGTAAGCTTTGGTTCGAGTAGATTGGCTGAAGACTTCAAGTTACAGAAGGCTTAATTGATGCTTGTTTGATTGAATGAAAACCTAAGTTAAATTTGTGCTTACCATCTCCAGTTCTTCTGAAAAAGAAACCAATATTTGCTTTATTTATCTAAAAACCTTGTACTGGTCTTAAACAAAGGACTGCGGTGAAGACTTAAGAAAAGTCAAAGCAGCAGTAATATATTCATTTCGTTGCACATTGATAATGAGTTCCAATGGGGATGTTGCTGGCTGGCACTGCATTTAGCATGCTGACTTTTTTGGACTACATTTCCTAATCATCATGTACTTTATCGAGAAAACAAAATCATTTCAGTAATTATTAGTATATGCATTTGTGGTCTGCACTATTTTGTCACCGTAAAAGTAAAACTTACTTTTTTGTAGATCTGAATCTGCTGCTTGTCTCAAATCTGTCCTAAACCATAAACTTCTTTCACTTTTGATTTTGGCAGAGCTTGGTGATGGACGACTTCTATGCCGGTGAAGGCACAGACCACAGTGGGGTTCCAACCAAATTGGTCACGACGAACTGTTCTCTGCATATATCTGTGTACAACCCTGCTACAATGTTTGGAATTCATGTCACCTCTGGCCCCATTCATCTGATCTATTCAGAGATCTCAATCGCGGTCGGCCAGGTATATCCATCATCCGTCCTTGCCTATTTATAACCGGCTTTTAAGTGCTGTCCACGTATTGTCTGACAATACTACGCCACTCATACCGATAAGTTTCCTGCATCAGCAACTAAATCTCATGTTTTCATTCCTTTCTCACTTCTCGATTTAGAGAAGATTGCATTAGGGAAACATTTTGCCATGTGTGTCCCTTCTATCCATCTTTTCCCAAACCATTGTATCAAAGGTCTCTAAAATATTTGACGAAACGATGCAGAATTCTTTGTTGAGTCAGTCGTACAAAATGCATGATTAAGGGAGGATTAGTGATTATGGTGATGATAATTCAGGTTAAGACAATAAATAGTACCAGAGCTGGAGTACTCAGAATGAGACAATGTAAATGGTCCAGCAAATCAGCATGCATATTTTTTACTTGAATCCATGGTTATTTTTCATTTCTCATAATTTGCCTGCATCCATATTTCTCCACGTTAATGGTTGGTGAAAATCAGAATTGCTGCAAACTTACAGAATAACCACTGAAGCTGATACTGATATCTCCACCTGTGGTCACGCAGCTTCGCAGGTACTACCAACCGAGGAAGAGCCACCGTATGGTGACGGCTGTCATCCACGGCGAGAAGGTACCCCTCTACGGCGCCGGCGGCAGCCTGATGCTGTCGAGCACAGGCGGGGCTGTGCCCCTGACGCTGGACTTTGACCTGACCTCCCGGGGCTACGTGATCGGCAAGCTCGTCCGGGTCACGCACAAGGTGCACGTGACGTGCCCCGTCGTCGTCGACGCCAAGAAGACCAAGCCCATCAGGTTCTCCAAGAAGGCCTGCGCCGTGTACAAGGCCTGAGGTTGAGCTTTTTCGCGAGTCGTGATCGACGGACAAGTGTGTGTTCTTGCAAAGATGCCTGTATTTAGCTATTGTGTTGATGATGAAGAACAATAAGCACACGCATATGGTTTGTTTGAGCCTTTTGGTTTTGTCGATAAATCGCGCTGTAAGGCGGTATTCTCTTTTTACTTATCTATCTTTTTAGGGGATGATCTTAGGGAGAGATGGCTGTAAAATGGTCCTATATCTGCAGTTTCAGAATTGAACCACGGGCTGGTTTTTGAGAGAAGATCAAGCAGAAGCGTGACATCATTTTCACTTTTTGAGCAAGAGAAAAAACTGCGCAAAGAAAATGCCAAAAGAATTGAAGGATCTGACAGTGGGCCAGCGGACCATGTTACTGTCAAGATTCAAGGAAGAAAATGGTTGTTATGCACATTCTGGAAGTAGGAATTCGGTGATTTTTCCTCATTGCAAAAATTTGTGAGATTTTGATAGAGTCATTGCTGAATTCTTGGGTTGCGAATGGGGCCCTAGAAAATGGGATGAACAGAAACAATTCGATCTGGATCTGAGTCCTATTTGACTTGCGTCTGAAGATGGAGTGCTTGTGAAGGGGCGCTAGCCCGGTTGGTAGCATGCCACGATGGGAAGCTACCGCTCGGGGTTGACTCCCGCTTCGCGCAAAAAAAAAAACTCCTCGCTCGCCCCATGTCCAAAGCACAGTTGGCGTTCGACTCTGGCTACGGAGTCCAGTTGTGGACCGGCCTTCTCACAAGTAACGGGCCCCTGTGTATGGATGGGGAACGACAACATCTTCTTCTTATTTCTCTCTCGAAGTGCTGACCTGCGCGCACAGTTGGCGTTCAACTCTGGCTACGGAGTCCAGTTGTGGACCGGCCTTCTCACGAGTAACGGGGGGAACGAGAACATCTTCTTCTTACCGTGGGGGCGGTCTCGCAAGTAACGCGCCCCTGGCCTTCTCACGAGTAACGGGCCCCTGTGTATGGATGGGGAACGACAACATCTTCTTCTTATTTCTCTCTCGAAGTGCTGACCTGCGCGCACAGTTGGCGTTCGACTCTGGCTACGGAGTCCAGTTGTGGACCGGCCTTCTCACGAGTAACGGGGGGAACGAGAACATCTTCTTCTTACCGTGGGGGCGGTCTCGCCCCCGCAGGTGATTTTTTTCTCTCTCGAAGTGCTGACCTGCGCGCTCTAATCACATGCAGATGCAGCCTAGTCACTCCCCTTAAAGCCCCTGATTCCGCGGTCGCAATCCCCAGCGGCCCAGCCCATGTGCTCCCCGCCTCTCCCCCGACGCGGCCGTCACGTCGTCCGCACCAAGCCCAGGGCATTATCCCACTGGCATCTGGTCCCACGTAGGTTGGGTCCCACACGTCATCCTTCCCACCTCGTGCTCGGCGGAGTCGCGGCGCACGCCTTCGTCCGCCTTGCCGTTTGAACACTCGAGCTCGGCGAGCCATTTACGGCGTCGCATCGCGCACTCGTGCTCCCGATTTCTTCGATCTCCTCGTGGGCGGTGGCGCGTCGTGCGGGCGAGCTCTCCTGCTGCTAGATCTCGGAGGAGAGGGGGCCGGAGGCGCCGCGCGCATTTCGTCGAGCTCGAGCACGATGAGGGCGCGGCGGGTCGGGGCGGTTCTGCTGCTCGTGGTCCTCGCGCTCGCCGTGTCGGCGGCGCGGCTGGACCTCGATGACGACGACGACTCGGACGTGCTGGACGAGCTGCTGGCCATCGACGAGGAGGCGGAGCGGGGCGGGCTGGACGCGGGGGGCGGCGACGGCGGGGGCGCGGCGGAGGCGGTGCGGCGGGCGCAGTCGATGGTGCTGGCGCTCGACAACGACAACGCGCGCCGCGCCGTGGAGGACCACGCGGAGCTGCTGCTCCTCGGGTACGCGCCCTGGTGCGAGCGCAGCGCGCAGCTCATGCCGCGGTTCGCCGAGGCCGCCGCGGCGCTGCGCGCCATGGGCAGCGCCGTCGCGTTCGCCAAGCTAGACGGGGAGCGGTACCCCAAGGCGGCAGCCGCCGTCGGGGTCAAGGGGTTCCCCACCGTGCTCCTCTTCGTCAACGGCACAGAGCACGCCTACCATGGCCTCCACACCAAGTGAGGCGCTCGCTGGTTACTCACTTGTTTCGTTACTAATATAGGAATTGCCTTTCATACGAATTGACTGGGAATTATTTCTCTCTTGTTGATAGGGACGCGATAGTTACTTGGGTACGAAAGAAAACTGGTGTGCCGGTCATTAGGCTTCAATCTAAGGATTCAGCTGAGGAGTTCCTCAAAAAGGATCAGACTTTTGTTATTGGTCTATTCAAGAATTTTGAGGTACGTGAAATGCTGGATGTAAATAAATGTGTCATTTTCATGTTTTGCTCTGATCCAAATGTTAAAACTTGTGGAATAAAGTTTATGGATTTGTTCAATTTTTCTTATCCATATCCATCTTTTGTTAGGGAACAGAATATGAAGGATTTGTGAAAGCAGCAACCACAGATGATGAAGTACAGTTTGTAGAAACCAGTGACAGGAGTGTTGCCAAAATTCTATTTCCAGGTATTACATCTGAAGAGCAATTTGTGGGCCTTGTTAAAAGCGAACCTGAGAAGTTTGAAAAGTTTGGTAAGTATCTTCTACCTATATTTGGATGCATCTTATGTTCTTTTAGCATCCTGATGCTGTGAATCATCAACTCTTGAGTAAGATTTTCAACATGTTATAACCATGCATGCAGCATGCCTTCCATCATCTCAATAGTAACAATTTCTCTTGCTCACTGTTAGTCTAAGGCACTGAAGCACTTGCTAAAGAATTATGGACATTCTCATCTAGTTTGCGAAAAACAAAGCTTAATGGAAGCACTGAATACTGAAATAATTATGCTGGATTAAGCTCCAGTCTTGTTCTATGCAGCAACTCATACAGTTGAATTTTGCAGATGGGGAATTTGAAGAAAAGGCAATTTTGCGGTTTGTGGAGCTAAACAAGTTCCCCCTAATTACTATATTCACTGAGCTTAATTCGGGGAAAGTATATTCAAGCTCTATTAAGCTGCAGGTGGGCACACTCTGCCTTTTCTCACATACTTTGCTGATCAATCACATTTTAGATCCCAGACATGCCTAAATTTACTAAAAGGACACCAGCTATTTATGTTTTGTTCAACTGCAATAAACCATTAACCATATAATGACCAACAGAAAATTATAATAGATTTGTGATCCTTATGATCTCTCTTGCAAATTTGTTCTAGGTATTCACCTTCTCAGAGGCTTATGACTTTGAGGATCTTGAATCTATGGTTGAAGAAGTCGCCAGAGCATTCAAGACAAAGGTGCCAACATGTGATGCTTTTATTTTGTTTATGACCATGATCACATCACCTGAATGGCTGATCTGGTTAAACATGTTTACTCCATGGTGTTGCAGATAATGTTTATATATGTGGACACAGCTGAAGAAAACCTTGCAAAGCCATTCCTCACTCTTTATGGTCTTGAACCGGAAAAAAAGCCTACTGTAAGTTTCACATTGGATTCACAATTAATCCTGTATGCCCCTTTTGCAGTAAATGCACGTGTGTATATGTGTTCTATTCATCCATTGCTCATGTGTTCTATTAATTTCAAGTAGGAAGGAGTCAGTTTAGTTATTGGCTGAGATCATGGAATCCTTTATGATGTTGGAATTGGAAATCATTACAGTTACTAGTCTGAGCACTTGATCTGACAACCATCAACCTTTTCTATGTTGTTTAATAATTACATATAATTTTTTTTTGCTAAAGTTAGAAACTTTACCAGGTTACAGCATTTGATACAAGCAATGGAGCCAAATATCTGATGGAGGCAGATATCAATGCAAAGAACCTAAGGGTATTGAGATTTTATCTTTTTTCTTTTTTGATATTGTGTTAGATTACTTGACCACTTGAGGCACTTACTTAATTGTATTATGTACTGGACAACAGGAGTTCTGCTTAAGTCTTCTGGATGGCACACTCCCTCCATACCACAAATCAGAACCAGTACCGCAAGAGGTAAGCTTTATTTATTTGTTTAGATTTTGAATTCTTTAAGTGCATGTACCTGGACAGAATTCCCTACTAACCTCGAAATAATCACAAGTTATAATGTGCAGCATTGTAACTTATTATTCCTGAAATATGTAGTTCAACATTTCGCCGTAACAATCTACTCTTGGCATTTGAGAAAATTAGCATAATAAAGCTTCAAGGATGTTTAGAATTGGAAGATGACATCCAATGAGGGGCTCACGAGTGTGGTGTGTGTGAATACCAACTTGTGTTATGAGCTCTTTGTTTTGATTTTTTTTGGGTATTTATCTCTTGTGAAATTTGTTTAACCGCTAACCAGTATTTTGACCCTACATTGTGCAGAAGGGACTTGTTGAAAAACTTGTTGGTCGTACATTTGATTCTTCTGTGCTAGAGAGTCCGCAAAACGTTTTCACTGAGGTTTATCTCCTACTTGCTCTCTTTTATCATCAAAGTTATCTCTTCTCATTTTAAATGTACAATATTTTTTCTTTCTAAATGATCTTACACTCCTTTTTTTCTTTACCTTCTAAACAAAAGGTTTATACACCTTGGTGTGTTGACTGTGAAGCGATAAGTAAAAATGTCGGGAAGTTGGCCAAACATTTCAGTGGTTTGGACAATCTTAAATTTGCACGCATAGATGCTTCTGTGAATGAACATCCTAAATTGAAGGTGAGTATCTTTGCACTTCCGTCATAGGGAAAATGCATAGAAATATAATAATGGTAACTTTTCTATCATGTTCATGCATTGCATGTTGCTGACATACAGTGCAATTTTCTATCTAGTGTTAGCATTATGTGCTAGAAGTTGCTTATTGAAGACATTTATTTTGTTTGGCAATACTTTGTGAGGTGTAAAATTAGATATCTGTAGGGTCATGAACATGTGCATGCACACACGCAGACTGACCCCTGTCCATGCCCACACTCGATACGCAGGCACACCACCCACACACACAAGTGTTCACCCATTTTCACGACAGATGTTCTGATCCATGGACTTATGAAACAACTTGGAAAATACAAATTTCATGAGTTCCCGTGCATAGAAGATGAGATTCTGGATGATTCACTGCCCATATTGGCTAGCTTTTTTTCTGGAAGTTTTCTAAATACTGTTGGAAACAGTTTAAACATGGTAGGAGATAGCTGAATTGACCACGTTCCTTCAAAGCTAGCAAATATCATGAGAGTATATGTTAGCTCTTGTTTAGAGGTACTTTGCTTGGTTACTGGAAGTAGAGTTTGGTGCATCGATGTGTCTCCAAGTGGATTGATCTGAATCGACATATATTTGCCAAATTTAACTTCTAAACTTCCCCTTAAAATCGTCCATGCTTCTGTACAGGTGAACAATTACCCAACGCTCTTCATTTATCCTGCTGGAGACAAAAGCAACCCGGTGTGTCTACAGAAACAAATGCAAACGTTGCTGTTAAGTTAATTCTTTCCACCACATGTTAGTGATCTGCTGCTGCTCTATATTTTGCAATGCAGATCAAGGTCTCAAAGAAATTAAGTGTCAAGGACATGGCCAAACTCATCAAGGAGAAGCTGCAAATCTCAGACGTGGAGACAGTAGCGGCTACCAAGAATGTCCCGCCCGCCGAAAATGTCAAGGATGAGCTATAGCCGCTAGTACGTTTGCTCCCACAGCCTCTGAGCATGCAAGGGACTAGGATCCAGTGAAGGAAAAATTGCAGGATCTTTGCGTGTCCCGCCAACGTGATAACAGAACTTGCTTTGTTCGCGTGTTGTAACTTATTCAGGTGAAATAGATTAGGTAAAGGTCAAACGGACATGTAATGATGTAAATCAATTTGAACGGCTTCCATAAATGAAGATCCCAGATTTACTTCCAAAGTTGCAAGGTCAAAATCCAGCTCTCCTTCTAAGACTTTGGGCTGCGATTTGTCCCATTTTTAATCTAAAGTATCATGACATCTGTAATAATGTTACAATGAAACAATATCGCAAAACACAGGCCTTGTCACGGGGCAATTGCCGCTGTGCGCACAGCGGCCAAGTACACCGGAAACGCTACAAGCAACTTCAGGGTTTGGCTTACCCTCCTTCGTACAAATAATAATTAATTTAATTATAACAAATAATTTGAATTGATTTGTAGGGCTTTCCCCTCTCCGAAGAAAAGGAGCCCTTCCAGAAATTCTCAGTGGCCCGAAGGCCAAAGAGGGGGTTTGGAAATAGTTTTCAACCAGCAATTGACGCGCCTCGGTATTACCTCACTAGCTGCGTCATTGCCCCAAGCGCAAAGATGGTTTCCTAAGGCCGCCCACCCCCTACTCTTATACCCGCCTCGCCTGCCTCCGCGTTTCTCCTCTTCCGAGGTGGGACTAAACGAAACAACCAGCTCCGAGCACCCGCACCGCCTCACGAGTCGGTGTTGGGCTTGTTACGCGCTCTCTTCATGGGCCCTGTCGGCTTCCGCGCTCTTCTTCTTCTTCCCTGGGTCTCGTTCATCATGGGCTTTGTCCGGGCTTTCCCAGTGATCAAATCAGGATGAATGCACCAGCCCACTGATATTACCTGTAAATAATGACGTTTTACCACCGGTAAATTCCCGTAAGCGCAGCATTAATTGGCAAGGCAATGCAGTGAGAAGATGCGATCAAAACGCCCGCTAGTGATGAGTGACCTCCGCGGTTAATTAACCTCGCCCCTCGTGTCTCGTCTCCTCCGTCCACCCACGCGCTGACGGCGAGCAGCCGCCGATCTCCGGCGGCCCCCTCGCCGCCGCCGCCTGCGATGGAGAAGCGGCTAGCGTACGCAGCCTTGCTCCCCGTGCTCCTCCTCACGCTCCGCATCCTGCCCCTGCCCTCCGGCTCCCCCAACGGCAGCGGCGTCGTGGGCGGCGAGGGGGGAACCCTGGCCCCGCCGGCTTCCAGGTACGTGGTGCGGTTCCTGGAGTACCGCCGCGCGGAGGAGCACCGGGAGTACCTGGATGGAGGGCTCCGGGGCGCCGCGCTCGCGGCGTCGTGGCTGTGGGTGGAGCGGCGGAACCCCGCGGCCGCATTCCCCACCGACTTCGCGGTGCTGGAGATCCGCGACGCGTACCGCGAGGCCGTCGTGGCAGCGGTCCGGGCGCTCGGACGCGTGCGGGACGTGCACGCGGACGCCACCTACTCGCGGTCCGTCCTGTCCGCGCCAGATCGGCCGCCGCCGCGGCGGGGGAAGCTGTTCACCGCCATGTCGTTCGAGGGGGGAGAGGAGGGAGGAGAGATGGCAAATTCGTCTTCTGTTACTTGGGGACGGAGGCTTCTGCTGCAGGTACACAACTTTTGTGCTCATTGTACAAAGTACAAACATCAACGATCCGTGTAAGAGATTGTTTCTTTGTGTTGAGCATGTCATTATATTATTGCTCTGGATACCAAAATGCATAAAGGTCGTTTCCGCTTTATCTGTTGCCGTGAGGGATATGACCTACTAGTTCAAATGGTGATTATATTTTTGCATGCTGTGATCTCAACTTGTCGGCAACTGAAGAACTTTGGTATTGGAATGAAGCTATTATGTGTAGCCATTTGCTACTTGTTTAGGGTTATGGTTTTAAAGCCATAGTGTTAGTTATCAGATATAATCTGGAATCAGAAATGAGTGTACTGTATACTTGGCTAGAAATTAGGACATTTCTGAAATAGCATAGTTCTATGGCACTGAGATGCAACCCTGTTCAATGTTATAAGTACATGATTGTGATGCATAGCAAACTGATCCAGAACCATATGTCTAGGTATAAAGTTACATTTCTATACGTTCTTGACATAACTAGCTACTATCATGTAAAGTTTAGTTTAGATTGTGGAATGCATTGTACATAGAGGATTACTATTTCACCTATGTTTTGGCATTATCTTTGAAGGTAAAAAAATATTCATCAGATTGTCAGGTTCATGTTGAAGATATATTATCTTCATGTCAAATATCACTGTAATCACTGTAATCACTGCAATGTTCTTTCAAGCATCTATTGCAAACTGAAAACTAGGACAATTCATCATTGGCAGACACAATGAGTGCTAGCTTTTATTACTCAGTCTATTTTGAGGTTGCTACTTTTCTGATATTAGCTTGCTGAGGTGAAGTTCAGTTACTGTTTTCTGTTGTGATTTAATGGTGGTTTGTAGTAATCAGCAGTTGAGAATATTCATTTGGCCTATCTTTGTAAATTTTTTATGGATATATCAAGGTATATACATTAGTTATAGTAATTTTAATTGTCAAACTCTATTTTTCATTATATGATTTATGCCTATGGACTCTTTCATTTACAGTGTCAGATAGATCTTATATATCTCCACGTCAACAGTACTGTCCATAATTTGTCAGTCCATTTGGTCCCATGTTGTCATGTTTTTACATTACATGTGTCATTTGACAGAGATCACAAGTTACTTCTCTTTCTGGAGCTGAAAGATTATGGGGAAGAGGCTTCACTGGCAAGAATGTCAAAATGGCCATTTTTGACACCGGTATTCGGGCTGACCATCCTCACTTTCGCAATATTAAGGTATTACTACTATATTTAGCAAATTTTGTACCAGTGATAATAATATCAAATATGCATCAGATGTTCAAAAAAGAAGAAATTTGAAATGCAATAAACAGACCTTGAAATAAGTGCATGCCGCTGGTCTTGAATAACATACACACCATACCACTATTTTTCTTACCATTGTAGTGCTTTATCTGTTGCATTGGTTCATGTCAAATAGCCATGTATTGGCGTGTTGGAGCTGTGGGAGTATTTAATTGGAATTACCTGCCATATATAGTTCTCTCATGGCAAAATAGTTCGCTTTCGGCCACATTGGATGCTTTGCAAGACAAACCTTAACTCGCATTGTTATCTTGAATACCACATCTCCCAGGATTCTTTATTTTGTTCCAACACGGTGAAAACATTACTTAAGAGACTAATTTTGTAGGAGCGCACAAATTGGACAAATGAAGACACATTAAATGATAACCTTGGGCATGGAACATTTGTAGCAGGAGTTATTGCTGGCCAAGATGCAGAATGCCCTGGATTTGCACCTGATACTGAGATATATGCCTTTCGAGTGTTCACAGATGCTCAGGTACTGGATTTGGCTGAATATGCAAGTTTTTGTATTATCAAAAACTAGTCTGTCCAATCATAAAGTGACATTTTTGGATACCTATAATTTCTTCAAAACAGCACTTTCCAACTTCCGCACAAAAGAAATTTTTTTTCCAACAAACATGTTTTTATGAATCATAGTTAACTTATAGTACCATTAACATACCATTTGTTTGGTCAAGTCTACATAGTTCCATTCTAATTGGAGTGCATGCTGGTAAGATTTTGAGAATTTCGTCTTGTTCTCAGTGCAGATATCCTACACATCATGGTTCTTGGATGCATTTAACTACGCGATAGCGACCGGTATGGATGTTTTGAACTTGAGCATTGGTGGACCTGATTACCTGGATCTCCCCTTTGTTGAGAAGGTACAGTTTGGTGATGATTTCAATATTTTTCCCTCATGTTTTCACATCTCAATTGTTTTCTAGCTACCTGATCAATTTTTTAGTCTCTCTTCATAAAATATGAAGGAAGGTTTCTTTTGCTCTTGTGTTTGTAGTTTTTTCTCTCCAAATTTTCCTCTCTGTATTTTCTGCTATTGACTGAAAACAGTGGGCCCTGTAAAACCAACATAAAAACTGCTATTACCTCTGCTACGTAATGAGTGGATAAACCCTTATATTAGAGCATTTTAAACAAGGTCTCTACTGAAACTTGAAATTTTTATGGACTGGTTCTGTAGGTTTGGGAGCTCACAGCAAACAACATTATTATGGTATCAGCTATTGGAAATGATGGGCCTCTTTATGGCACATTAAATAACCCTGCTGATCAAAGCGATGTCATTGGCGTTGGCGGTATTGATTACAATAACCATATAGCTTCATTTTCCTCTCGAGGCATGACTACCTGGGAGCTTCCTCATGGGTACATTCTTTATCTTGCTGGTACAATTTCTCAGTATACCACTGGTTTATGTTTGATGGTATCTTCTCACATAAATGAAAGGGTACTGGGTGCTTTCCAGGTTTATCTTACCAAACTTGGCTATCCACAATCTGCACATAAGATGGTCATGTACTAGTTATCTTGCTTTAAGTATCTTATGGCATCTTAATACTGTCTTTTGTGGGTATGCTCCATTGCATTTAAACTTATGACACTTCACGGAAGTGATGAAGCCTGATTCAGCTGTTACTTTTTGCTGCGCATGATTTTTTATTATAATTTTGCTTGTTCATTTACTAATTGATAGTTTTGCTGGTGCATGATGAGGAACTGTTTCTGTGCTTCCAACATAGACATAGGCACATAGCCTTACCAAGCTTATAATTGTTGTTGGAAAAATTGGAGTAATTAACTTTATGTAGCCATTGTCTTTTGCACCCGCTTCATGTCACTTGTTCAAGAAACAGCATTATCAGAAGTATGTATTCTATTTTGCAGTTATGGTCGTGTGAAACCTGATGTTGTTGCATATAGTCGAGATATAATTGGTTCGAAGATCAGTACAGGCTGTAAGACCCTTTCAGGCACCAGTGTAGCAAGCCCGGTGGTCGCTGGTGTAGTATGCTTGCTTTTTAGTGTTATATCCGAAGACAAGCGGAAATCAATCCTTAACCCTGCTGCTATGAAACAGGCCCTTGTTGAGGGCGCTTCTAAGCTTTCAGGGCCAAACATGTATGAGCAAGGTGCTGGCAAGCTTGATCTGTAAGTTTCTTGTCCACTTTTTGGACAGCTTTTCATAAATTTCATATTTCAGTTATATCTGATTCCATGTCTCCATTGTTTTACGACATCAAGGGTGCATCCATTTAGAATCCAGGGACAGGATCATATTGATCTTTGCTTTCCCTTGCATTGCTCAATATCATACTCATTTATTGCACTATTTGTTCCAGTTGGCAGTCATATGAAATCTTGAAAAATTACCAACCACGTGCGAGCATATTTCTTGCATTGCTCAATATCATACTCATTTATTGCACTATTTGTTCCAGTTGGCAGTCATATGAAATCTTGAAAAATTACCAACCACGTGCGAGCATATTTCCTACAATGCTTGACTTCACCGACTGTCCATATTTCTGGCCTTTTTGTCGCCAGCCCATGTATGCTGGAGCTATGCCAGTAATCTTTAATGCTACAATTCTGAATGGGATGGGGGTGATTGGTTATGTAAAAGATCAACCGTTATGGCAACCTTCTGAAGATATCGGCAATCTTCTTAGTGTTCACTTCACCTACTCAGATGTTATCTGGCCTTGGACAGGGTATCTTGCTCTACATCTGCAAGTTAAAGATGAGGGTTCTCAGTTTTCAGGCATAATCAGTGGCAATGTTACTCTGACTATTTATACCCCGGCAGCTCATGGAGAAAGCAGCCCACGGATTAGTACATGTGTTCTTTACTTGAAGATCAAGGTAGTTCCAACACCTGTTAGGTCAAAAAGAATATTGTGGGACCAATATCATAATATCAAGTACCCGTCAGGATACGTTCCAAGGGATTCCCTTAATGTTCATAATGATATCCTTGACTGGCATGGTGATCACTTGCACACGAACTTTCACATTCTGTTCAACATGCTAAGAGATGCAGGGTACTATATTGAGACACTTGGATCACCACTTACTTGCTTTGATGCTAGCAATTATGGGACATTGCTTATGGTTGATCTTGAGGATGAATACTTTGATGAAGAGATTCAGAAACTTAGGGATGATGTTATACACAAGGGACTCGGCATTGCTGTTTTTGCTGAGTGGTACCATGTTGATACAATGATTAAGATGACATTCTTTGATGAGAATACCCGCAGTTGGTGGACTCCAATTACTGGGGGTGCAAATATACCTGCACTTAATGAACTTCTGGCACCTTTTGGCATTGCTTTGGGGGACAAAATACTTACTGGTGACTTCTCGATCAATGGTGAGCAGACCCACTATGCTTCTGGAACTGATATAGTGCAATTTCCAGCGGGCGGTTTCTTGCATAGCTTCCAGCTCCAGGAAAACTCAAAGTCTGCACAGGATCACATAGGAACAATAGATACAGAAAACTCCCAGGAAAAAAGCAAGGTTAGGGGATATGGCCATTTTTAGTTCAGTACTTCTGATATCATCTCTATACCTGTGAGTGCAAGGTTCTAAGCTAACTGATGAAGACCTGCATTAACCTGGCATTGATAGCAATATAGCATCTTAAACTCTCACACGGCACTATGTTGATTAATAAAGTCTGTTTGTTTATATTACTCCATGTATCATTTTACTCATTATTCCAGAATTCCAAAAATAATATTGTAACATAAGCTTTTGTCCAATGGAAGTACTTTCAGTTAGTTTGTACAATCTGATTTGATAAGGATAGAAATGGAATACCCATAAAAGGTAATTTTTAGTGATGAAAAACAGATAATAAATATATATCTCTTTTAAATAAAACGAATGCTCAGGAGCATAGTTACCCAATGAAATATATATCCCTTTTAAACAAGATGAATGCTAAGGAGCACAGTTACCCATTCAGTGTTCAGTTGCTCTGGTGAATAAAGCATTTTTATCACACTGTGCTACAAAATAATCATGTCTGATGATAGTGTTTTATCATATTAT
Source organism: Panicum miliaceum (assembly GCA_032594955.1). Classification (NCBI taxonomy): domain Eukaryota; kingdom Viridiplantae; phylum Streptophyta; class Magnoliopsida; order Poales; family Poaceae; genus Panicum; species Panicum miliaceum. The sequence goes on from CM064071.1 coordinate 2,723,908, forward strand.
AAAGATATTGTATGTATTATAATATGTAAGGCTTATTGGTTTCTCACTCGCAGCTGTCCTCAATTCTTGGAATGATGGAAGCAGGAGAAGGGAGGATTGCAGTCTATGGTGATTCAAATTGTCTTGACAGTAGTCACATGGTAACAAACTGCTATTGGCTTTTGAGAAAAATATTGGAGTTCACTGGCAATAGAGTGAAAGATCCTGTCCTTTTCTCAGAGGCAGCGCAGTTAAAGTTTCCAGTTTTTGAGAATATCCATCAGCCATCACGTAGATCAGATGTAAACTTTTCAACGTACTCAACAGTCGTTGGCAAGGAATTGATCTGTCACCAAGATTCCCGGTTTGAGGTTTGGGGTACAAAAGGTTATGGTGTCCAACCAACAGGCACAACAAGAAAGCTCCCAGAATACCAGACGGATGAAAGTTCGAGTTCTCCCAATGTAACAATACAAATTCCTGACAGTAGACAAGATGAAGTCAAAAGACTTCAAATAAATCTTTTGACACCAGATGCTGCTAAATTTGATGATAAAAGAGATTATTTTGGCTTTATTGGTCATGAAGAGGTATACATCTCCCTTTCCCTAAATGAACTTTTGATTTTTATAGTCTTCAACTGGAGGACAATACATGGAAATGATTAACTAGCTATATTACTGAAAGAACAATTGTAGCTTCAGGGACCAGTTTGAGCTGTACAATTCATGTAACACTGAGTAAATCAGAGTTTGCATTGTTATATGCACAAATCTTGGTTTTTATTGATAGAACTAGACTTATGCCTTCCTACTGATATATTCGGAGTACAAATTCTACAGATCATGCATTTAGGTCCAAATGATAACCTAGAGCGACTAAATATGATTTACCATAGTGTTTTTTTATGGCGTCTTCAGTTTCTCTTCCTGAAATCCGTATTGGTAATTTGGTATTTGTGTGGATGAAGTTTTAATATTCAAAGGCAAAAAGATGTTTCAAATATTTTGTACTAGGAAGAACCCTAAAAAAAGTAAATGATTTGCGGTGTATTTGCGGTGTAGAAAAGCAAAAGGTTGTAGCAAATAGAAAAGCCTGCCATGTTGACATGTATAATATTTTCCTTTATGTATGAATTTGATGTTTATGATAGAATATAGAAAGAAGTTCAAGTGCTGTTTCTTTGGAGTGTTGGTCACAGGATTGTGTGGAAGTTTATGCATTCAATGGTTATTTTTTTATTTAGAAGGTATTAGTTCATAGTATGATGTTTCCAGTGAACACAATTAGATAAAGTAGCTTTTCTTACAATGGAAGCACTGCCAAAGATTACTGGAATGTTTCTTATATTATTTTGCAGGTTGACATAGGAATGTTAATGGCAAGCCAATGGATGATACCTTGCTTAGCTGCCACAGCTTGTAAGTAGCAAACACTTATTGACTAAGTTTTAAATATACGACCATGATGTGCTATTCCTTTCCTCATTCCTCTCTCCAACATGCAGGCCTTATGTTGTATCTTAGTTGTAGAGTGCAACAAAAACGTCGCAGACGAAGAAAAGGGTCGGTGGCTAGCCGGCTAACAAGTATGGTGTAAGGTGACATTCTTGAGGGGAAGAATAGGGGTTTTAGCAGCTATATTACAGGTCTCGAGCAATGATGGGAAAACAGGTAGTGCTCCATCCTCACCTTGCACAAGGAGTCCATCAAGACACATTTTGACCCGGTGACGAGCTGCTCAGCTAACTTCTGTGCTTAAGAGAGCTGATTTGTCGCTTCTGCCACCACATGGAAAGCTGCCTGTCAGGATTCAGGCATGTGGCATCGACATGTAGTTCCCTGTAGTCATTCACAATTTTGTTCTTTGCGACACAGCTATAGTCACAAGAAATGCTGAGAGCTAATTCTTTAGGTGAAAAGCTAGAGCTAATTTTTTCCATCACCTTGGGATGTGGGGATTTGAGCGTCTCTGTAGGTCCATAAGCCCTCAGGGGCAAACGTAGCATGAGCTCGCAGATAGGCTTATTGGCAAGTTTGTAAAGAAAATTTTGTATTGTTCTTAAAAAGAAGCAAATCTGCTTGAAACAACGTTCTCTTGGCACCATGACAATAGCAAATATTTGAGGATCTGTTTGGACTTTGGGAGCACATATATAATAGCACAACAATTGGCCTAAATATTTGTTCCATATTGCCCAAAATATGTAAGCTCTTATGCCTGAAGAATTCGCTGGGCAGAGGAGGCATCGACTAACTGTTATCGAATAAAATTACGGCGCGTGGCATATTTACCGTGTGGGCACCGCTCGCTGGTCGTTGCACTGTTCCGTATCGGGACGTTGCCACGCAGCGTTGGGTGTTAACTTTTGCAACGTGTTAACTTTTGCAACGTCCATGTCTCGTGAAGAAATCGATGAGACATACATATGCGTTCAGTTTGTCCCTCTCTCCTTCCTCGTTTACCTCGCCTCCATCCCGACCACGGCGGCGACATTGTGGAGCTGGCTTGAAGACGAGATAGGGATGCCACGACGGGGTGGCAGAAGAAGCGTCCACCATGCCGAGGTCGAGCCATGCCAGGATTCCGGTGATGGCCTCACGCCGAGGTGGCCGCCTTGCAGCGGTGAGGAGGATGCGGGGATTTTCATCAGAAGCTCGAAGGTTAATCATGCTTCAACCTATAGATGTCATGATGATTTTTGTTTTAATGAATTTGAAGTACCGGACATTGCTTGATGGATGCTTCATAAGTGAATTTTGTTTACAGTTCAGCATACTACTTTTATTCCTCATGTTCTTATTCTTCAAATTCTTAGGTCCACCTGTGATCCTGCCCGAAGCATATTGTACTTTCATTTATGTACGTGGACAATGCTACACGACGACATCAATAGATATACTGAAGTTACTACCTGGTGATCTTTGGAATTCAGGGCTGCAATGTAATTGCTTTGCGCAAATATCAAATATGATCCATCTTTCTGCATGTTTCACCTGCATACTTGCAAAAATTTGATATTATCTATCAAGTTGAAGTGTAAACAAGGAAATGATATGCACTATTGTAAATTAATGGACGCAGACACATATGCATTTGCACATCGCACTGCTTTCCACACTAATTTACCATGCATCTACTACCTCCAGTCAGAGAAACTGATACTGCTCTCACATGGAATGCCTAATTGTGCCTTGTGCTTAGTCGCATTCCAGTCTTGCAATTCCATCCTCCAATCACTCTTCAGAACAAAATGTTCCAAAATAGGGCAATCGTTGGGTATAGGAGGTCCTACATTTATTTGCAATTAAGATTACCCTCTAGAGAAACTGGCTGCATATTTTTGCTGGAATTCATTGGCACTGGACTAATTACTCATAACAGTACATGGGCGGTCAGTCATTGTGTCCACGTTTGTCATTCCTAGCGGTTAGTCAGTAGCTGAATACTACTTTTATATGGACGTATCATCTACAAATTATAAGGTACCACTTATTTGTTCTGTCTCTCATTCCCAACACACAAATGATGTAGTTTACGTATAATATTTTATATGTCTCTCCCCTTTTCCATATTCTTCCACATTCCATACAACCATATGATGCAGACACGATATAACAAGCTAATGACATACCAAACTCTTAGATGGACAGCATAAACTACACCGACGCGGTCAGCCTTTCGGGCGCGGCGGAGCGCGCCTTCCTTCCTAGTATGTCTGGTGAGCAGACAAGTTCCAGTTCTATGATGTAGTCGCCGAACAAAATTACGCGATAGTACTCTTGTCGGTGAAATACTTTCAATTCGTTTCTTCACTTTCATCTACAAGAAATCAAACACGCCGTATTATTTGCTTATTTTAACTCATAGCAGGCTCAGTTCAACTGTCACTCAAACCTACACGGTAAGGTTTCAAAACAGCTAAAACAACGGCTTCTTGCCGTTCAGAAGACCCATGAGATGCTCGAAGACATGCGGGCCACCGTCTCGGATGCCAGAGTGCATGTACTCGTTGGTCACCCAGAGCCGGATCCCGGCGATCTGGGAGGCCGTCTCCTTGGCGATGTTGAAGTTCACGTACATGTCCTCATAGTAGACCGCAGCAGCGACAGGAACCTGCAGGATGCCATGGCCACACGCATGTTTAGCAAGTCCTAATGCTGCAAACTTTCTAGAACATCTAGGTCCTGCACTAAGCCGAAGCTGCCATTTCCAGAACGGTTTGAGAAGTCAAGACAAGCAGTTTGCTAAGTTTCTGGAGATGATGAAAGATGCACACATTACCATCCCCGTCCTTGATGCTGTCTTAAAGTAACATATAATAGCATATGAATATGGAATTCCTAGTAGTCCACTAGACCTTCATGGGAATTAATTAAGTCACATGTAATAGCATATGAATATGAAATTCCTAGTAGTCCGCTAAACCTTCATGGGAATTAATTAAGTCCATCGCTCTTTGGTAAGAATTCTAGTTAAACATTGTAGCACTGCACTATAGGCACCAAGAATGGAACTATGAAGCTAGTAAACCTAATGGAGTCAGCTTGAAATGCCAAGATTCAAACTTAAGTCGAGCTTTTAAGTAACAATACGATGTATCGAGTACCTATAAACACATGAGTTCCTTTTACAGTGTGGTATAACATATAACATGAATTATGGTATGATTTTTATGAAGTACGAACCTTATTGTTATTCAGCTTGCTAACATCATATAGTTGAGGCCAGTCTTCCTTCTCAGCTAATAAATGGGCAGCCTCCTTTAGGTCTCGTAGAGCATGAATCTCGTCAAACATACATGGAAATACCATCTGTGTATGAGGAATGACTACATATCAGGAATTGTAGCAAATCTTAGGGACTTGATGATATGTCAAGTAAAACGGCAGCAGGAGCTAGTTGACAGCTTCTGCTTAGAGTTTGACTCAAAATTGAAAGAATAAACTCATAGCATGTAATTCACATTGCACAAGTTCCATTTAACATTTTTTTGCCCAAGAGTTGAGCAAGATTTCCAAACCAGTAGAAAGAGGACTGGTGAGGAACTTGTAATCCTAAATAAAATCCCTGCTACAAAAGACGATGGGGACCCAGAATATATGCCCAAAAGAATGATAATTTAATTCCCTCAAGGATATGAGAGTTACCTCTCCAGTAAAATACACAGGACGGCCTTCTTCTGTAGCCTTGATAGGATCAAACAAACTTCCATATTCACCGCGAACCTTTTCAGCAGACCATTTTGATGAAGAGCCCTGTGATCATAAACAAAAGAATTCTTAAAAGTGCTGTTGTGCCACCGCCTAATTATTAGTATAAGGTTTGGAAGTTACCTGACAGTAGATAGACTCGTGCAATAGGGCATAAAGAGGATTTTGATCAAAACCTAACCACATTTCAAACTAGAGAACATAATGTTAGATTATCAGCACTTTAACTATTAGAATGTAAACACTAGAACATTGCTTCAGTAGATTTAGAAGAACATTAAGAATACTAGTGGAGATTTTATCTCTTTCAAAAAGTAATAGCTTATGCTCTTTTTAGCTCCAGGAACTAGTACAGGATCCCACACCCTCTCGAGCCTGTACTGGACAAAATAGCAAGGAACAGTGCGGATCAGATAGATTGTGTTCTTCCCTCAAATTGTGTATGAGAAGATGATGCATTTCTTACAGATAATGAAGCCTTTCAAATCCACCACCAGAACCCAAACCTGACAGTCCAAGACACTACAGCATCTTAGGGGTTAACCTGCCACCAGATGGAAGAACAACCTGTAAAAGAAATGATGCATAAGAACAAATTACCAAAGTCAAGAGAAATTTTCACTGTAAAAATTGACTTACCCCTCCGCCTTCAGATTCACTCAAGCATCTTATAACATCATGAACAACTTGTATATCTTGAGGATACCTCTTATAGTACTTCTCGTTTTGCAGTTGAACCTGGCTCTGTATACAGTTTGTGCAGTGCAAGGCTCTCCTAGTGGTGGAAGCCCTCCAGTCAAAAGAACAGATTTCAGGCCTTCTGGAGCAAAACTCAGATATGTAACAGCACAAAATCCACCATAACTCTGCAATTAAAAAAAAGGGTAGATGGTAGCATAAGAATAGAGCTACATCACTAAAAGAATATATTACTCTGCCCTAAGTCATGCAATGTCCATATCAATAATCAAAAGTCGCAGGGGATGTTTGTGTGAAACAAAATCCTTTTTAAGCCTTTGTCTCCAGAGAGCTAAGTATCAATCAATTAGCTTTCTGTTATTTACAGAGTTAGTTTTCATGCCCCCATGTCTTTTCACATGCTTCTGTGATGTTAACAACCAACAGAAATCAACAAACTTTTTTTTCACTATTAGAATTTTAGAATTGATGGAACTAGAGATATATATTTGTCTAAAGGCCTATAATGATATCATTGATCTATTAAGTGCTCTTCAGATAGCATACCTGTCCTAGGACTGTCCAAGGCTTGGCATCTGGTACAAGCCGTAGACAAATAAATTCTGCGTCCTTAACTATATTATCCGCCCTGAAATGCTTCAAGTACTCAACCTGCTTTGCCGGAGATGTAATTTGCGAAAGAGATGATGGTGTTAATGGTGTGGATAACCCTGTTCCCCGCTGGAACAAGAAGGATGTCAAAACAAGGCAATCCAAGGGGAGAACAAAGACAAAGAGAACTCAGGATCTACCCAGGAAATTTGACCGTGCATTCTTACCTGATCTAGCAGCACAACACGGTGGTCTTCACATGCTTTCTTTAACCATCCGCCTGCTTCCATGGGACGGGGACTCTCAAATCCAGGCCCACCTTGTAGGTACAACAAATAAGGCAGAGCTGCGTCTTCTTTCCCACCTGGAACCGTTCAAACATGAGGGCCATCAAGATTTCGGTCAGGATTGTTAATAACCACGCACTAAGGCACTAAGCAAGTAGTGACTCCTGTTCTCACAACATAAAATTAATTCACATAGATAGAAGCCTAAACCAGCAGATATAACGTGTCAGCTCTATTTAAATTGTTTCATGAATTGCCTTCACCAAAGTTTCTTCTCCCTTATACTTGCACTGATGACACTAGATAACTAAGAATCAGTTCTCTAAAAATTGCTCTTAGTTCGTCAGTACTAAGAATCAGTTCTCTAAAAGTTGCTCCTAGTTCGTCAGTCTCAGAGATATATACACTGGATTCAGTTAAGCAGGCCGGCCTGGCCTGGTGCAGTAGCACCGATTAGCAGCTATCAGTCGTATTGCCACTGTCATGATTCATGTCCAGATCTAGTGAGTCATGTTCCCACTTCTAAAATCGCGCGCAAACCCAGCAAAAACTGCAGGCCCGAGCAAGCGCGACCTACCGGCGACGACCTCGCGCGCGAAGACGGTGATGGCGGCCCCGCTGTCAGAGCTGGAGTGGTCGAGCGGGACGGCGAACCGGTGGTCGCGGAGGCTGAGGCCCGGCGCCGCGTACCACGCGCCGGCCTCGTGCTCCGCCCTCGCGGGCGACGACATGGCCGCGGCCGCTGCCCTCGGCCGCGGGATCCGGCAGGGCGAGAGGCGGAGGCGGGCGGCGCCGGGGACGTGGACGGGGAGGAAGGTCGTTTCGCGGCGAAGCGAGCGCGCTGCGGCGGCCGGGGTGGCTGTGGCGACGCCGATGGCTGCCGCGCAACGGAGTCTCGCTACGGCCATGCCGGGCGGCCGTCGGTTGGACATATATAGCGGGTGGGATTGGGCGGATGCCGAAGCTGATTTGACTGACGTCGCGCGGGCAGGGAACAGAACGGCAACCTACGACTATGAATCTGTTTGCCTTATTCTGCATCGGTTGTTTTTGCATTTTCGGTGTCAAGATCTGTTCGATTTTGGATTGTAAAATGCTTTCATGCAAAATCTTAAATTTTTGTACGAGAAGTCTGAATGCAAATCCAAGACAACTCAGGCGGGCGAAACTGTACGACAAATTTGAATGGAAGTCCGGCAAATCTTAAGATGCAAAGGGCAAATTTCTAAGATAATAAGGCTATATGGAAACCACATTACTGGATTTGTCTTTCAGATACTTTTGTAAGAGAAGCATGATCAGATACTGCTCGAGTAATTACTTCATCTACTTCATCATACCACAGCACAGAAATGATCATACATACTACATGATTTACACATGCGAGAGCTAGCACGATAGATTACCAGGTACTACTGCTAATGCTTAACATCATAACACTTTTTACAGCACTGGTCCTAAGCTACACAGCCAACTACGGAAACTGCTACAAAGTACAAACAACTGAGACAACTGAGCAGAGCACTGTCACCACTCACTATTCACTAGCCTCTCCCTACATCAACTCCAGATCATCCCAAACACCAGCCAAAAGAATCAAGTAATATCTAGCTCGCTGCCAAAATCCCTGCTTGATGACTATCAGTCTATCACAATACCACAATGCCCAGCGGTTAGTGAGGCCTTCGCACACCCGAACCGCTGGAAGGACGAGCCTGAACTGGCTGATAGCGCAGGATAGCAGAACTGTAGGCATTGCCTGTCAGACTCCCTCTCATCTGACCCGTGGGGCACCAGTTCTCATCCACAGGGAGGTCTGGTGGAAGACTATCTGAGGATCCAGCCTGAGGTGTGCTAGGAGCAGCAGGTGGTACACTGGGAGGCTGCAGATGTGGTGCTGCTCGCTGTAGAGACGGAAGAGTTGCTGCCCGAGGCACTGATTGCGATCTTGGCGCCTGGCTTTGCACGGTGGGAAGGATATGGCTTCGGATCTCAGATTGGGTTGGTCGGACAAGTGCAGCTGCAGTGGTTTGGCCCACGGCAGCCAGAGCCGTTTGGTTCATGGTCATTCGTGTGAGCCTGAGCTGATCGTGAGTTGTATTCTGCTGCATAGGCATAGGTCTGTATGTGTTCGCTCCTCCAGCCTGTCCTGAGATTCCTGGCGGCAGCCGTGCACCCATAAGGTGTGGCGCAGGCAGACCAACAACCCGACTGGGCAGATGGCTCGATGTGTGGCGTATGTCCTGCCAACAATTATGATTATGTCAATACATGCTTGTCGTGATATATATAAAATAAAGCAAAATCTTTCCTCATGTCATAGATTGTAGCTGGCTGCTGGTGCTGGGCTCAATCAACAGACAGAAGTACTTCACCATATCAAGTTTCAGGTCCTAGGGCCACTAACATCCTTGCTAGTACAGCAAACAGACAGTCGCCAGTACATGCTACAGAAATACATAGCAAACTAGTATGTGATCTTGTTAGCTGGTAGGTTTGTAGAGATACAAAACATACCACCAACTACTGCAACAGTTCCTTTGACCAATTACTAAGTAGTTTGTGTTAGTTAGGTATCATTATTTTACAATTGAATTAGGCACTTTAGGGTTGTTATTTGCTTCCTCAAAAATTCAGTAGATACTATGTGTAAATTGTTATGTTAATATCTCAGGTGCCCTGCAGATTTTCTAAAAGAGAAAAGAAAAGACAATTCAAGCAGTTCAAGCTAGTTGCAAGGTGAGTTGCATATAGTTTACGTGATACAACTATGTAACAACTAATGTCACTATTCGCGTACACGGTCGTTTAGCCTGTGTACACGCTACACAGTAGCTTACCGTGTCCGTTTAATCAGCCGTTTATCCCGCTTAATCACCGTTTAGTCCGTTTAAATGGCCGTTTAGTCCGAATAAATAGCTAAACGGTAGGTGACCGTTTAGTCCGTTTAAACGTTTAGGCTAACATTGACTAATGTTGATGAAATGACACATCTTTGACCTTTAAATAGCTTTAGCATCCTAGCTCTGATGCACAGGATCACTTTAAACTCATCACAGAATATCTGGTTGCAACTTTGCTATTGACCTACTGTAAAGTTGACTACTGGATGATGAAGTTAAAGTTTGTATGTTAGATGCTAGTACAGATGATAATATAGTGGCTAGAAAAGATGTTTACCCGTGTTGTTGACTGTAGATGCAATGATGAAGCAGGACCGGGAGTCCTTGGTAACGGCCCACCACTGTTACTCATTGGAGCAATGACACAGTCCGGATTCATCACTTGATGTGCTTGGTAAGTTGAAGAAGCTGGAGTAGATAGTGGGATAGGAGGTGGACAATTGAGGATATTTGGTTGCAACCTTGTTGATGACCCAGGATTCTGCGGTGGCACTGGCGATGCCTGGACTCCTACTGGCTCTCTCCTGGGATTTCTAGGTATAGGAAGACTTCTCACTTCTGATCTATGCACTGGACCTATTTTTGGTTGCAACTGTACAGTTTCACAATGTGTTTCCTGTGAAACAGGTTGCATGCCAGATGTTGCGGTGGAGGTTTCAAGAGAAGGAGAGACAGCATCTGTAATAACAGGGCGCAGAACATTTTGGGGAAGAATAGATTCCAAGGTCCCAAAAGAACTTGAGCCCAGCCCACTAGTAGATGGCAGTAACAAATTCTGACCAGAAGTGAAAGCCATGTTGCTACCCCCATTATTTCCATCCCCTACATACAGATCTTCTGTATGGGATGCCATAGGGACATCTGGAAGATAGTCTGACACAGATATATCTTGACTATTCAGCAAAGGTTTCGTATCTTCTAAAGCCGATGTCCAATCCATCATTGGCAGATCACCATCACCATTTATCAGATCTATGACATCAGAAGATGACGAATCAGTTTCTACAGCATCTCCAGTCTGATGAATGCCATCACCTCTATGTCTATCTGATTTCTCATCATGAGCTGGTGCAGCTTTCCAAGATCCATCAGCAAATACAAGTACATCAAGGACATCATCTCCAGTCTCTTCTAGTATCTGCATTAAAAGGAAAAGGAAGGTCAGAGAGAGAAAAGGAGAAAGAATGGGATGACAAATATGCGCAAAATGCAACTTGCCTTTGTCATCTTTTGGTCAATGCGTAGGTCAGCAAAGTTTGAAGGGGTATTACAATATGGACAGCGCCAGTTTGGTTTCCTTGAGTTCATCTCCATGTAATTATCATAATCAAAACACTAAACAATACCATTATGTTAACATTTTTCTAAAAAAACACTGAATAAATATAAACAAGGCAAGATTAAGTAAATACCTGGTAGTGTTTGCAAAGGCGCCCTTTAATGGGAGTTTTTATGCGGCTTAAACTGCAACAAGAGAAGGCAAACAAAAATTAAGTTCATCATCCAAAGGCAGATCACTAGTAATATAATCAAATATATTAACTCCATTAGTATATGTCAAGCAGATATTAAAGTTTCAAAATGTTAACCCAACTATCTAAAACCTACAGAGTGACAGACACAATCAGAAAGTTGTTACATTGTGAATGTATGGTCCAATCACCAATTGAGGGCTGAGGGCAGTCATAGTCATCACGTTCATGTGAATTCAAGACATGATTATTTCTTCTGCACTTTTTTCATCACCAGCCATACACAGAAATTTTTTATTCCCAACTAAGTAGATCCTAAGAAAGATTAGTTGCTCATCTCAAAAGGAAAAAGATTAGTTCTCAAGATACCCTGTCCTTTCTAGCAAAAAAACCATTGGAACCTGGTCGATCGTAAATATAGTTTCCTCTACATAAATGTTTAGATGCATAAGATTTCACAACATACAATGTTCAGCAAATCATATTCCATGAAAAGTGCAACACAGTACCTTATAGGACAACTTAGGGAAACTCTTGATGGTCCCTCAAGTACATCAGAATCTACATAGAGATCAGGAGACATCATAACTATAATGAAAAAAAATATCAAAACTAAGCTGTCAATGTGAAAATGCATGCACGGCTTAAATTACTGTCAATGAATACACGTGATCATGGCAAATATCTTCCTTACAATTCAAATTTTGGCCACGCTACATAAAGACAACAGATGTGTGTAGAGGAATCAAACAGCAAAATGTTTCAAACTCAAAGCTTCAACTTTACTATCGCTCGATGTGGACATTGAAACTACAGTGAAAGAACTACACAGTTTAACTTTTACTGTCGCTACATAAGCTTCATGCAGATTAAACATATTTCTTTGGACCGGAAAGCAAGGCATGATACAAAAAAGGTATGGAAATGCTATCGACAAATGAATAGTTAAACTAGACAGACTGGTAGCAGAACTGAAGCCTGTTTCAGCAGGGTTCATGTCATCGGGTAGATCTTGCACTTGAGCCATATCGAACCCGCAAAAATCACTGAGCCACCTGATTTTGCATGAACCAACTGAGACTGCTCAGTTACCCATCCAGTTTCAACGACTATGCAAATAAGCCCCTCGTTTTATGGGTTACTGGCAGATGATCCAGCTTTTTGTAGCATCTTTCTATGCTGTTTGTAGGTTCAACTGCTTACAGGCATGGTCTCTTCCAAGATAAAATAATTGTTCAATACAAGCTAGAGTGTTTTCAGCTTTATGGATCAAGAAAACTAAACTTGACAGGTTTCATGTGCCACGGGAAGAGAAGAACCGTCTCGAGTAGGGGAAAATACCAAATCTCTAAAAAGCTGGAAGGAATCACAAATAGACTGAAATTCAGCAATTTATAGCCAAAAAACAAACTTATAGTCAGTTTAAACAGGCAAACTACAAGTAACTGTCATCCACCAACAAACCAGGACCCACCCCCTGTCACTTTACAGGGAAATTGAATCCAGTACCAGGCACCAGGTTCCTTTTAAAATGCTCCATGACCATGTTGTGCAACATCACCCAAAGCTAGGCTAGTCAGTTGTTCTTTTCTTCACATGAGGTCAAACAGAAAAGAAAGGAGCTGATAGAGGATGGTGAAAAAACACAGGAGTGGCAATCATGGAATACAAATAGATTTGCAATTATAGGAATAAAGATGCCAAGTCCATTTCCAATAAAAATATATATCAATAAAAAATGTGTCAGTGAGTATGGAGTATCAAACACAAGTGTAAATGCATCTACATATATATTTCACTCAAGAGAATATAAACTACCATTACAAGGAAATATATTGTTATTTCAGTTTTGAGTCAAGACACTGGATGCATAAAAGAACTAAAATGAATTTCACCTACCTGCAGGATAAACAGTGATAGGCTGCGTATAGTCATCCAGTTTTGGAGCATTGAAGGATGCCAAATTGTTTACAAATGCTACAGCTATGATATAATTAGCTGCAATGTAAAGTTAAAATCAACAGTCATAAATAAAGAATTGGGGCTGACTGGTGTATACTTCTAAAGTACAATTAAGAAAGCATAGCACAGTAACCAAGTATACCATTAAAATATCCAACAGCTTGGATAATGTTTGCCCCATATTTGAGCATTTTGGTGATATCAGAAGGGAACTGGGGTCCTAGGTCCTGTTTGAAATGCACGAGCTCAGTTTTCCAATTAAAAAAACGAAGCTTAACCAGAGGTTCAGAAGGCATGGAAACCAAAATAATGCAAAAGGACACTAACCATTGAAACATTAGTCCTCTTGTCCACACCCTTTCCATTGACCAAAAAGCTGAACAGAAAAAAGGACCACTCATGTTTCTTGGTTTAACATTGGCATGATGTGACAAGAGCATCGAAGCTGAGAGAGAAACAAACCTCACATGTGGTGGGCTTGTGACACATGTCGAGGCATCTAAATTTTCCTTTTGTACGACAATTAGTCTCTGAAAAAGGAGCGACAGTCAGTGAAGTTACTTATAAAAAATCTACATGCAAAAAGAAAGAACTAAAATAAATAGTCCTGAAGCCCAAGTCACAAATATGTCCTAACTGGTCAACTGCAATCAGTACAGATTCAAAAAAATATGAGCATGGCCAAGACAAGTGTGAGCTCATAGAAAGTCCTTGCATTATTTAGCGTACAAGCAAACTATATGCAACCGGTAATTTTAAACTAGTGACAGGTAGTCAACAGTCTTCTGGCCTCTATAGTTTCAAAGAGATATCATCATAGATACCCAAACGAATTTCAATTCTAAAACTCACAATACAAGGGAAAGAGTGGATAGCACAAGGAAACATTAGGTGTACCAAAGATTCCAATCTTCAATATGCAATGAGCATTACAAGAGATCAGTGCATAGTGCACTGTGAAAATAATATCAATTACAGGATCAATACCGTCTATATGCAACTTAAATATTCAAAAAAGAAGACTTATGAGAGTTGTGGTTTGTTTAATTCACATGTTTGATCAAGAAACAGAATAGTCAATGAAGTAAATAGTTCAACAGCTGAAAGACTAACATCAGTACACAAATAACTTAAATAATAGCAACAACTTGTTGAGAACACCCATTGGCTACAAATACTATTTTGCCTACGGAATATGCATGCCATAAAATTTGTTCCCCGAGTTCCCCACTATACTTACAATCTTTTCATCTCGAGGTAGGCTCCTCTCAATAAAGAAGTCAGACATTAATACATCATAGCCAACCTACATAGGGTAGACAAAAGCATCAAAATCATGTATTCAGAGGTAAAACAAGCCTTTACCATTCATCAAGAATGTCTCGACCTATGACGATTTCAAAATTAGATAAAAGCTGACATAGTGAATATGATCAACTTTTACCAGGTATACTTGTAAAATTCGAGTATAAGTTGAACAGAGTAACTACCTTTGCTTCAATAGAAGTGATTAGACGCTCAAACTTCAACCGAGGATAATACCTATAAAATACAAGCATAAATAATATATGAGAAAATTTTGAACAGATAACTTGTACTGTAGCTTTAACATATGACAGTATGATCAGGATTTGAATATGCTGGCATGAGTTATTCAAATTTGGCACACATTCAAAATCGTTGAGATTAATGCAAATTCAAATTCAGCAGTTTGAGAAAAAAAAATAATCTCCAGCTCTAGGTAATATGAATTAGTAGTCTACAACAACAACAACAACATAGCCTTTTGTCCCAAGCAAGTTGGGGTAGGCTAGAGATGAAACCCATAAAAAAAAGCAAAGATCACGGATCTTCAGGTACGTGGATGGCGAGTCTCCAAGCGCTCCTATCCAAAGCTACCTCTTTGGAGATATTCCACTCCTTAAGGTCTCTCTTCACCGACTCGTCCCAAGTCAGTTTAGGTCTACCTCTACCTCTCTTTACATTTTCGGCCTGCTTTAGAACCCCACTACGCACCGGCGCCTCAGGGGATCTCCGTTGGACATGTCCAAACCATCTCAATCGATGTTGGGTAAGTTTCTCCTCAAACTCCGCCTGTGTTGGTTCTCAACATAGCCGGTCCCAAGCCCGGATAAAGGAGGAGGGTTGTGTTAGGTTTGGCGAACCAGCATAAAAAAACAGCCACTCTAATGGATATGAAATATGAATTAGTAGTCTATTTTATTTAAATTGAAACACCGTATTATAAATCATGAACATCTTTGGATTGAAATGAGGATATTAGAAATCCAGGTGCTCAAACCATGACCTAGTAAATCATCTTTACTATTGTCACTATTAATGTCTTTTGGCTCTAGCTGGGCTTTATATCTTGTCTGTATTCCATAGTTGTTATGGCGTCGCCATATCGTCGCCATAGCGACGCCATAGCGTCGTGGCGGGTTTTGGCCTCTCGCCACGGCGACGCCACGACGTCGATGGTCTATGGCGTCCGCCACAGAGCTATGGCGTCCCCGTGGCGCCGATATGGCGTCCTGTGGCGCCGTGAAGCTCTGTGGCGGGCGCCATAGAGCTGCGTCTAGGTGACTTATTGGGGTTAGGGTTTAGGGGAGAAGGTTTCTGTTTACCTCCCCTCCCGCAGTCTCTCCTGTTCAGGCGCCGCCGCCGCTGTCTCCGCGCCCTCCCGCCGGCCCGAGCCGCTGCCGCCTGCCCGAGCCGCCGCCGCCATCCCTTCTTCCCCTCTTCCCCTGTTCAGGCGCCGCCGCCTGACCGAGCCGCGGCCGCCGCGAGCGGAGGGGGCAGGGGATCCGGCCCGCGGAGCAGCGCCGAGACAAGCTCCGCGAGGCCCGCCGCCGGCCTCTGTCCTTCCGCCGCGCCGGTGAGGGAGGGAGAGGGCGGAGCGAGGGAGGAGGACGGAGGAGGGGCGCGCTGGTGAGGGAGGAGGGCGGAGGGAGAGGGAGAGAGAGACGCGGCGTGGGGATAGGGAGTGGATGGGGGGTGGGAGATAAGGTTGGAGTGGGTCCCACTCGTCAGTCGCTGTAGAAGAGGTGAGTAGCGTAGATTTGAGTAAAAGATATTTACTGCACTCGTCAGTCGGACGTGTTTTTTAAAAGTCGGAGCTCTCGCAAACGGAGCCTCGCTCTCACTCTACTGTACTGCTGGAGGAGGAAGAGGAAGAGGAAGAAAAAATCATTTTGGATGATAATGATATAGATGATTTTGGTAAACAACCAATGGATGCTACTGAAGATGGTGGAGAGAATGTGGATGCTTCTAACGATCTTGATGAGTTTGCATTGGACGACTTTTGAGAGATGAGAGGTTTGGAAGTTTGAGAAATGATAGAGTTCTATGTCTTTTGTGCTACATTTACATTACTATTTTGAGTTGCTAATATTGTAGACTATACCTTTTAACCTACATTTGCATTACTATTTGTCAGTATAATTTCCTAATATCCTAGACTATAATGTATGTATTCGCCACGCCGATGTGTGTATGGCGACGCCACGCCACACGCCATAGACGCTGTAAAGGTGTGAAGGTGGTGGGTCGCCGCGCCTCGCCGCGCCGCCGTAACAACTATGCTGTATTCTAAATTGTGTATTATGAAAAATATGCAATGCTGCTGTAAAGTTTTCAGTTAATTTTTCAGCACGCGCATTCCGAATTTTAAAATCAGATATTGGGATGTTTACATGCTACTTAGACTAAAATACTTTCCCCTGTCAGAAAAACGTGAATATAACTTTTTTAATATTTAGACATTTCATAGTAATGAAAACATGTTTTTATGCGTACATGAGGAGGAGGGAGGGAGGGGGGGGGGGGGGGGGGGGGGGGGGGGGGGGACTCTCTACCTTGGCATTATTTGTGATATAACTTCAAGCACGGTGCTGTCACTAGCTGCCTGGCCAGAGGACGTGCAGAAGTTACCAGAGAGCTGAATACCAAGGGGGGGAATTATAACTGGTTAATGTAATGTTTGAAGGCTATCCCACCACAAGAATCCAAATGATGAAAAACTGCTCATGTAACAATAAACATGAATATAAAAATATGACATGCGCACCTCATTAGCAATTCTGGTAATGTCGCTAGAATCTGCAGGTTGAAACCATTTCTTGGAACAAGCATTCTGCAAAACAGCCTGTGTAAGTTACTACCTTAATATTATTGGTCTCAAAAGAAAATTATATAGCTTGAATATAATTATATGCTAAGCAGCCTCTAATGCGGAACGACTCCCTGTTCCCTGTTCCAGGAAGTTCGTCCTGAAACCAGGAATGGAATGTTCCAGGAACTCGGCAGCCGCCAGGACATCGACGGTGCAAAAGACTGCCAGCGATGGAGACAAAGACAACCACAACTGTGGCATCATCCGCAGGGGCAACCACATCAGCATGGGAGGTTCTCCAGAGAAAGTGTGAGTACCAGATAGATAATGAGGACAGGGGGTGACCTTGCAAGTCCCTGATGCAGGAGCTGATGACCAGTGGCAAGTGATTTCAGGTGGCAGCAGCTTTGCATTATAGAAGGAGAGAGAGACAAGGGGACAAGAGAGGCAGCGGCAGTTGGTTTGCATATGCTGTTTTCTGCAGTGGAGTCAGGGCTTGGAGAGTTGCAGCAAGTTATCTAGTTGGGCTGAGTGGGCCCGGAAAGCACAGGCCAATAGCACGTCTCTCCTTTACTGTTCCCTTTTTTTCTTGTTTTAAACCTGTGATGCATGAATGCAGCTGTATGGATCAGCACTTATGTATCATCCCATAATGTGGCACACGATAGTAAATGACTGCGCGTAAACTCTTCCCAGGAACATCATTCCAGCTTATCAACCCAAAAATCCATAGTTCGCATTCATCTCTCGAGCAAATAGCCCAAAGGGTATACACCTTCATACCATGTATTTTTCAGGTGACCTCCCGCGTCCTATGTTCCCATTCCTCGACCCCATCGACATGGGAACTTGGTTGCTAAGAGTAAATTAAATCACCAAAATATGCCTAAAACTATGTGCACTTAAGCAGTCAGAAAACAGACAGGGAACTTGGTGATCTTTCCTATAGCGTAAGGTCCTAGCATATTCAACATTGATTAGAACTGAAAATTTACAGTTATGCAACAGACTATTCCTTTTAAACACTACAAGTATATATATGTTTGGAACTCAGATTAAGAAATAAAACGACTTTGGGGAAAGCAAAACTGAAGCAGTATTTCTTTTCCAATAAATCATTTGGTTACAATTGAAAACAAAAGGAGCTACCTGAAATTTTATATATAACCGAAAAGGAACAAAAATTTACCTTGCATGATATCACTAGTACCATAAGCGAAGATTGCATAAATGTTTCTTTCCTCAGCTCATATATCTGGCCAAAAATGATAGATTTCAGATCAATGACACAGCAATTTGTGGTCATACATTAATTTGTCAGCAAATTATATGATCCCCCATAATATGAGACAGAAACAGAGTTCAGTCTGGTAATCCTACTGGCCGTTTGTGCAACAGCTCACGTAACAACATGCTACCAAAGTTGGAAGATGGCACTAGCATCAAGGATGGGATAGATGGCACCTTGAGAGGGAAAAGGTAATGAATAGTTTGGCGACTGCCAGAGTAAAGCATGAGGTAGATCAATCAAATGTTAAAGCATAATGATAGAATGTGAAGAGTATGCTCAGAAGTTGTAATTTAATTTCACTTACCATGTTAGCCTACCCCAATTAGCTTGGGACTAAAGGCTTTGATGATTCTGCATGTTACAGACTCTCTATACTTATGTAATTGATTTGTTGGTAAAATATGTTATTGTTATGCTGCTTTCCCTAATTCGAACTATTAAAACCACATTGAGGTGCTGTGGCACTTCAAATGATATGTCATAGTATGTCTCATTGTACTTCTGATAAAATGCTACAAAACTACCATGCAATTAATTAAGACACTAATGTTATATTAATACAATCAGCTTTTAGAAGAAAGGAAAAGAAAAGGATAGTTAGCTTCTACTGAAAGTTAGAAGCTCTTACAAAGAGCAGTGAAACATTCCTCTTCTGTAATGCTTTAATAATTAATTCAAACAGACACTCATCTAGAAAAAAAAATTGGGTCATACAATTAGCGTCGGTGCATAATTACCATATCCGTTAGGCGTTACCGCGTTAGCCCACTACTTTAACTGAATAGACATCACCAATCAAGTATAATTCCCAAAAGAACAAGAAACAATTGACTGATACAGGGTGAGAGCAAAAAGAATTACCTTTCTCAAAATGCCGGGTATGTCACTGGCCATCACAGGAATATCACCAGCCGAGACCGCGAAGTCGATCCCTCTGCAAGCGGAAACACGAAGCGTCAGTACGCCGCCGACGAACAGCGCGGCCGGATAAACCCTAACCCACAAGGGGACTCGAAGGGGCGGCCGGGCGGGGCGCGCGGGGACGGCGGGAAACCCTAGGGAGCTCGGAATCGCAAGAGGCGGTGGGGAGGCGGGGCGCACCTGGCAAAGGCGTAGATGAGGTGGGCGAACTCGGCGATGGGGAGGACGGCCGTGCCGCTCAGGTGGCCCCTGAGGCGGTCGCTGATCGCCTTCAGGCGGACCGCGTTCATGGTAAGCGCCCTCTGCGGGTCAGTGGGTGGCTGCGGCGGCGGCGGCTGTTGCGCCTGCAGCGGCGGCGTCGGGTGAGGCGCCGGAGAGGCGGCGGTCGCCATCGTTGCGCAGTTGCGCGGCCGCGGAGCGCAAGCGGCGGAGAGCCCGGAGGTTGTTTTTTCCGCTAGCGCTAGTGGCAGCCTGATACAAGGAGAAACTGAAACTTTTACCACAGAGAAAAAAAAAAGCTAAAGAACTTCTCGGGTAGTGATTAACAGTAGGTGTGGTGATCTGTGAGAACTGGGAAAAGACCGCGTTAAAGAAGTGGAGGGAAAACAAAAACCCTCTTGTCTGTTGTAATAATTTTTTTCTTTTACTAGAAAATTTCCTTTCAATTTTATAATTAATGAGATATCTGATGGAAAGATAGAGCTCCGCACCTCAACCTCTCTTTTCTCTTAAAAATAGCCATAAAGATGGTAACAACCGATCTGCACTCGTTGAATGCACTCGTGTGTCAGCCTGCTAGAATTATATGTGTAATGATAATACCATCGATTTAAGAAAAAAACTCATATGATATATTATTCATATAATATATTCTTCATCATTTTAAACAAGGGTATTACCTAAATAAACATAGTTGAACAAGCCAAATCTTTAACTAAACAAGATGTAGCTATGTGGAACTAGCACTATTTGTTGAGTGAATAATAATATAGGTGAAGCAATACCTCAATTCTGACCCATGATTTGGCGATATAGGGTTGCAACAAGGTGAGCCCTTCAGCGAGATAGGAGCTTGCACCATCTTGGTACGGCTTCGATTTGGTGAGGGTTTCGGTGTAGTGGTCAGTCTCCGATTTGGTGAGAATTCCGGCGAAGAAGTGGTGAGGCTCTAATTTGGTGAGGGCTCCAGTGAAATGGTGCGGCTCCGATTTGGTGAGACTTCCGGCAAAGAAGTGGTCAGTCTCCAATTTGGTGAGGGTTCCGGCAAAGAAGTGGTGGGGCTCTAATTTGGTGAGGGCTCCAGTGAAATGGTGCGGCTCCGATTTGGTGAGGCTTCCGGCAAAGAAGTGGTCAGGCTCCGATTTGGTGAGGGCTCCAGTAGAGTGGTGCGGCTTCGGCATGACAAGGATGTGAGGTGGAGTAGTCAAGCACCGGTGCCCACGCAAGCTCGGATGGATTCAGCGTAGTGAGATCGGTGGATCCACGAGATATGGCGCTACCGTCGTGGTGGGGATCAAGCAAGACGATGCTTGGCCGCTTGGTACCTCAAGATTGAAGTGGCGGCTGCGGAGGGGAGGAATAAGGGGGGAAATCCAAAAAAGCCCGTGCTTCCTTTATATACCGATAGATGAGGTCCACATGTGAGGATTAAAATAGGGTACACAAATGGACGCGGATATGACTTTTCTACCCACGGCACTCTACCTATTGAATTCAAATACAAACTACTCATCCGCATATGTGCGAAAAATAGCATACGGGGTTTCTATCACAGTCACATGTATTTTACCATCTCACACTAATTATTATTTTAAATTTTTAAACAATTATATATATGGCATTGAGTATACAAGCCCAATGCAAAAGAATCAGTAGTCCGCAAACGATAAAAAGCACCGTGTAAATCGCGGATCTTTACCACTGATTCAACATTATTGTAAGCATAGATCTATACCATTAACAAGTGATGGTATCAAGGAGCAACGCATATGAAGCGTACACAACCAGAGCTCGTAGCATGTAAACCATGGACGGACATAGGTAGCAGCACGCATGTAACTTATTTTGTCATTGCTTAACCACCAGACGTCCAGACGTACTGATTAGCGATCTTTTTCGCATTTGCTTTCAATTCCGGTGATGAAGAATTGGTGTGCGTATAGAAGTAGAAAGATCGCGCCCGTAACCCGATTCACCCGAACCAGTATAAGGTTTTTAAAGGGGTGATGGCTTTGGAATGGAACGGAGTATTTGCTACAGGGACAGCGTATGTAGCACGAGTGTCCCAGATCTGCCGAACAGCAGAAACCATACCACTAAGACAACTAGCTCCGTATGGCCAGATGATTAAAAGAACATGGCTCGAAAAGGATCATCGACATGGTCTCGGCTATGCATGTTCAAAATAGTGACAAAAAAGAAACAAATACTTAACCGTACGTTCAAAATCATCATGACAGAGACATCATCCTACAACAAGCAAAACAGACATTGACGGAACTCATGTTCAGTCGTTTTCTGCCATCAACATCAGTAAAAGTCATTTGCTGCTATCCAGACGTTTTCGAAGACAAGCTTTACAGTTACAGGTAAAGAACAAAACATCACGTCTATATAGAACACAATCTCCACAGCAACCAAGGCTACCTATCCATAAACATGTTGCATTTTTCAAGGAACAAGGATAGAAGTCAACAATAAAAAACATAAGTTTATGTTAGCGTGATCTTCCTTTTGGTTGGCAAAATGCTAGGATACATTTGCATCAGACTTCAGATCATCACAAGACAAGAGGCAAGCTAGTCCATGTTTCAACATTGTGTTAGGCGCACCAAAACCCTTTAGCATAACAAGTCTAGGGGGCACTTCATCACAACTTCTCAAATTCAGTTTAATAAAGAGAATCCAGCTAGATACGAGTGACACTTATTTTTATCTTCCTAGGTGGTGTTCCAGGTTTTGACATGTTTCCAGTTCCAGCTTTTCCTTTCTTATCTGAAGGTTTAAGTATCTGGAACGAACATGTTAGGGAATCATCTATGCTCATCATGGCACCAGCATTGTCAAACTCGCCGCAGTAGTTGGGTGCAGAGAATATAGTAACGAGCTGGCGCTTGGCGAAGAATTCATACCCATCCTCCACGACCTGTGCATAGAGTTTCAGTTAAAACAAAGTCCATCGTAACAAAGGCAGTACACACAATAATAATAATAATACTAATAATAAACGAATTCGCAACAGTGATATCAACTGAGAAATGCACTCCAGATGTTTCAATTATTTCCCTAATGTGAATAAACTAAGGAAATCCAATCCTCAAATTCCATAAAAAGGAGAAATATGTAAATAGTTTAAGGTTGAGCATAATTATTCAAACTGAGACCTTCAAAAACCATGTAATTTGACTGAACTCGAGCATTTCACCTAACAGCAAGTCTTGACCAAGTTTAAGGTAGGCCTCAAGAAGGTATGAGCAAAGATTCAGTCACATGGCAAGAGTGCTGACACAAATATATCAACATTCAAATAACAAACTCTACCTGCAAAATATGTGAAGTTCCTTTTACCCAACAGGAGGGTTAAGCATTGTTTTACAGAAACAAGAAGTAACAGTGCAAACATGCTACTCCTGGAATAATATATTGAAGTAATTTCCTTTCTTAAAAAAATACATGTCCAATATAGACCAGAAGTAATAGCACTTTCATTCAGAAAAAAAAAGACACAAAACTGCACAAAATTCCAATATAAAGGTCTCTAAATCAAATATAGGGTTGAAAAAATTCAGCGTGATAGTTAGTTCTTGGAATAATATTAACTGAATTATCACATAAAACATACACAGCTGTTCTTACTTGCAAGAAAGCTGTATCACAAGATCAGTATAAATACCTGGTGAGCCCTGCAGACAAGGTCAAGATCGTGTTTCTGAAGAAACTCAGCTACCTTGTCAGCTCCGAAAGTGTAGGACACACCCCTGTCATTCTCTCCCCAACCTTCAATCTCTTTATCAGGGTCTGACCATAGCAGATCACAGAGGAGACCATGGTCGGGCACATCCACAGGACGGGCAATCTTGCGTATCTGATCCATATTCTTCAATTCAGGAGACAAACCCCCGTGCATGCATAAGATCTTGTCATCGATAAGTGCAGCCACTGGGAGGCAGTTAAAGCATTCAGTGAAAATCTTCCAGATCCGTACATTGAATCTTCTCTTACACTCATCAAAGAACCCATATATTCTGTTGATGGAGGCACACTCATGGTTTCCCCTGAGGAGAAAGAAGTTCTCTGGGTACTTTATCTTGTACGCCAGGAGAAGGCATATCGTTTCTATACTCTGTTTCCCCCGATCAACATAGTCCCCAAGAAAGAGATAGTTCGCCTCTGGTGGGTAGCCACCGTACTCGAATAATCGAAGAAGATCAGAATACTGCCCATGGATATCCCCTGGCAAATAGTAAAGAAGAAGATAAATGATTAGCATCAACTATTATCAGTTGATTAAGGATGAATTTACAATACATTGACCTTAGGGCAAAAATATGAACATATTCACAAGAGAAGAACAGGGCAGTGCAGCTAATTATGAGACACGGAAATATCTGTTAATGCACTTAGCACACTCATGACACACAATGCAGGAAATTATCTTTGTTTTTTTCTACTGATTTCAGTGTAAAGTAAGCTATATATGATAGTACCAATACCACCATATATTAGACAAAACTAAAATCTCGATGAGAAAATGTTCTTTAGACAGCAGATCTGTTCCCAACAAAGAAACCAAATATGAATTCGCAGTCTGGCCATTTTTACACATTTCTGTCTAGCACATTGGTAAAGTTTGTATCAATCTAAAGTGTACTGGGTCAATATAACAGAATTCACACAATCACACCTTGAACCAAACATTCAAAACAATCATTAACAGGAAATATGAGAATCTATGAATACTCGTTGACTTGATAAGCAATAGATATCAATTCTGGCTTGCCAGGATGCCAAGCTGCAAAACCTACAACTTGAAGACATCTCTGGAACTTATTGAACCATTCACACAACCATGATTTTTTCTCTTGAGTCCTTGTTTCCCTGATATTTATTTTCTCCGCTATTGTACTTTCACTGGGAAACCACAAAAAGAAAAGAAATAGTCGTTGACATACTAGCACGCAAGTTAGTCTCACTTTCTCTCATCTGCAATCTCAAGCAACCCAACATGGTATGGTAGCATAGGCATGTTACACAAGCTACACGTGTTAACCACTATTACTCAACTGGCTTATGCTATCATGTACTTGATAGAAAGAAGCTACAGTGGGGGTAGGAGCCTCTTCTGGGGTGTAAATGCCACAAAATATATTGTTTGGGGGGTTTCAAATTAGCAGCTTGGTTCTGCAGGCAGTCATACATCATTTTAATTTCGCACACCAAGCATCCCTCTAACTACTAGCGGAGCTGCCCGAAAAAATCAACACGCTACGGGATTCCAAGAATAGCTAATCCAGAGAGGCCACCCCAGTAGCAACAACTACTCGATGGAAACACAACCTAAACGAGCAGCGCTTGGCAAGAAACTTTCCCCGGGAAAGACGAGGGAAGACGGAAGCCTAATAAGGCTAGCACGCTTGGTCGCTTTTGTCAGGGTTGTCGGGAGGGCGCTCTTACCGCATATCTTGATGGGGGCCTCGAGCTCGAGGAGGTTGGGCTGGGAGAGGAACACGTCCTTGGCGGCGGCGCAGAGCCGCCGGATCTCCGCGTCCGTCACCTGCGCGTTGCGCGGCGTGCGCCCGCCGCGGGCCTCGAGGAGCCGCCGGATCATGTCGTCGACCGCCGCCGCCTCCATCGCCTCGCCTCGCCGGGAAGGGGAAACCCTATCTGAGATGCCGCCGCCACGCGGATAAAACCCCCGCGGCCGAAAGTGGAAGGCAACCGCTAAACCCTAGCGCTCGCCGATCGACGGGAAGACGACACGATTTGCTGGATGAGTTACGGAGTCGGCAGCCTAGGGGGTTATCGCGCCGACTCCCCCGCAGCAGGAAGCTAGCGTGTGATTTGGACTGGCTTGGTGGACTAGGGCGGTTGGGTTGGGTTGGGCCCGCGGCGTCAGCCTGCTCTATTTGATTTTGGGAAGGCGGTGGGCCGGTGGTTGCTAGGACTAGTTAAAGTTGTTGGATGTTCCCGTTTTTTTTTGTTTCAGCTTCAAAATGGTTTTAAATTTGCAATTTGCATTGCTCTTTAAAGTATTTTCTCCAACAGATATTAGAGTCTTAAGACATCGACGTGATTTTACAAGGTGAAATCTTGATTGACTACTACTATAACACTATGATAAAATTATGATAAATCCAGTTACACCAATATAAATGCAACAATCAATATATTCATTTGATGGTTAAAATAGGAAAGGGATGCAAACGAATCTACCACTATAAGGGCAGCCACAGCGTGCCGTACCATATCGATACTCGAAAATATCACATTATCACCGGCGCTCGATTTCTTTCTCTTGCTGCATTGTTCGTATGGATAAGTAGGGTTCGTTAACAATTTTAAAGGAGGCATAAACGATTTCTTTTCTTCTCACTGCTAACATGCAAAGCAAGTGAACAACAGCTTTGCCAACCGTAAGAAATTATATTCTAATGACTGAGCATGGAAGCAAGTAGAGTCGCCGGTGCTTGTTTTTTTTTCATTCTGACATCGTATGCTGCAGCAATGTGCAAACCAGTGCTCAAGTAGTAGAAAAATGAAGCATTAGTTCGTGGGCACAATGTGGCTGCTCTAAGGTTGTTAGACTAATTTTTAGTTAGAATTAAATATGAGTTAATAATAAAACTAATTACATAAGCCGGTGTTAATTAACGAGATAAATCTATTAAGCCTAATTAATTCATCATTAATATATTTTTACAACATGATTAAATTATATACTCATTAGGCTTACTGGAATCGTATCGCGAATTAGCCTCTATTTATGCATTTAGTTTATAATTAAACTATATTTAATACTTCTAACTAGTATCAAACATATAATAGAATTAAAATTTATCGTGAGGAATCATACGAATCCTTAGTTGAAAACAGACCCTTGTACTAAGAGCAACAACACGATGCACCACAGGAGGCCCCCGGCGCAGAAAACCCCCGGCGCCGAACTGGGAAACCCAAACCCACACACAACTGAAAGCCATCGTAAATGCACACCCGCTCTGTACGGACCCAGAGGCAGGGACGACAGCGACCGGCCCGCGCTGGCTGGCTAGCAGACACCGAACGGAACTCCTTCCTGCACCGCCGCTCGCTGCCGCACGGCCGCGCCCGGGGAAAGGCGGCCAAACCACCCGTAAAAAGTCCGGGAAAAAACAAGCCCAAAGCGGGCGGGGGCGCGCGCGCGGGCGGGCGAGCGAGCTACCGGCCACCCACCGAGCTCGGCTCCGCTCAGCGGCAGCAGCACGGCATGGGCGCAACACTAAAAAGAAGGAAGCGGCCGCGCCTCCAGCCCCAGACCCACCACCTCCTCCTCTCTCTCCTCGCCCCCTCTCCCTCTCCTCCTCGCGGCGACGCTGCGGCTGTGGTGCGGGCTGCATGGATGAGCAGGGGTTCGGCGGCTTCGGCGGGGGCCGCGGGGCGGTGCCGGTGCGGGACCAGGGGCGGGAGGCGATGGCGCTCCTGCAGCATCAGCACCACCACCAGCGGCGGCGGCAGCTGGAGGTCGAGGAGGAGGAGGAGGAGGAGGAGGAGGAGGCGCGGCGCCAGATGTTCGCCGGGGTGGCGGCGTTCCCGGCGGCGGCGCTGGGGCTGGGCCACGGCCAGCAGGCGGACTACGGGGAGGAGGCGGGCGGGCTCGGGGACAGCGACGCGGGCGGGTCGGAGCCGGAGCCGGCGCAGGCGCGGCAGCGCGGGGGGTCCGGCAGCAAGCGGAGCCGCGCCGCCGAGGTGCACAACCTCTCCGAGAAGGTGCTGCCGCTGCCCGTTTCTCAAAGTCTCAAGTTTTCCTCTTGCTGTGTGCTGAGTTCTCAGTGCGAGTGCTAAAGATCGTTGCTTTGGTTTGGTTTGCTTCTGGGCGCAGAGGAGGAGGAGCAAGATCAACGAGAAGATGAAGGCGCTGCAGAGCCTGATACCGAACTCCAACAAGGTCAGTGGAACTGGAAACCGAGTAGAGTCCTCCCTCCCTCTCTCTTTCGCCATGAATTGAAGGTTGTTGAGTTGTGTTCGTGCTGGTCTGCTGGATATGAACTTAAATGTGTTTGTGCCGTGGTGTTTTTTTGGTGTGCAGACTGACAAGGCGTCCATGCTTGACGAGGCCATTGAGTACCTGAAGCAGCTGCAGCTCCAAGTGCAGGTGAGCAAATTGTACATGTCTGCATGATGCGAACGCATCAGTCCACTCCGATTCAAACTAGGAGGATTAACAAAGAATGGGTATACCAGAGTATCTGGCTTTATTGATCCTTCTTCCAACATGTGACGACAGACTAGTCTGGTTCTGATGCCAGTCGCCTTATTATACCCAGCAGGTGGCCTTTGCATGATGTGTGATGGGTGCCTTATCAATTTGCAGATACCTTTCACTTGCATTTGTTCACACATGATTTGGTTGACGTGTTGCTTTTTCTTTGTTTCCTTTAATTTTAAAGTGTTAAGACCTGTTACCCCACCACGGTCAAATTATTGATCAATGCCAAACTTGCTTCTTGTTTTGTTAAATAAAAGCACCTCCCTGACTATTATGTCGGATGGTTAATTTGGGCGCTAGGTTATTCTCAAGATATATACTTTCTTAACACATTATCTCGTTATGTTGCGTGAACCCAAGATAAATGATATGTCAAGTGGACTGGAAGAACTGCCATGGCATGTGCAAATCTTTATATGCTGCAATACGTGTAGAGAAAAGATGGTGCCAGGGATGGTTTGGTAAATAATCAAGACACGTAGTTTCAGTGATAGGTTGACAATGCGTGGCGATGTTCATAGTTAGTGTTAAGCCAAGAATACTGACTATTTCCTGTAGTGTACAGAAACCTTGGACTGTTTGTGGCAGTGAGCATCTAGTTTTAAACCAAATTTTACTATGTTAGCTGGGTCCACTTTTATAGTACATGTGTCAGTTTACATACTATTCTAATTAGACTTTAATATGCGGCGTTAGTTGCTGAACTGCAACTATAGATTTTAATTTTTTTTCCTATAAATTTGTTACAGATGCTGTCTATGAGAAATGGTGTTTACTTGAACCCACCATATCTATCTGGTGCACTTGAGCCTGTGCAAGCATCACAAATGTTTGCTGCACTTGGTGGGGCCAACATCATAGCATCAAGCTCTGGGGCAGTGATGCCACCTGTAAACCAAAGTTCAGGAGCTCATCAGGCATTTGACCCATTAAATCCTCCACAAAATCAACCAATATCTTTTGTCTTACCAAGTGTTCCTGACAAAACCATTCCAGAACGTCAATTTCACTTGGAATCATCACAGTCCCACCTTCGAACATTTCGGATGCCTGAATCTTCTGAGGTAACTCTTTTTATTGGGAATAAATCAGAATCTTGACCCAAAGCCTTACTCTCTTAAATATCGCTTTTCAGTTTCCTGGTGTTTTCCTAACTTGTATTTTTCTTTGCAAGATGATGCTCCGAGGGGAGATAATGGCAAAGCATCAGTTAACTTCAGCTCAAGAAAGAGTTAGTCTGCCAGGTTTGTGACCGTTTATTTCCATTTGCTGCGCATCACAGGTTCTCTTCTCATCCTTGACTTTTTGCTGACATGTTCCTTTGACCCCTTATAGGAAATGATATGAACCCCATTAGGCAAGAATCATCGATTGTAAACGCTGATCATTTCGATGGTTGCTCACGTAACAAAGAGTGATTACATGATATGGTACCAAAAAAAAAATGCAGGACATGTGTAGGTAAGCTTCTCATTTCATGCTTGAAGAGACATGTGGGTGCAAACAGATGATCATCTGACAACTTGACCTCGTTTTGAACTTTAAGAAGTTGGAGTTTGGTTCATTCTTTGGTTTGATCTGGACTTATCGTATTCTTTTGCATGTCGTCTCATGTTTGTTTGTGTTTTTGAAAGATTGTCTCATGTTTGTTTAGACTATTGGTGTTTTTTTGTTAAAAATGTAAAAATTGGTGATACTTCAAGCTCGGGATAGAAAAATCAGCTCAATAGTAAAATTGATGTAGTGTTTAGAATGAAGTAGGTCGACAAGAGTTCATTGCCCCTGCAATTATGAAGTTCATTTGTTATATGGTTTCAAACATATCATAAAAAGGAATATTCCTTCAGGTAGGTGAGCTCCATAGCTTAAAGTTTTCATGCATTCTGTACTATTGTATCTTCGGATCTAAATGGCACAATGGCAAGTTAGATTGAAAAACAAAGCACGCCAGTAGCTCACTCGCTTCCTGACCTAAAATTGCATTATTTAAGTGGTTCTGCTGCTCATTTGCTATTTGTTAACATTTCCTTTTGTTTTCTATCTTGGACAGCTTAGGAAATGGCGACTGATGAAACTGAGGTGAGGGCCGAAGGCAGGATGAGTGAGTGAGATAGTTCAGTAACCCAGCTGACACGCAGGCTTCCGAAGTTATTTACCTCCGTTACCTCAACAGTAACTTTATTTTTTGAAGCAACCTGAATGCTTCACTTAGCAGTTAGCAGGGCAGTATTTGATAGTAGAAAACCATGTACCGTTACACATTTCATGGTCTTCGGGGAACTAGCAGGCCACTGAGACTGTAATGTGTTTTTCTACCAGCAGCGTAAGCCAAGCTGCGTGTAAGCTAGATCGGAGTCTCGGAGATGTGAGGTTGGTTAGCCAGCTCCACCCTCAGAATTGTGCTACTAGACCAGAGATTCTGAATATAGTCTGCTGAAAGCAGTCCGAGACCGAAAAGGCTTCACGCTTACATTTGTTCAAATTGTAACACTTTGAGAAGGGCGGCTGCACTACCCGTCTCCCGTCTACCGGCTGGACGCTGGTGGTGGCATCGACGTGCTCGAGGTAGAGTATTGAAGCATTCTTCCCAACTACGGTAGTATATTATTTCCATGGGTCTGCCTGCCACGACCGCTATTTCCCGTCAAAAAATTTTAGGAAATATCCCTCATGTGCCATTTGCATAAAACCTAATCCTCGATTTGACACCTAAAAAATATAATTCCTATATATGCCATTGGTTTTAAACTGTAATCCTTCCAGTGCCACGGGCGTTGCTTCCATCCAAATACTAAAATTGCCCCTGCCATCCCCAAATAACAGAAATAAGCATGCGTGGTGAGGAAGAACATCCATGGCATGGCAGCCTGGTTGTCTGCGCCGCCAAGACATTGCGTCCTAGCTAGTACGAGCGTAGAGCAGGAGAACACCGTACTCGGGGCCCACACCGGCGAGCACGGCGGCCAGCTGCTGTTCGTCAACAAGGTGCTCCGCTTCATAGAGCATCGATTGGACATCCAGATGGACACGCCGGCCAGTGACCCGCAGCTCAAGCTGTGGCAGCTGCCCTACCCCACTGCCGTCAACCCAATGGAGCCCGCTGCTGCTCTTCCTAGATTGGATGATGGTGGCGTTCTGTTTGGATTTGCTCTGAAACCGGTGAAGTTGTGTCCAACCAATAAATTGGGAGTTGGGATCAACTAAGGCAAGGGCAAATGGATCATTTTAACATGTATGTTAGCTAAAACTACTAGAATATGGTCAACATTGGCATGAAAAAGATTAAAATTTATGAACAATGGGATTTACGAGATATAAGTTATTTAGGTGGCAAGTTCAGGGATAAAAGTTTTAGCTAATTATTGTTCCCGTCAAACATAAGAAAGGATACCCGCAAAAAAAAAAAGCATAAGAAAGGACAAAGCAACTACTTGCTTCCTGATCCTGACCTGAATTGGTGCGTTGTTTTTTCTTTTTCTGCGGCTCCCATAGAAACCCTGGCAAATACTACTACTGACAGCTGACTGACTACACTGACGAAATAGGTCGCCAGGCAGAATGCCATAAGCGGTATTTAGCTTCGGAGGGGCTAAATTCTATTATATCAAGAATTTTATCATTTAGAACTATTAAATAAATTTTATCATTTAGAACTATTAAATAAAATTTAATTACAAAACTATTTGCAGAACTTTTAGACTAATTCGAGAGACGAATCTAATAAGATATATTAATTCATGATTAACTGATGGTTACTATAGTATTACGGTTGCAAATAATAAATTAATTAGGCTCATTAAATTCGTCTCGCAAATTAGCACTCATCTATGGAAAAAAATTAGACAAATTTTAATTAATACTCCTAAAAGGCGAGATTTTCTTTGACGGGCTAAAGTTTAACCGCAGGGAACCAAACGGGGCCATAGTTCAGCGCCTGTTTGGACGAAAGGATATAGGATGTTTGGACACGAGTATTAAATATAGACTTATTACAAAACTAATTGCATAAATGGAAGCTAATTCACGAGACAAATTCATTACGCCTAATTAGTCCATGATTTGACCACGTTGTGCTACAGTAAACATATATTAATGATGAATTAATTAGACTTAATAGATTTATCTCATTAATTAGGCTTAACGTATGCTCCAAGTGAACTTTTTTCCGAAAAGATGCTCCAAGTGAACTGAATGCATCACTTCGTAGATGGTAGCCACTAACCATAGTTGAGAACTTGTCACTCTGCTCCATTTGGAGCCATGAAGTATTGTAGTGCGCTACGATGATTTTGGGGATCAGACTAATTTTTAGTACGAGTCACATGGAATATTTAATGTTAAATAGAGGGATTAAATATGAGCAAATAATAAAACTAATTGCATAAGCTGGTGCTAATTTACGAGATGAAACTATTAAGCCTAATTAATCTATCATTAGCACATGTTTACTGTTGCACACCATGATCAAATCATGAACTAATTAGGTTTAATGGATTCGTATAGTGAATTATCCTCTATTTATGCAATTGATTTTGTAATAAACTATATTTAATATTTTTATATATTTAATATTTTTAATTATTGTCCAAAATTCAATGCGACGGGATGAAAGTTTAATTCCGAGTAACCAAACAGCCGCTTCCACGACCACGACTAGCAGCTCAAGGAAGGCTCAGATAAATAGGCAATGCAACTTGTAAGCAACTTGCGCCCTTTGCTCTATGGCATAAGGCAACTCACGGCATGTTTGATTCTCGAACTAAACTTTTAGTTCCGTGGCATCGGATGTTTGGTCACCAATTAGAAGTATTAAATATAGTCTAATTACAAAATCAATTGCATAATTGGAGGCTAATTCGTGATATGAATTCATTAAGTCTAATTAGTTCATAATTTGATCATGTTGTGCTACAGTAAACATGTGCTAATGATGCATTAATTAGGCTTAATAGATTCATCTCATGAATTAACACCGGCTTGTATAATTAGTTTTATAGTTAGCTCATATTTAATCCCTCTATTTAGCATCTAAACATCCATTATGATCCGAATTAAAAAAATTCGATGTGAACGGATCCACTCACCTCCTAGCTAGCTGCCAAGCTCACTATCGGGTCAGGGTTGTTCAGATATAAAGGCCATTGGAAGCAACCCGAGGCTGGAAAGGCTGGATGCTTTCGTCCGTCGAATATCGCAATATTTTTTCTAGGAAGAACGGCATGAGTTAAATATTTGCGATGTGGATTCAGGATGCAGCCTTTTGTGCACAACCGTTTGTGGATTCAGGATGCAGCCATAAATTCAGTTGTTCAGAGTACTTTCGCTACAAATTTTACACGAACTTCTCATGAAGCGGCAGGTAATCTCAACTTCATATTCGAAAATTCTACTCGAGGCTATCTTTGGAGCACGAAAATTCGCAAAATGGTTGTACAGGAATGATCGGTTTCTGGTCAAATCGAGTCGAGCCGGCGCAAACGGTGGCTGAGCGCGACCGCGCACGGCCGCGGCATCCTCACCGGCGTCCGCGTCGCGTCACTGCGATCGCCTCCCCTCCCGTATTTCGCAAACACCGACGGCTCAACCACCACCCGCACCAGCAGCACCACCATGCGCCCCCGCCCCCTCTCCCCTCCATGACGCCCCCGCCCCTCCTCCTCACCGCCCACTCCGCCGCCGCGCTCCTCCTCCTCCTCGGCCCCGACGCCCGCGCGCGCAAGCGCAGGCGCCGCGGCGAGGTCGGCCCCGACCCGGACGCCGACCCCGCCCCGGCCCCGCAGCAGGCGGCACCCGCGCCCCCGGAGCAGGAGCCTCCACCACCGCCGGCGCCCCTGCACCTGCCGCTGCCGCCCACGAGCCCGGACCACTACCCGCTCGCGTTCCGGGTCTCGGCTCCCACCTTCCACTTCCTCTCGGGCCTGCTCGACCCGCTCCTCTCCGACCCCGCCCTCCCGCCGGCCCCGGTGCTCCTCGCGCTCGCGCTCGCGCGCCTCGCGTCGGGCCTGCCCTACCCGGCGCTCGCGGCGCTCTTCCGCGTCCCGCCCTCCGCCCCGCGCGCCGCCTCCCGCCGCCTCCGCCGCGTGCTCCTCGCCAACTTCCGCTTCTGGCTCGCCTTCCCCTCCGACCCCACCAGCGCCTACTCCGCCCCGCTCCCTTCCTGCCGCGGCGCGCTCTGCTGCGCGAGCTTTGCCGGCCCGGCGGGCCCGCTCGCCGCGCAGCTCGTGGCGGGCGCCTCCTCCCGTATCCTCTCCCTCGCCGCCGGCTTCCGTGGCGACCGCACGGACCTCGAGGTGCTCAGGCTCTCGTCGTTGTTCCAGGAGGTCGAGCAGGGGAGGGTGCTTGAGCCCGCGCAGTATCTGGTTGGAGATGGGGGCGGGTACCCGCTGCTGCCCTGGCTCATGGTGCCGTTCCGGGGGCCGGTGGTGCCTGGCTCCCCAGAAGCGGCGTTCAACGCTGCGCACAGGGCAATGTGCCGCCCGGTGAGGCGTGCTGTCCGGAGCTTAATGGGGTGGGGCGCCATTGCTCGGCTCCACGAGGAGGAGAGCCCCCGTGCAGCTGTGGCGTGCATCGGGACGTGCGCGATGCTTCACAATGTGTTGCTGACTAGGGAGGATTACTCTGCATTGGCACCGGATGAGGCG
This sequence comes from Panicum miliaceum, assembly GCA_032594955.1. NCBI lineage: Eukaryota > Viridiplantae > Streptophyta > Magnoliopsida > Poales > Poaceae > Panicum > Panicum miliaceum. Next base: position 2,758,448 of record CM064071.1, read on the forward strand.
GAGGCGGAGAGTGATTTGGGGGAAGTGCTGTGCCAGGGAGACGACGCCGGTGCTGGATCAGAAGGATTCCAGGTTGATGGGCGTGCATTGGTGATGCGGAGTGCACTGGCAGCAACGATGAGAGACCTGCGAGCGCCTGACTAGCAATGGTGATTGTTTTACAATTTCTGCCATTGCCGATTCTTTTCAATCATATAGTTTGTATAGTGGTGAATATTTTGATTCCATTGGGTTCGTCACTCTTCAGTTTGCTGCTTCCTCAATAAAAGAAATTAGACTATCACTTGGCATCTCTTATTAGCATTGACATGTTTGCAGTAGATGTTACACTTTCATTACGACTGTATGCGCTCATCTTGTTGTTGAATCCAACTCCGAGAATTTCTTCACCATTTACCAGTGCAGGTGGTTGAATTTTGTGTGGAACAAATTATCCAAATATGTATATTGAATTGGATCTTCATTACTGTTCTTAGAGTTATGCAAGACATGTCTTCTAGTGACCATTCTATGCAACAGAACACCATTATTTACTTATCCACTCTCACAGTAGGAACATCAGCTAACTAGAATGAGAAAGCTGCCACATTACTCGTCATTATTCCACTAATGAAAGCAGAGTTTCAAGGACATGGCTCATGGTAGGTCTTTTGCTCCTCTCCTCTTCCACACATGATACTGCTATCTTTAACACTATGGCTGCTTGTAAGTGGTTGAATTATCCATCCAGTCTGTAGTCAACAAACTCTAGGAGCCACGACTATCTTCCCTTGCCAATTTCTCTTTGAGAACATCAGCAAAGCATCGAATAGAAATTTCCAGCTCCTCCTTGCTTTCAACGACCCAACTAGAAACCTGAACCCCTTTCACTAACTTGAGGAGCAGTACGCCATAGCTGTAGACATCAGCCTTTCCGATGATTGGAAGATTTAGAGCCCACTCTGGAGCAATATACCCTCTAGTCCCTTGCACTCTTGACAACATCTGAGCTCCTACTCCTCGATTTAGTAATTTTACCAATCCAAAATCTGCATTTTTGGCTCGAATTCTTCATCTAACAATGTGTTCTCTGGTTACCGACATCATAATGACTCAATCCATTCATGGTGGAGGTAGGCCAGTCCTTTTGCTACCCCAAGAGCAATATTGTACCTTTGTCTCCACTGCAGCACAGAAATTAAGTTCTGAGAATCAAACAGAAATCTGTCCAGTGATGAACCATTCTCAACAAACTCTGAAACCAAGAGCTTGTGAGTCTGCTCGGCGCAAAACCCCCAAATTCTCACCAGATTCATGTGATAAATTCTAACAATGATGCTGAGCTTAGATCTGAACTCTTGCTCTCCTTGCATCACATCCCGTAGCTTCTTCACTGCGACCTGCCTTTCATCCTCGAGGACTCCCTTGTAAACCTTTCCTGAGGCACGACTTCCGAGCTCTTCCGTGAAACACTTGGTCGCCTTCTGTAACTCATCGTAGCTGAACTTTCGGAACTGGCTAGAAATTATCATGTATCCTTCGTCCCTAATCTCTGGCCTTCTCTCCCATTTCTAAAAAATCCAACACCCAACTATAATTAAAGTCACTTCAATGACGAGCAGTGTCAATGCAGAAGATATGAAGTACCCAAAATTGAACCTGGAATTGCTTCTACAAACATTTGCAATGAGGGATTGAGGGGCATGCTTCTTTTTCAGTAATGTGGCAAGCATGGCTTAGTCCAGCAGCAAATTCTGGCGAAGACAGTGCTGCCTTTGGAACTTTCAGATAAATATCATTGTAAGGATCTGGGAAGTTCTTGCCACTGAAAAGCAATACCTTTGGGTAACATTCACCTGTTCCCCTTCGGTAACCAAAAGCTTGGCAATCAGTACTGTTCAAGCACATATCCCTGCACATCCTCCATGGCACCATTTCTGAGTAGTTGAGGTCATAGCCCCACAAATCCGTGGCAGGAAGCTTCTTAAATGAGAAGTCCTGATTGGGCATGGTATTAGTCTTGCGCCTCATGATGGAGAAGGTGAATGCATTAGTAGCCACCTTGTAGAAGCCACAGGTGAAGGCGCCGTTGGGTGACACTAGGATGGTGGTGGTGTCATCCCCGGTGGAGATGGAGGAACCTCTAGCAAGGTAGCTCTGGTCGTTTGCAAGAGCAATGGAGGATGACACGAGAATAAACTGGATGAGTATGGTGAAAATGCAGGTTTCTCTCATGGCCATGGCTACTGGGCAAAGATGCACAAAGGAAGCCAATGTGGGAGTACGAGTACTTTATAGCATATGTGTAGATCAAGAGTCGTAGGTTCCCTGGCGGCTTCAGACGGCCTCTATTTGTGACTTTCTGCAGCATGTACGTGAGTACTGCAAGCTGGGAACGGGACTGATTGGTGAATAAGCTGCCGAGGACGGTGAGGCCAGATGACAATGTGATCTGAACTCTGTTCGACGGTGATGGATCGGCATGCCTTTCAGACTTGTTTTCGTATACAGCTTTAATTTCTTCTGTGTCCCTTCTATACTTCTGTAGCCGCCACGCAGTATTTGCTTTTGCGATTCTTCTCTCACAGTGACCATCGCCATAGCGTACTGGCTGTTTTCTTTTCTTAAAGTTTTGGTGTATCTTGTTCTTCAGTCTACCTCGTCTTATAGACCCCCTTTCCTAACAAAAGAGTTCCTGGTGCTGTATAGTGCACATAACCTAAGAGTTACAGTGCACTGAACTAAACCACTGCATACAGTGTCGTAGACCATTGCTTCGTTGCATAACCTTCTCTGCATCGATCAAGTAGCCAACAGAGTCCGCAGTCTTGTTTCCATTGCTAACCGCCTAGGAATAACGATGTACGTTGAGTTGGACAAAGAATGACAAGGTCTATAGCTGTGACCTTATTATGGCCAGGATCGGGATTCGGGACTTGACCAATGCCACAGCAGTGGCGTGACCTCAAGAAAAAGGGGGCCAATTTGAAACAGCTATTTGAAAAGGTTGAAAAAAACTAAAAAATAGAGAATATCCTTGCATGTATGCATGGAGGCATGCTCGGAAAATTCCCATTGGAAGGGGGGGGGGGGGGGGGGGGGGGCCGGAGCTCAATTTGGCTCCCATTGTGTTCCGCCAGTGTGCCACAGGGCGACCTGTTAAGATTTTTTTGAAGCGAACGACCTGTAAAGAATGGTGAGTCTGTATATGGTGCTGGATATTTCTGATGTGATGGGTTCGTAAGTCTGTTGCCTGTACAGTGAATCAAGCAGAAAGAAGCACCGGCCCGCGCGGCTTGCGGGCCGCAGGCGACGACGGCATCTCGTGTGACTCCACGCCGCCGCCGTCCAGCGTGGCCAGGTTAAAGCTTCGTCTTCTCAGTTCTCAGCGCCGCGGAAATCGATGGTTGCCGCTGCCGCCTCCCGGCCTCGGTCTCTCAATCGCCTCCTCCCTCCTTCTCGTTCGAGCGCGGAGTGCGGGGGATTTGGGATGCTCTGGACGGTGGGGCGTGAAGTGGAGGAGGTCTGAGCTCTGGGGCGGGCTCGCCGGCTCGGGGAGGTGCTCGGAGCCGCCATGGCTGGAGCTCCAGAATGTTTTGCGAAAGCCCCCCCTAAAATGGATCGGAATAGTTACACTTACACCCCTGAACTGGATCGCGATTATTAATCTCGATCCGATTATTTACATATACCCCCCTAAATTGGATCGCGATTATTAATCGCGATCCGAATTTACATATAACCCCCTAATTATTTACGTATACCCCCCTCCCCCTGAAAAGGACCCCAAGCCCTTCCGCTAGTCTCTTCTCGTTCTCCTCCGGCGACGGCGACGGCGACGTCGTCTCGAACGGACTTGTGCTACTCCTACGGATCTTCCCCAAGCTCCATTGCCTACCGGATTCCCTCTATTCCTCCGCCGCATCCGAATCTGGCTCACCTTTCGCTCCTAGCCGAAGTGCCGAACCACGCACCACCTCTGCCTCCTCCGCGTTCCCCTCCTTCCGCTGTGCGCGCTTCGCCGGTTTCACTGCTCCCCTCGTCCCGGGGCGCGTGGCGCGGGTGAACGCCTCCACCCGCGTCCCATCGCCGCCGTGCAGGCCTCGAAGCTCTGTCGTCTGCAACTCTGCATCGACACCACGTGGTGCTTGATGCCGTTCCCAGGCCCGATGGTCTCCGGCTCGCCGGAGCCGTAGTTCAAGGCCTGATTGGTTCGCGAGCCATCACACGGATCCGCGAGGAGAGCCTCCTCACCCGCAGTGGAGGCAGTGCCCTGGCACTTGGACATGCGCAATGTTTGGTACTCTGTTGCAGTCAATGGGGATTACTCTGCATTAGCACCTGCTGTGGAGGCAGAGCATGATTGGGTGACGATGCAGAGCCGGGGTGATGGTATGGTGCTAGAGCTGCAGAGAAGAAGGGTTTGAGGTGGATGGGTGAGCATCATCAGTTCGTCACCGTGGAGTGCTTTGGTAGCAACATCGATGGACAGGCAAGCATCGATTAGTGCCTCGCAAGTAGCAACGGTGATCTTTTTCTAGCAATTTCTGCAATCGTCGATTCTTTTGGGTCATGTATAGTTTGTTCATTTGATTTCTTTAGTTTAGTACCCTTGCTCCATAAATCATGGAAAAAATGTTAATCTGTCAGCTGATGCTACTTATTAGTGACGAGCGATGATTACTGACGACTTTATGTGTCAGCGCTAACAGGCATTCTTTCATCAGAACGTAAATGCAAACGGCATTTGATGAGTTTCAGATAGACGAAAGGAAATAGTGATACTCCATGATATTAAGATCATAATATCAGGCTGAAAGTGAAAGCAGAAACCAACCTAGTATTTCGAGTCATTGGTCGCCATGGTAGAAGTGTATCAGTTGGTGAGTCGAAGCTCCTCCAGAGGTGCCCATCTGAATCCGTGATGACTAGGTTGCCGCTGTTGAGAAGCACTGCAAGGTTGCTGCGAGACGCGGTTGTTTGCAAGAGCAATGGAGGATGACACGAGAAGAAACGGGATGAGTATGGTGAAAATGCCATGGCTGCTTGGCAAGGATGCACAAAGGAAGCCACTTAGCCAGTCTCTGGTAATACAATCTCGGTCCGTTTGGATACCTGTACAACCACTTAGCCAGTCTCTGGTAATGAAAAAAAGGCCCGCTGGCCTGGCTTAGCATATTGTTAGTGCTGAAGAAGAATATGTACGAACCTGAACAGAGCGAAGCCCCTAGCAGATGCAGATGCAGATGCAGATACTGCTGTGGCGCAAGGACCGGTAAATGATAGTTGGGTGAGAGATATCACGGGGACGCTTACTGTTCAGGTTATCTTAGACTTTTCTGCTCATATGGGACGCCACGAGGAACATTGCTCTCCAACCTGATGTTCATGACAAATTCCTTTGGAAGTGGACTACTGACCAATGTTTCACTACAGCCTCTGCTTATAGGGTCTTCTTCATCGGCCAGACTGAAATTCCAAGAGCAAAGGTTTTGAAAAAGGCGCACGCCGCAGAAAAGTGTAAATATTTTACTTGGCTGGCCCTTCATGATCGCTGTTGGACAGCGGAAAGAAGAAGGCGTCACAACCTTCAAGATACCGACACATGCATACTATGTGTACAAGAGTCTGAATCCATTGCTCACTTACTGGTCGGCTGTTCTTTCTCTAGAGAAGTGTGGTACCGAGTGTTGTTGCGGTTGAGATGGCACGGCGTGATAACAGGTACTTCAATCTCGCTGATTGGTTGACTGTCTCGCGCAAGAAACTCCAGAAGGCTGATCGCAAGTGCTTCGATTCGTTGGTCATCCTCGTCTCATGGATGATTTGGAATGAACATAACAGACGGACTTTTGATAATGTGTTAACTACGGTCGCTGAGTTTTCCACTGCTGTGAGGGAGGAGGCGCCTAATTGGGTGCTTGCGGGCTTCAAGCAGCTGGTCGCCAATCGTTACTAGTGTAATGTAGCCTTAATACTTTGTTATGTGTTTTGAGGGTTGGATCTTTCCTCCAATGGTCAGGATGTAACAGAGGGTTGGACCTTTTCTAAGTGCTCATGATGTAACAGACGCTTTTTCTTCTTCTTTTTAATGAAAATGTGCTCAGGCACGGTTGCGAAAAAAAAAGTTTCATGCTCCTTACTTAACGGGCGGTTTGTCTTTGCCATTCGCATATTTCTGCGGAAAATCCTTGGTTTTCAAATCTACTTTCAGGATCTAAATCGATGCAGGCAGCGGTACCTGCCAAGACCAGCGTCACGAGGCAGTTGCAGCAAAGTTCTCCTTTCGTTTCGGACCCTGCTCGAATGTTTTAACGCGAACAAAACTGTCATTCCCAATGGCATGCAATCACTGATTCACTTCTCTGATCGCCCTGATGTCGTGGTGCCACACATGAGCTCGTCACGGACGAGACGGTCACGTTGGCAGGGGTAGCACCACGTCTGATTTGGAGCGTAACAGCATTTCTCATTTTTTGTTCCGTAGTCTGAATTTCTTTCTTTCTTTCTTTCTTTCTTTGTTGCACAACACACAAAAGAAATCAGCGTGTCACTACGTCAAGAACATTCCTCCAAGAACAAATTACGTCAAGAGCATTAGTACTCGAACAAAAAGAAAGAAAAAGAAAAATAGCGGTGTGTGTGTGTGTGTGTCGCGTTCCAAAGTTGCATTTCGATTCTTTCACCGCGGGCGCCGAGGCCGCGAGATATTTTCCCCGGCTCACGTTTCACAGCCCGGCGACGGCTCAGGTGGCGTTCGAAACGGAGCGAGCTGGCGCATTGATTGCTGGAGATGTCGCGGTAGGTGGGAGTGGCATGCATGGGTAATCATCTTCCATGACTGACATCTGGACCCACCGAAAACACGGCCCACATGTCAGAGAGCTTCGCGAACCAACCCTCCCGGTTCCACTCCGCACCCAGGCCACGGCCCCGGGCCCCTCCCCCCCCCCCCCCCCACCCCCGGATTCGCCTCTAAAAGGGCCGCCCGGTCGCCCTCATCCTCGCATCGCTCTCCCCACACCTCCTCCTCCTCCACAGCAGGCTAGCTAGGGTTTTCCGGGGTTTGCGAGGGGGCGCTCCGGTCCGGCGAGAGGGCGGAGATGGCGGCGGAGCGGGCGAAGGGGACGGTGAAGTGGTTCAACGGGACCAAGGGGTTCGGCTTCATCAGCCCCGACGACGGCGGCCAGGACCTCTTCGTCCACCACTCCTCCGTCAAGGCCGACGGCTACCCCAACCTCAAGGACGGCGACGCCGTCGAGTTCACCGTCGGCGCCGACAGCGACGGCCGCGCCAAGGCCATCGACGTCTCCGCGCCCGGCGGCGGCGCGCTCGCCGGCGGGGAGCGCCCGGACAGCGGCTACGGCGGGCGCGGCGGCGGCGGCTACGGCGGGGGAGGTGACCGCGGCTACGGCGGTGGAGGTGACCGCGGCTACGGAGGAGGCGGCGGCGACCGCGGCTACGGGGGAGGCGGCGGCTACGGCGGCGGGGGCGACCGCAGCTACGGCGGCGGCGGGGGAGGCGGCCGCGGCTGCTACAAGTGCGGCGAGGAGGGCCACATGGCACGGGACTGCTCCAATGGCGGCGGCTATGGCGGTGGCGGCGGCTACGGCGGAGGCCGCGGCGGCGGGTGCTACAACTGCGGCGAGGAGGGCCACATCTCCCGCGAGTGCCCCAACAAGAGGCGCTAGGCGCGGCGCCTCCACGTCGGACGCGGTCCGGCTCCAACCTCCTGGCTCTTGCATCAAGTCATAGCCATCTATCTATCAGTAGTAGTAGTCTTTCGTTCCCGTCGAGTCGTCGTTCGCTAGTAGGAAGAAGAAGAAGAAGGCGTGTGGAGAAGTGGTGGTGATGTGGATCCGTCTGTCTCGGAGTAGGAGTTAATGTTTCTGTTTTGCGTCAGCTGTAAGGCAGCCATGATCATGGATGGCACTGCCCGATCTATCTATCTATCAATGGAATCTAATGGAGTAGTAATCTGTGGAACTCAGATTATATGCCTGTTTCCCTTTGTTGTTGATTTCCTTGTTCTTTGTTTTGTCGCGCTCGGTTGGTCGGATCCTTCGTTTGATCATCGCATCCAAGCATCGTTACTCGTTGCATTTGCTGAGTGATGTACTTGTGTAATTTTTTTTTTTGTGTGAAAGATGTGGTTGTGGAATCGTGCTGCGATCAACGACGTTCTCTGCTTCACTGAATCAGCCCATGTCGCGTGATGAGATTGCTCGTTCGGAAATTAAAAAAATCCCCCATGTGAGGTCAAAGTTGTTGTGAGAGAGAAGATCAAAGAGATTGGGGGAGATTTCAATCCCCATGCGAGATGGAAAGAGTTCTGGTCTTCTGGATGGGGACGGATAGAGGAGGAGGGTGATGGGAAAAGCTGCTGAAAGAAGCAAGCAGAGCAAGGATCAGGCGGCGCAGGCTGCTTTGGCGACAGAGAGGGCCTGGCTGGCCTGCAGCTGTGGCAGGCTCGGTTTTGTCCGCATCGTGGGGCAGTTGCTAATGAGACAGCGAGCGGGCAGAGAAGTGCGTGGACGCGTGGGCTTCCCCCGTCCTTCGCCTTGACGCCTGCGTTTCCTCCACGCAGAGACGAGACCTCACTGACGCGTGGGGTCGGGCCCACACGTCAGCGACTCGGGCGGGACCGCGGGACCCCTCCCGGCTGGGAAGCTGGCAACTACTCTCTCTCTCTCTCTCCCCCTCCATCCCTCCCTCACTCCAAAAAATATAAGGAATTTTAAGATTTTTAGGACAGTTTAGGTTTCACATTGGAAGAAACATGCATCCCATATTAAAGCACATGTAAATAATATTTTATTAATACACGTATCAGGAGAATGGATGACATGTTAGAGCATTTTCAAGAGACTTTTTATAGATTTTGGTTAAAAGTTATCCTCCAATGGTCTCTTTAATTGGATATCTAAATATATACATCATCTATTCCGGATTCTCGGTAGCCAAAGATAGAGAGCGATGGTTGCTCTATAGACTACGCACAAGATAAAAAAAACTGTTGGGAAGTACAAACATATAGAAAATGATTTTTACTCAAATAACTCTCTAAATAATAATTTAGAAAGTAGCTTTTATTTAGAAAGTAGATTCTAGAAAAGCTTTTGGAGATGCTCTTACCCAAATAAGATTTGGCAGGAAATCACCCTGGTGAGTTAACGAGTGTCATCCGTGTATAGTACTCCTACATAGATTGTTGATAAAAAAAAGAGTTGAACCCCAAGATCCCTTGTATTTGTGGACTGGGAGAATGTTATTTACAAGCATGAGAGCAGCTCATTTATTCTGGCTTACCAAACGTCACTCGAAAGAATCCACGTAAACGAAATCTGCTAGTAACTGTAAAAATTATATGCCAGGTTCACGGCAACCGAGTTGTGTTTTCATGGTTCAGAAATGAGAACTTGAGAGTGTAAAAATACATGCCAGGGATCCATTGCTGACAATTCGAGCTGCATACCACAAGGCTATTCTTCTTTTTTTTTTTAAAAAAAAAAGCCTTGTGTGGGCTGTGGATGTCTACCGACTGCCGCGCCTGAACCAGCTTTTGGTTCACGGCCAGGTCGTTGTGTTGCTGCAGGCACTATCGACCTTGCCGGTGCTCGCCGCCGCCTCCCGGCGGCGAGCGGCGGAGGACGGGTGCGCGCTCCGCCGGGTGTTGCCGTGTTGGCCGGTGCACGTGCGCACGTAACGCAACGCACCGGTGGCTCGGCTCGACCGGCGCGCGCAGCCCGGCCGCGTGACCAGCGCCGACTGGCAGTGAGCGACGGCAACACCCACAACACGCGAGCGCAGCGCAAGGACGTCTTGAAAGAAAAAACATTCATCTACGGAGCAGGGATCACGCTTATCTGGTTATCTGGTTGCTTCCGCTTGCGTCCCATCTACGAAACTCTGGCCGAAACTCTACAACCAAAGTTGATCAAAATTCAGAAACTCTGGCCGAACAGGAAGGTGTTTTTTTCTTGTTTGAACCAAACGAAGAGGAAGGTGATCTTTTCTGACGCTGACGAGACGAACATGCCCAGAGTTCATTAACAGGCTGCTTCTGCAATTGACTGTCCCTTGATACATTTCAATCTCCTCGCGGGTCTCTCTGAACCGGGTAGCGCAGCTCCGCGGCATCATCTTCAGAAAAACTTCCTCCAAGCTCCAACCATGTGACGAAGCATAACTGCAATTCAGACAACAGGTAATGCCAGGCGACAATCCACATCAGCTAATAAAACAAGAGATGACCATGAATCAGCGATGAATTTCGTCTGAGATTTCGAATCGAATCAGCGTGCAGCCTGACATGCCATCAACGGAGTCCTAGCTTAGGAACACAGTCTCGTGCCAGAAAGCGTGGACCTCCGTTGCGCAGGATTGCCAGAATGCAATGTTGAGATTTTCGTCAGATAAATGGATGGAATGGATGATCTGATGAAAGCTTGAAGTTGGAGGGAGTGGACATGGAGCCGAAAAACGACGGCGCGGGGCGTCCGCGTCCGCGGCTCGCCGTCCGTATCGGCCGCGGAGCGGCGTGCTCGTCCGCCGCAACTGCCGACCATGCGAGCACGCCACGACCATGGCCTCGGATCCCGGCGTCTGCGGAGCGGAGGGTTGGGTGCTTGTGCTTGAGTTGGACCACCACCGTCCAACAAACCCTGAGCCCGAAAGAGCGCCTCCAGGCTCCAGCGGATGGTTTCCCCGACGGGCGCCGCCGCCTACTGGAAGTGGGTCATGAAGCTGTCCCGACGCGGAAGCGCGTGTCCCGCTCCAATCCCGTGGCCGTCGCGGGTGGGGCTCGCCGGAGCGCCGCCGCGTTGGTGGAGGAAAGTGAGGAGGGGCCTAATTCTAAAAATCGCAATTCAAAATTTACAGTTTACTCCCTAATTTGGATCGCAACTATTAATCTCGATCCAAATGAGGGGTGTATATGTAAATTTGCAATCCGATGTTTTTCAAATACAACCCTGGTTTGGATCGGGATTCAATATTTTACATTTAAGACCCTATTTCATATCGCGTTTTCAGGTTAGTCCTCCGTTACCCCGGCGGCCCCTGCGCCCGCCCGGCCAGCCCAGCCGCCGGCGGCGGCGGCCTAACTCCACCTCCTCTAGGTCGCGGACGGAATCATAGTACGCTCTCCGTGTTCCTCTCCTGCTTCCCTTTCCACAATGCCTTCGCCGCTATGACTGGGAATGCTCTCGCTGATGGAGCGCCGCCATTCCCCATCCCACGAAACTGGCGCCCGGCGGCCGAGGAGAGAATAGTGGAGCTCTGCAGAGGCATTGTAGCGATCTTCTCCACGACCATGGTGCCACCGCCACGGCCCGCGGCTGTGCCCTCCGCCGCCCTGCGGGTCCTGCCACCTGCCTGTCGTGTGCGCCGAGGTCACCGCCGGAAACAGAGGAGAAGGTCTGCTCAGGCCTGCACTCGAGATCCGATATCTGAAACAGCGAAGCAAAGCAGAGCACGGAAGCCATCGGTACAAGGAAATGGCGGCAGTGGCCATGGACTCGCCGCCGCTGGCCCCTTTGCCAGACTGCCACTGGTGCCCCAACCTTTTGACGCGAACTACGGCGGACTCCTTGGAGCCAGCCTGAACACATCCATTAAACAAGGAGAAATTTGGATTTTTGACACTCTCTTCCTGCGGCTTCGCGAGTTCGACACTTTCAACACTTCGCAAAATTGATACTCTCCTTATGAACATCTTGATTTCCTTAACATTTTCATTGTTTTATTGATTTTTACTTCCTTTCTCCATTAAAAGGCTAAGGAAGTGACTAATTTACCTCTAGGATATATTGCCTTACCTGGTTGGCTTGATTAGGCAAATGAACTGTAGATTGAATCGGTGCCATCGTCACCAGCAGTTCCCCGCGCCGCCGATCGCCTGGCCGTCATCACGGCAGTCCGGCAGCTCGTCGTCTGCGCCGTCGATCTCGTCCGGCAGCCCGTCGTCTGCAACGCTCCCGTCCACCGCTGCCGCCGCCCGGCAACGACGTAGCCCTCATCAGAGGCATCCTCGGTACGTACGTGCGTACCTGAACTGAACATGATTGCATCTATTCAATCATCTATTTGCTACTCTCTTCTTCTCAGTAATAGTCTCACACTTCAAGTTGCTCCTATGGTGTATTCTAGAGTAGTGTTCTGACTAATCATTGAACCAGAACTCACGAGTAGTTCTGAATCTTTTTGATTTTGTGCGACACTGCAGGATCGTTGATTCTTTTTTTGTTTTCTTGCTTGCACATTGAACTGGTGGCTGATTATTATTTGTCTTTACATACAGCACCACCTAGGCCGGCAGCATGGAACCTGATTCGGAGGTCGCATTTGGGAGCAATACTGAATCTCCAATATTATTGGCTGAGGCTTCTTCAACTGTTCAACCACCATCTCATATGCCAGAAGTCGATTGGGATAACTTGCATATTGTAGAGACACATGATGAGGAAGGCCGAATTGAATTGATGAATGAGGATCAGGTATATGTAATTTTGGGCTTGAGGGATGAGGATGAGAGAGTAAAGATGGTTGAACCAAATGGTCGTACAATGGTTGAGCATGGTGATGATACTGAAGCTGATGCCATCAATGTTAGTGATGCCATACCAAATGAAATAGAGATTACCTATGATAAGGGTCACCCAAAAATGGACCTTGGCACTATGTACCCATCAATGGATGAATTCCGGTTGGCTGTGAGACAATTTGCTATCAATGAGGAATTTGAGCTAGGCACTGAGAAGTCATGCAAGGATAGGTTTCGAGGATTCTGCAAGTCTAGTGAAGACTGCCCTTGGAGAATTAATGGCAAATTGCAGGCTGATAAAAAACTGTAAAGGTGACAGTTTTAGTTGATCGACATGATTGTATTTCAAGCAGCAGGGTGAAGACCATAACTCCATCTCAGAAGTGGGTAGCTAGCAAGGCTGTGAGCATTATTAGGGTTTCACCCAATATTGGTGCTATAGAATTACAGAAAAAGTTGCAGGATAAATACTCTGTCACAATTTCATATGACACGGTCTGGGGGGGGAAAGAAAAAGCTCTCGCAGAGGTTTATGGTAAATGGGAAAAGAGTTTTGAGATGCTATATAGATGGAAGGCCGAGGTATTGAAGAGGTCACCTGGAAGTATTGTGGAGATTGACGTATTAGAGATAGATGGTAATGTGTATTTTCATCGATTTTTTTGTGCACTTAAACCATGCATTGATGGTTTTTTAGAAGGATGCAGGCCCTATCTAGGTATAGATTCTACTACACTGAATGGAAGGTGGAATGGCCATTTAGCCTCAGCTACAGCAGTTGATGGTCACAATTGGATGTGTCCGCTTGCTTATGGGTTTATAGCTTCTGAGACAGAAGACAATTGGACTTGGTTTATGAATCAACTTAAGAAGGCAATAGGGGATCCTCCACTTCTTGCAGTGAGCACAGATGCCTGCAAAGGCTTAGAGAATGCAGTGAAGAATGTCTTTCCCAATGCCGAACAAAGGGAATGTTTTTTCCATCTTATGAAGAATTTTGTGAAAAGGTTCCATGGATTTGGAAGGATGTATCCTGCAGCAAGAGCTTATAGGGAAGAGGTGTTCACACACCATATGACAGAAATTTTTAAAGAATCTAATGCAATATTTGACTGGTTAAGAGATTACCATAATCTCAAGTGGATGAGGTGCGCTTTCAATCTAGAAATTAAATGTGACTATGTCACTAATAATGTAGCAGAGGTTTTCAATAATTGGATCCGAGATATAAAGGATTTACCTGTTGCTGAATTAGCTGGCAAGGTTAGAGAGATGATCATGGGTTTGTGGAGGAAGAGGAGAAGGATTGGAGAAAGACTACCAGCTGGAAGGATATTACCAGGTATTATGGTTCAACTAAAGGCAAATACTAGAGGTTTGGGGCACTTGAGAGTTGTGGAATCTACTAATTGGTGTGCAGAGGTTTGGGACAACAGCAACAATTGTGAAAGGCATATTGTGAAGCTTAATCAAAACACATGTACTTGTCTTGAATGGCAGCACACTGGTAAGCCATGTCAACATGTCTTGGCGTTTGTAACATCACAAAAGAGAGTAGACCTCGAGCAATTTGTGCATGAGCAGTACTCTGTGGATAGATTCAAGGCTGCTTATGGGAGAGAGATCGAGCCAATGACAGACAAGTCACAATGGCCACAGGTGCAGCTGCCATTTGTTGTGGGTGCACCACTTGCTAAGAGAAATGTAGGTAGACAAAGGAAACTAAGGATCAAAGGTTGTCTTGAGGGTGGCCACAAGAAGAAAGGTGCCAATGATGTTGCCAATGGGGGTGCTAATGATGGCAGCATTGCTCCCACCAATGTTAAGGGGAAGAAAATGATTAGAGGCCCAGTTACTTGCAAGAAATGTGGTGAAAAGGGTCATAGGCAAGCTAGTTACAAGTGTCCACTCAGTGGAACCAAAAAAGGCTAGTATCGTTATTTCATTTAAAAGCTTAAATTATCACAAAGCAATAAAAAATAATTTTTTTGATTAACTGCAGGAAAATAAAGCCTAGGAAGAACAATACTAAAGCTAGACCAGGTGAACCTAGCACCCCACAAAGACCAAATAGGGAACAAATAATACTGGATAGTCCGGGTATGGCACTAGAAGGTAAGCAACAATGACAAATAGCTCTATATTCAGCAGTGTACAAATGAGTAACAGAGATATTTATCTAAATGTGCTAACATATATGTGCAGCCGTCTTGCTTTCTTGTTGGGAGAGGGCGGCACTTCTTCTCAGACCACTACAACTACTCCCGACATGATGGTCACTACAGTTCCAGCAAAGAAGATGACTGCAGCTCCAGCAAAGAAGATGGTTCCAAAGAGAAAGCTACAAATCGGATGAATGATCTATGTGATGTATCGAAGCTGAAGTATCTGGACTATTAAAAATTAATGTGACAGTTATGTGAGATGTGAGGTCACAAGTAGTTTTGCTCAGTGTGAACTCAATTTCTGTGAGCTTTGAATCTTTTTCAATAAGGCTGTGAACTCATTTGTTTTGTGATTTGTAAACTCATTTCAGTGAGCCTATGGACTCATATTGTGAACTCGTCATTAGTTTTTTTAGCTTTGAACTCATCATTCCATCGAATTCTACTGAACATCATCAGATGTTCCCGAGCTGCAGGCATGTCTTGCTCTCCTCCACGCTCTCTCCAAATTTAGCTTGCACATGAACTCCTACTTGAGCTTGCACATGAACTCCGAGGACGAGCTGTGAGCGGCGCGCGGCGGCGGTGGCAGCCTCCTACGCAGAACACTAACGGCCTCACAGGCAGGCAGCGTTGCAGACGACGGGCTGCCGGACGAGATCAACGATGCAGACGGCGGGCCGCCGGACGGGATCGACGGCGCAGACGACGAGCTGCCGGACTGCCGTGATGACGGCCTGGCGATCGGCGGCGCGGGGAACTGCTGGTGACGATGGCACCGATTCAATCTACGGTTCATTTGCCTAATCAAGCCAACCAGATAAGGCAATATATCCTAGGGGTAAATTAGCCACTTCCTTAGCCTTTTAATGGAAAAAGGAAGTAAAAATCAATAAAACAATGAAAATGTCAAGGAAATCAAGATGTTCATAAGGAGAGTGTCAATTTTGCGAAGTCAATGTTGAAAGTGTCGAACTCGCGAAGCGGCACGAAGAGAGTGTCAAAAATCCAAATTTCTTGTAAGCAAAGGGAAAGCGTTTACAGAACGGATACAACAACAGCAGGGGGTAGAGGGGAGGAAAGAAACCTGAAACAGCAACAACACAGGGTATGGAAATTACATAAGAAGGCGGAAGGAGCTCCAGTTAATAATACACAATTTCGTTACAGCGGAAGAAGTTCTATTGGCCCAAAGGGTGAGGTCTGCAGAGCATCGTCTTGCAATGTCCCGATTCGAGTCATCCACCTGGTTGAACACCTTGGAGTTCCTGCATTTCCACAAATTCCACAAGAGACAGGTGAGAGGGAAATTCCAAAGGAGTTCAATTTGGGACAAGGTGAGAGAAGAAACGTTTAAGAGGGATCAGAAGCTTTGGGCTCTAGGACAGTGCAAAAGGAGGTGAGGAACATCTTCCAAAGCCCCACAGAAGTGACAACGGCCCGAGTTGTTAGCACGCCGAGAGTGCAGACGGAAGTTCGTGTTGAGTTTATGGTGATGAACTTGCCAGAGGAAAGATCTGCAGCGAGAAGGGGCTGCGGTTTTCCAGATGCAGGGTGCAAAAGCGTCGTCTACGAGATGGGAGAAGGCAAAACAGTAGCTAGCGGCCGTAGAAAACCGTGTGCTGGTAGAGCCGCGAAGATGTCGCGAATCAGTATCAGCAGGAGTGAGATTTACAGAGTTCACTACTTCGAGCAGAAGAGGGTAAGCTCAGCAGAAGCTACAGAGGAAAGGCGGTTGCGCAAGTGGAGGTCACCGGAGGAGACAGCCTCAGCTACAGAGATGTAATATCGCGGAAATTCTGTAAACCTTGAAGGATGGCACACCAAACCGGTGTGTCAGTTCTACGGGAGTCCCCGAGATCCCTGCTGCCGTTCCACCCATATTTGTCGTGAAACCAAGACTACCAGGGAGAAGAGCTAGAAAGGAATTTTTGAAGAAGACAGCGATTTTGCACATGAAGGTCCTTGATGCCGAAGCGGGTAAATCAAGCCTGCATATCCTCATCTCAACCTTCACCGCCTACGGTCACCAGCTCACTGCTGCCTCGTCCTCGGTTGGTCGCAGCTGCCGGTGGAAAGCCCAGTTTCTCCCCTATTGTACGCCCTCGATAAGCTTCAGATCCTGCACTGCATCCTGGTAAGCTCATTTACAATTCATCACTTTTTCCAATTCATAGCAAGATTATGTCAATTAAGTTCGTCAGGTGAATAACTGACCATGTCAAACCATTGCTCGATGAAGATGCTTGGTCCTTGCTCAAGAAGAGTTACCAGTGCATGTACTTGTTACACTTCTACCATTTGGGAGTCTTTGAAAACGATCATGCGACCATGATTGTAAGCAAACCTTCCACCTTCCAACACAGATACGCAAAATTCGGATCGCCTGAAAACCTACCAGAGTCGATGAGATTAAAAACTCAATAGGCCATTTGGGAGATCGGTATGTACTTTACTGAAGAGAACACAAGCAATCCGAGTCTCCAACAGTGCAGTTCAATGGGTGCAATTTACACTAGCAACCACAAAAGCACATTCAGGTAGAGGTATCATTTTTGGAAGAGCAACACGAAGAGGTAAGGAGATGCAGGCTTGATTTACCGGCCAATGCAGCATAGTCCCTTGCAGACTGCGAGCAACACAAAGAGATGAGGATATGCAGGCTACCCGCTTCGGCGTCCTGCGCCTATCCTGTACCTCGTGAATCGGGCACCCAGAGGTAAGGATACGCTCGCCCTCAAGCCAACCGGGTGGACCCCTGTGTACGTTTGGGCCGTCCGATCGAACCGTTGCGGTCCAGATGGGGCGTCTTCCTCTTCATGATTGGTAGACGGTGGCCGTGCGTGGTGCTCTTCTGGCTCGAAGTCGCGCGGCTCAGGAGAAGCAGAGCGGGGAATCGATTCGATCGCATGGGCTGAAAAGAACGGTCACTCGTGGCGCGAAATCGACCAAGACGTGTCTGCGCAGATGCCGCACCTGCTCGGGCCTCCGGCAGTTCTGGCCCCGGTGCTGTTTATCAACACGGCGGAGCTGTTCCCGGCGGTGGCGCGGAACGCGGCGCTGGGGTGCACGGCGCAGGCGGCGCGCGCGTACGGCGACGGCGACGAACTTGCGCTATTCTTCCCCATCTCCCCTTCTCGTCCGCTGCCTGCCGGATCTTCCTCGCCGCGGCTGCCTCATCGACTTCCGGTTCTGGCTCGCCTTCCTCTCCTAGCCGAGCAGCCGCGCGGCTCGCTGCGGATACCCGCTCCAGCGTCCTGCTCGTAGCCCCCGGGCCGCACAGACCGCGCGGTGCTGAGGCTTCCGTTTGATTCCAGGCAGTAGTAGGTGCCGTTCCTAGGCTCGACGATGCCCGTCTCGCCGGAGGGCGGCGGCGGCGGACTTCGAAGTTTGACGGGTGATGGTCGAGGAACCGTCACGCGGCTCTGCGCAAAGCAAAGCCGCCTACTCCCCTTGCCGCCGTGGCGTGCATTGGGACGTGCGTGATGCTTCATCATGTACTGGCGAGTGGCGAATAGGTAGGATTGATCTGCATTGACACTGGAGAGTGATCTGGAGAAATGCTGAGTCAGGAGCATCATTGCCGCTTGTAAATAGTCAAATTCTCCACTTAATCTGCAATCGACAAACTCCAGGAGCCATGACTGATCTTTGCTTGCCAATTTCTCTTTAAGAATTTTAGCGTAGTGTCCAACAGCCATTTCCACCTCCACCTCGCCCTCCCCCTGAACCACCTGACTGGAAACCCGAGTACCCATAACCAACTCAAGAAGCACTACTCCGTAGCTGTACCTGTAAACATCTGCCTTGCCAGTGATTGGAAGATTTAGAGCCCACTCTGGTGCGATGTACCCTCTAGTCCCATGCACTCTTGACAGCATTTGTGCTCCGACTCCCCGACCTAATAGTTTCACTAACCCAAAATCTGCAATCTTGGGCTCGAATTCTTCAACTAACAGTATGTTCTCTGGGTTGATATCACAATGCACAATCCATTCAAGACAGTCATGGTGGAGATAGGCCAGTCCTTTTGCTACCCCAAATGCAATGTCGTACCTTTGGCTCCATTGCAGCACAGGAGATAAGTTCAAATTATCAAACAGAACTCTGTCTAAAGAACCTTTCTCGACAAACTCGGAAACCAGAAGTCGATGAGTCTTCTCAGCACAAAACCCCCAAATTCTCACACCACATCCGTATGATATATTCTTCCAATGACGCTAAGTTCAGATCTGAACTCTTGCTCTCCTTGGATCACATCACTTAGCTTCTTCGCTGCAACCTTCCTTTCATCACCAAGGAGTCCCTTGCAAACCACTCCTGATCCGCCTCTACCCAACTCTTGATGGAAATATTTGGTCACTTTCTGTAACTCCCTGCAGCTGAACCTGCAGAACTGGCCGTAAATTATCATACTCCCTACATCTGTAGTCTCTGGTCTTCTTTTCCATTTGTGAAGAACCCACAACCCAATTAAGATTAATGTGACCTCAACGGCAAGCAGTGTCAATGCCGAAGTAAGGAAGTAGCCAAACTTGAACCTTTTCTGATGAGAAATTTCTATAGGAGGTGCCATTTTTTCAGTAAAATTGCAAACAAGGCTTTGCCTAGAAGGCAAATTTGGGAATGACAAATGCCACCTTGGGAACTTTTAGATAGATGTCATTGTTGGGTTCTGGGAGTTCTTTGCCACTGAAAAGCAAGGTCTTCAGATAGCATTGGCCTGTAACACCCCCCCCCCCCCCCCCCCCCCCCCCCCGGGACACCAACAGCCTGGCAGTCACCGCCGGCCTGCCTTCCTCAGCCTGGATCGATGTGGCACTCATCTTGACCCGTCGCCTGTGGCTGTCACGAAACGCCCTCATTTTTGACAACCGTGACGGCAGCTGCGATCAGACTCCCCTCTTTTTTCAAATCTTTTTGTGACGTTTGTTTTTGTATTTATCTTTCCCTCTCTGTTATGAGCATATCTGTTATCCGATCACACAGTACGGGAGGGCTTGCAGCTCTGCCGGCCACCGCCCCAGCAGCGCTCGCGGGAGTGGCACACGGCGCCGCGTCTCTCCGCGCGCGGCCGGCCGGTCAGCAGGCAGGCCACCACGAAGCTGGCCGGGCGACCGGACTCAGAGCAGCTGTACATCACTCGTGCTACAATTGCATGATCCATCGCCTGAAGACGCACCGGCAGGCCAATTTTGTCAATCGGCCCAATATAATCCCAGATATGTGTAGCGCAATAGCTAGATGGGCCAACAACAGCCCATAGGCCAATGGCCATGTATATTGAGTGGATCAGGATAAAACTGCACGAGCCGTTATCTTGACCTCCACGTGAGATCCAAACAATGAAGCAAGCAGCAACCAGTAATCAAGTTTTGCAACTGTGCAGACGAGATCTACTGGAGGTTTTCCGTATCTTTATTATTTTCTCGTTTTGATTCGCTCTCATTTTTTCTTGGCCGAGGCAGGCTCCAAGCTAGTTTCGTTTGTTTATTCTTTATTATGATTTGTGTTTTCATTTGTTTATTCTTCTTGTTTCTTTCTTTCTTCTATTTTTTCTTTTCCTTTTCCCTTCTAATTCTTTCTCTATATTCAATTGTTCATCTCCTTGTTTGTATTTCTCTTCCTAAATCTCATGTAGACATTCTTTTAATGAATTAAAATTTACCTTTCTTAATTAATTCTTATCTCTATTTCTTATATAGTCGGCTGCTAACTATTTCTTTTCCTTGATTTTATCTTTTTTTAACTAACTTGTTAACTATCTTATAGAATTTATGTAAGGTGCGGACGTGTCGTGTAGACTTCTTTTATAATTTTTTTCTATATACTAACTTGTTTAGCACGTGTATACATGCTCATAAGAATATTTTTTTGCGATATAGATGTATATGTTCTTCATGTACAATTACAATTATTCGTCTGCAGGTCACTAATTTATTCGCAATATCAAATTATTTGGTCGCTTTATAGACTGAATTGTTCGGTGATGTTGAATTTTTGTTCGTAGTATTTATTTTCCATTATTTATTTTGAACAATCAAATGTTTGCGATGTTTAATGTTTTATTCGTTGTACATTTGTTCGTCGTGTTTAATTTTTTTCATAAAAATAATTATTTTTTCGTGTTGTTAAATTATTGGATCCTAGGATCAGAAATTAATTATTTAGTATTAAAAAGTATTTTTTTAAAATATCGTGCAAACATAGGCAAGTGTGGTCTTGTTTGAAGATCTTGTCATAAGAAAGATACTGGTGTAATTCAAATTTATTTTAGATGCTCGGTTTAATAGTTATAGTTTTTTGTTCGTTGTACATTATTATTTGCATGCATGTGGGTGACATCATGGTTGTTGTCATCTTCTGCATACATATCTCTCTTCTCTTTCTCTTTTGTTGCCGGTATGCATGCACGCACGATACATTGGTGCACGCTCGCTATATTGGTGGGCTGATGGCCCATTTAATACCATGCCTTTAAGTGGGTTGGTGGATAATTAATTAAATCGTAGGGATCTTAGGTGATGTTTGGAGGACCATCACCTAAAGTGATATACGATTGCTCCCCACCGGACTCCCTCGGGCCGCCGCTGCCGCCTCTTGGGTGGGCCGCTGCATTGTCCCGCGCGGCCCGTGTGGCGGCGCCCAAAATGGCGGTGGCCTGTGTCTGCACCGCTCGTGGACCGTCTCGCAACCGTACCCCCGGCACGTGCGCGTGGCGGGCCGCTTGAAGATATTTCTGCAAGTTTATATATGAAAAGAATAAAAAAATCACCGGCCGCCGTCTTGTCATGGCGTTAGGAATGTAAGTGGAACTCAATAATATTTTATAGGTCAACTGAATAATTACGCACAATGCCATGCTAATTTATTTTATCAAAATTTTAGATCGATCTAATAACTTAAAATAAATATAACTCGCATCCATACGTGACGTCGTATATCTAGAAGGCCAGAAGGCCTCCACCGTGTGGCCTCCAGCACGTCAGCCTACGACGCCGCGGCGCCCTTTGTCGTGCGCAACCGGCCACTGGCTGGTTTGGTCCATTTCCTCCCCAGGCACAAACATACGACTAGCGTGACAAGGCGCGCGCGCGCATCAAGGAACAGTTGGACACGAGTACTAACATCTTTGGCAACTGGTATCCATCCCGAAGCAGCCCCGCGAACGCAGCTCCACAGAAATATTATTTATAGCTCGTGCGACTAGCGGCCGCACCATCACACGTATCTGTTAGAGATAATAATTTTCTAAAATGGTTCGGAACAAAATAAAATCGGCGGGTACGCACACGCAGCCAATCTGTTGGCCGTCGTAAGCTGTGCCGGGATGACGCGAACGCGATGCTCCACGCTGATCCGTTCTCTCCTCCTTCCAGCCAGAAAGTGGAGTACCTCCCGGCTCCAGCCATCCGACGCATGATGGACGCACGGAAAAGGAGGGTGCGGGTTGGTGGGTGGGGCCCGTCGTCCCCGGCGGCAGCCACCAATCGGGGGCTTCCCGGTCCTCCCTCTCCCCGCCGCGACGACCAACGGTGGAGCAACCAGGCGGTCCCGGTCCGGAGGAGAAGAGAGCAAGCAAGTGAAGCAACTCGCGAGTGTCCCAACCCAACCCAGAGGCCGGCACGGCAGAGTCAGCCGCGTCCCTTTCCCACCAACCCTCTCCACCAGCGATGGCGATGGACACGGCCCACGCCGCACCACCGGGCACCGGCGCGCCGACCGCCACGGCCACCCGGGGAGAACGGGGGCGGGGGGAGCGAGCGCGAGACCCACCCCACGCTCTGACCAAACGCGCGGTTCCAGCGCCCGCCAACCACCCCCCACCCCCGCGCACGGCGCGCCGAGCCGTCCCCGCCGGAGCCGCCCCCATGTCGCGGTCGCGGCCACCCCTCCCCGCCCGCCAACCCACACCGACCGCTTCCGCCCGCTGACGCGCCGGGCCCACCACCCCGTCGGTCGCACCGCGGCCACGACCGCTTCACGTTCTCCTCCCCTCTACCGACCTGTGGCTAGCTGCTAGCCGTACTGGTCATCGCGTCGCCTACCTGGCAGCGCGCGGGCTCGCTCACATGCCCCGCTCACGCGGCCGCGGGTTATATAAAGCCGCCACCCGCCGGCCTCGTCCCGGCAGCCAACCCGAGGTCGGTCAATCCCTCAACCCAGCCACAGCCCCGCTCGTACCCAGATCTCCCGGACCCGTTCAGCACCTACTGTAGCGTCGGCAATGGCCAGCACGGCGGCCGAGGCGGCGAAGGCGGCGGAGCAGCCGGCGGCGGCGCAGGAGCAGCAGGCAAACGGCAACGGCGAGCAGAAGACGCGCCACTCCGAGGTGGGACACAAGAGCCTGCTCAAGAGCGACGACCTCTACCAGGTGCCTGAATACTCACCCACTCCCGAGCTCGCGCTCTGGATCTTCTTCTTCCTCCTTCTCGTTTGCTGGGTCTGAGACTGACTGATTCGGGATTGGGAAATTCCGCAGTACATCCTGGACACGAGCGTGTACCCGCGGGAGCCCGAGAGCATGAAGGAGCTCCGCGAGGTCACCGCCAAGCACCCATGGTATGCGCCGGCCGATCTTCCTGGGCCTCTGTTCGTTGCGAATCGAACTTCGATGATCGATCAGATCTGAAAGATGGTGCCTTTGGTGGTGCGCTTGCAGGAACCTGATGACGACGTCGGCGGACGAGGGGCAGTTCCTCAACATGCTCATCAAGCTCATCGGCGCCAAGAAGACCATGGAGATCGGCGTCTACACCGGCTACTCCCTCCTCGCCACCGCACTCGCCCTCCCCGAGGACGGCACGGTCAGTTCCTCCCTCCCTTCCTTACCTCCCAGATCTGCGTTCCCTGTTCCTGAGCATCAGCAGCGGTCAACTGACTTTTTTTTGGTTGGCTCCGTCCGCAGATCTTGGCCATGGACATCAACCGCGAGAACTACGAGCTCGGCCTGCCCTGCATCGAGAAGGCCGGCGTCGCCCACAAGATCGACTTCCGCGAGGGCCCCGCGCTCCCCGTCCTCGACGACCTCATCGCAGACGTACGGAATGCTGCCCGACTCCCTTCTCCCTGACCTTGCCCGTCCAGAAATGGCGGCCGGTTTCCTGGAATCGAGCCTCGAGTGATCTCTGAATCCTCCCTCCGCGCGTGCAGGAGAAGAACCACGGCACCTTCGACTTCGTCTTCGTGGACGCCGATAAGGACAACTACCTCAACTACCACGAGCGGCTGCTCAAGCTGGTGAAGCTGGGCGGCCTCATCGGCTACGACAACACGCTGTGGAACGGCTCCGTCGTGCTCCCCGACGACGCGCCCATGCGCAAGTACATCCGCTACTACCGCGACTTCGTGCTCGTGCTCAACAAGGCGCTCGCCGCCGACGAGCGCGTCGAGATCTGCCAGCTCCCCGTCGGCGACGGCGTCACCCTCTGCCGCCGCGTCAAGTGAGCGTGGCCCGGCCCGGCTGCCACCCCCACCGCATTGACGGCCGCCGCCGCCGCCGCCGCCGCCCGACTCCAATCATAGACGACGCGCAGCATTAATTATTCACCGTCTGTTTTTTGGCTCTTCCTTGGCCCTGTAATCTTGGAAATTGTCACCATTTTCATGCGTAAATGTCGAGACCGTAATATAAATTTCACAGTACCATGAAGATCCCTTGTTTATGCTTCGCACTAGCTTGGCAACAATTGAATTGCTGATGAATTAGTCGATGTTGGTACTCTCCAACCGAAATTCAGTAAAAATTCAGCTATTCAGACAATGGGTAAAGTCGGTAACTTGGTCGGATCGAAGCTGCCAAGTCCGGCGCATTTTGCATTCATCTAGAAGTGTAGACTTCGATTCCTGTTTGGTGTATGCTTTGCTTTAAAATTTTACTCCATCTGTTCGATGCTTCCATCTTTTGACAGAGATGGCAGATGGCACCCAGTTTGCTTGAGGAGTTCATCGACAGCGACAGCTGCGTGCAGATATTAGGCTGTAGCTTGCCGAACGACCTGTGAACAGAACCTTCTCTGTCAGAGGACTAGTCGTTGAAGTTGAGTGCCCATGTGGCCTGTGGCCATGCGCTGATGTGGATACAAGAACAAAAGAAAAATCAATCAGAATGCAGTTGGCATGCCGATTCTAACGTTATATAGTAGGAGCGGAAAACGATTTCTTTTTCAAATAAAAAAACTCAGTCACAAAGATCCAATGTCATGAATTGCAAAAAAATCCTAGAGCAAACCTACTCCTGTAGATTGGCAAAGAAATCGGCAGAAACAGAAACTAACCAGTTTGTGAGTCAGACATTCATGTCAGGGGTAGCAGTTGTGGCAGCTTGATCATCACATGCCGGAAGTGGCGTGCGATGAAATCAACCCATCAGAGAGTGGGTTCCAGGACAGTTAAGCAGGTTGCCGGAGTTGGGTTCGCGTCCCTGTCTCAAGGGTGGGTGAATCAGCGCATGGTTAGTGAGACGCTGCCGTCTTGAACCTCATCTTGGTGGAATATAGGTCTCCAAGCATAGACTCAGACGATCTATTTGCAACGATTTTCCTTTTTGTAAAAAAAATTAGACAAGATCCTAAAAGAGTGCACTAAAGGTTTCTATCCACAAGCTAGACAAGATCTTGGTGGAATATAGGTCTTATTTAACCATTTCTTTTTATCAGATCGCCAATCAAACTGAGCATTAACTATATGATACTACATCAGATCGTCCATGCATGACGGTTCAGCAACCAGCACTTTGAGATATAAATGCATTGTAACTTACTAAACTTTGTATGTATGATATATGGTTCATAGCACATGTATGCCCTTACTAGCACAATCTGTGGTTCTGATGGTACCATTTATTTTGTGCCTGTCATGATGGTACAATTTTAAGATACAATCAATTTTTTTTGGAGAATAACAATCAAGACAACACAAACAAGTGAACAAACAATTGATCCTTTCATGTATCCCTCCTGACAATTCTTGCCATGAACCAGTGATGGGCTCATGGCTGGCTTGGTGATCCTAGCTTGTCCGTGGACAGACAGGCATCAAGAGACCTGCAGCCCGGCGTTGATGGTCTGGGGGATGGACCTGATCCGCAGGGCGGGGCTGATGGAGAGCAGGCCCACGAAGCTCTCCGGCGGCACCCGCATGCCGCCCACGTTGATGCACTCCAGCCGCCGGCACTTGTTCACCAGCACCACCAGCCCGGCCTCCGTCACGTGGCGGCAGCTCCACAGGATGATGCTCTGTACATGGAATGGAAGCCACCCCACTGTCAGCATAAAAATCAACTGCATCTTTCAAGCACTTGCAGTTTCCATTCCAAGCGATATGAACTTGCAGATGGTTAACACGTGGCAATTTATATGTTCTGACCAAGTTTACATCATATTCATGGCAGCAATGCAATTTTATGTTGACAAAACCAGTTTTATGCTGTGCAGAACAGTAAAAAAAATTTTCCGAGCAATCAGAACAGTAAAACTGATTGATGCTAGGGGTACTTTCGAACTCCTTTGGGTGCCTTCTTTTTCTGCAGAGCTCAAACTGCACAGGCCGTCTTAATCACTAGAGGGTGGAACGTTCTGAAACCATCAAACCCATTTCTTTCCATGGAGTGCTCCATTAAAGATATAGCAATCCAATTTGGCTCATAGCTGCTACAGCAACTCCACTCAACACTCTGTTCGACTGAAAGCTAACTGAACCCCCACGGAGCTATAGAAAAAACTGTTAGCAGCCTACATTTATGTGCTACAGCAGCCAGGCAGCCAGGGATGGTCTGGAAGGCCCAATCAGAATGAACAGCAACATCGTTGTCAACTATTGTAGTCCAGATCCTGACCTGAACCCTGAGAAAAATCTCAATATCTAGCTCCATTGGTCGCCTGAAGCTGCACGACAGGTATCTGCCCACTGATGGCCCCCAGACCCAAGTTTAAAGAATTGCTGTTCTATGGACAGGACCAAGGAACCAAGTCCATTGATTTGTTCCACGTTTTTCCTTCCTCAGTACTCACTAACTGGCCCATTTCACAGTACAAGAATGTCATAGAGGAACTCGTAGATGTTAGGATCAACCTTTTCCTCTTGAAGACAGAGGAGAATTGTGTTTCATTGCATTAAAGAAGTCACTTCTAATTAACAGCCAAACTGAAAGCTAATGAAGCACCACTAAATAGAGTCTACTTAAACTCACTTTCTCTACTATACTGCAAACTTGGACAAGCATGAACGAAATAGTCCAAGCCTCTATTGATGAATTTACCATGTATGCATGTGAATCTATCTTCATGAAAGAGATTGACCTTAATTTAAATAAGGTAACACTAGTTTAGCAATGATATATTCATGTATACTGACCAGGCCTAAGTACTCTGATACTGAATCCCCCTGTTTGTGCTAAAGCAGTGTGATCTGAATTATGATTATGAAAGCTACTTAAAAGGAACATAAAAAAAGAACTGCAGAGTCACATCTGCTATTGCAATTCCTGTATGAGTATTCTGATCACCTAAACAATGAGAAAAGGAATGCTCAGTTGTTACCTAGCATAATTTATCACCTAATTACACATAATAAGGCATAGCTATGCTTAATCTTCTCCCAGCAGATGTACCATGGACCAAAATTGAATGGGCCACTGTTCTGTGATAGGCCCAACAAACCAAGTTCACTAATTTGTTCCAACCATTCATTGATTTGTTCCACGTTTTTCTTTTCCTCATTTACTAGTTGATTCCAAAGTACCAAAATAATGCCATAATTCAAATATCTACTACAAGAAGTATCTTCAAACTACAAATTAGACTGTTCATAGACCCATTTTTCATGTGCTACTTCGTCAGGTAGTTTGCAAGACAAGTTTAGAAAAGAGAGCACACCTTCAGATTCGTGCAGCTATTTGCGACTGCATTCAGGGATTCGTCTGTGATGAATGTACCACCAATATTCAGATGCTGAAGAGAATAAGCCCTTCAAACCTACAGGAGAGTTTGAGAAAAGCGCAGTTGTTATGAAGGCAAATAGCACCTTAAGGAAGTTCTTAGTGATCTGGATCACCAAACTGCCAGAAAACCTTTGCGTTGCAGATAAGAGTTGTATTTACTTAAATATTATTAAAAACATGGATCATTCTGATTTCTTCAACATGTCGCAAAGTCTAATACACAGGTACATGGCCTACGAAAAAAATGAAAGCAATGATGGACGGATCTCAAGAAATCTGCAGGGAAGTTTGACAAATGCATATTTGTTATAATGGACATTAACACCTCAAAGACATGCTTACCCGAGTTAAGCAAATTGTCAACAATATCTTTTTTTTGCAGATAGAGAGAGGTGAATTCAACCCAAACATGGATCACTCTGAAAGTAACAACCGAATAGTCTATACTAAACATGGGTACATGACCCAGAAAACAATGAATATAAAATTATGCACAGATGATGAGAAAGCAAAGCCAGACAAGTTAGCAATTGTCTCAACTTTTTCATGAGGTCAACATCCTATCAAATAACATATCAATCTCTAGATACTTTCAATGGCCAACAAAATTGATTTACGTACACTTGAGAAAAAAAATCAGGCTAATTAAAATATCAGAGACGATTTCGTTCAAGGTTTTTGTTGGAAAAATATTGATTTCAATCTGAATACTGACAAGACAGCATCTACAAGCTAATCAGAAGCTTCTCGTTCTCACCAGCTGAACAACGCCCTTGTCTGTAATTCCAGCCAACCCCCACAGCGATATGGACGTGAGGTTCCCGACGCAATCCGCGGACGAAATCTTGATCAAGCCTTCGTCGGTGATTTGGCAGCCCCAGCAGCTTCGTGAACTCCAAGAACGGGGAGGCAGCGTTAGGAAAGGATTGCTCGGCCGGTCGGTCGATCGAGAGAGGTTGAAGCGTCGGCGAGAGCCGTAGAACTCACATGTCGAGGTCGCGGAGGTTGACGGCGGCGCGGACGAGGCGCGCGGCGGTGTCGTCGCCGGTGCGCTGCCCCGCGAAGCTCAGCCGCCGCCGCGACGCCAGCGACCGCTCCATCGCCCGGCGCCACCTCCGGCTCACTCCCCCCGCCCTAACGGCCACAGGTGAAAGCATAGCATGAGCAAATCGCGTCGCGATCGACATGGCGCATCAGCCAAGAAGCCGAGCAGAATCCGTCGCTCAGAGGCAGCGAGTGGGCTTTCCCGTACATGGACAGGTCGCGGAAGGTGGGGAGGAGGGAGAGGGCGTGCGCGAGGAGGTCGGCGGGGAGCCGCTCGATGTCCGCCTCCGCCGCGCCGCCATCGCCGTCGCGCTGCTGCTGCTCCATCTCTCTCGCTCGACGCTGGGATGGGGATGAGCCGATCATGTGGACACCCTCGCGCCATCCCGCGACGTTTTAAATGGCTTCGGCCGGACGCCTCGAGATGCTACGTCTAACTGTTACGAAAAGCGCCCTGCCTGGATCAAACCTGCGGTTGAGATGTGCCAACGGGGAAGAAAAAAAAGATCGTAAGGTGTAAATAACTCAACTGCAGTTGACATTACTCCCTCCGTGCTCCGTTCCATAAAAAATACAATCCTGCATTTGAAAAAAATATCTCATAAAAAGTGCACTCTTAAAAATTGGATCTCAACTACATAGGTCGGATTTGATTTGCACGTCAAAACTAAACGCATGTGGCAAATAAATGAGGGTATCAGAATCTTTTTACGCCGCAACTAATCTATTTGAAAAAAACTAGAATTGTACTTTTTATGAAACGGAGGGAGTACTAGTACAGAAAAAAAGTTGCAAATTGTGTTCAATAACAATAAGCACATGATGTTACAAAGTACCATAGTTTTTTTACATAAGCAGCTCTTTGGAAAATGATTTGATTATAGTTAAGATGAATCCGACCGCTGTTATTTTAGCTTGCATACAATTACATAGATTTAGAAAAAAAATGAGGCGAGAGTCTTATTAATCTCATCTTGTTGTTTGTGCAATCCGAAAAATGATGGTTGTTCGTGAATAAGGAAATGCAATTACTAGTGAAATTGTGGTGCAAGGCAGATACGCATGTCTACATCAGGAAAAGTGAACTGTTGCTTTGCACAGTTAAACTAAATAAATGATTCTTCGTAAATACGACAAGGATATGTAGCGTGCTAGTGGCATTTCGGAATACGTTTTGTTTACGAGGCCCAAGTCGTCGTGGCCACGCTTTTGTATGGTCATCATGACTGAATTGGGAACAGAACGTGCTCTGCCCGTACGAGGATGTGATCACGATGGCATGTTCGAGCTTATCAATCCATTGCTCACTTAAAACTTTAGCAGACAAGATGCTGCATGTTAGATATTAGTCCAGAAAATTGCCTGTAAGCCTGTTAGATAAGGTCATGTAGGCATCCACCAACCATAACAAGCCTAATATAATCGATTTTTTTATAAAGTCCAACATGAACTCACATCTCTCTGTTGGGTTTGAGTATAGATTATGTATTGCTAATATGTGGGGTATAAAATTTGATATTTTGTATTCCATGTAGGGCCGATCAATGCAACTTGATCAACAATTAGCTGACAAGTCATGCACTTCCAACGAACCAAAAAAATTGTGCTAAACCTAGTCATGGTAACATGAATTAGTCGGTCTCTACCTTTACTTTGGTGGATACAGTAAACAGGAACTGCGGTAGAACTCTGTTGCTTCAAAAGCACTCCAATCATACTCCACAAGAATCAGCTGATGAGTCGCCGACCACCTAATTCTACGGATGGCAGGACCAGCTGCCGTGGAGAATGGAGAATTCGGACTAAACCATGAAACATTCGAGTTACAATGACAATGGGTTCAAATAAATCAGGGGCCTATGAATGACAGGTTCCCCCCAGGTTTGAAGGGCTGCCAAATTTAGGCCCTGCAATGAAGAATCAGAATCAGCCTCTGGTATTTTGGGCTAGCTTCTTTGCGCGCCCATTGGATGGTTGCCCGTCATCCTTTCCTCGGGAATCCTCCGGCTTTCGGGCCCAAGCAGGGGCTCGGTCAGGCTCGTAGCGGTAATCATAAAACAACTCTTCGCCTGCGAGGATTCTTTCTTTGGCAAATATGCCCACTCTATGATCACCAGCTACCATGATAACCTTGGCATAGCAATTCGGATCAGGGGAATGGTTGGCAAATTTCAGCTTGTCACCCATTCTGTATGCATCAAGAACAAACTGCATTCAAATGGTACAAGTCAGCATGTGGCAGACAGGCAGGATGCTAGACAAATCAGATGTATGAAGTTGAAAAACTCTGGAAACGCAAAGCCACAATACCGGGCTGGTCCATAAAGGTGATCAGCAAAGTATTTAATAACTGAATGCTTGCAGAGGATAATTTTGCAGACCTACCTCATTGTTCAGGTTGAAAAGAAATGATGAATTCTCACGATCGTATATCTTTCCACGCTTATCTGCCTCCTTGTGGGAGATTAGTTCTCCGGTATACTCACCAAGATATTCATGTTTGCTGACACTATTCTGAAGATTTAAGAAATGACAAATTAGATAGGATGAAGGGAGAAGGAATGGAAAAGACCAGATGAATTGTTTTACCTTCAGGAACGCTCCCCAGCCAGAAACGTCGGATCTTCCAAGTAAGACCTGAGAAGATAAAACATGTATGCCTTTGATGAAATATCTATCGAAATGAAAAGATCACATTATAATGTAAAATGTAGCAAGACATGTCACAATATAACAATATTTTACTGAGACGTGTTGTCTCACAATATATGTCCATTCAGAAACTCAGATAGATTTAGGCCTTTGCCCTCAAGTCCCATGTACATCACATTTACAATGTACCACGTAAAGTTCGAACATAGCTATGTTAAAGAGTCTCCTGTAAAAGGATTGTGGTTCTTTTTTCTCGAAAAATGGCCATAAAAGAAAATACAAATCAATTATCGTCTCAATGGAATTACAAACAAAATGCCAATAGCATGGGTATATTATCAAAGCAAAACTCTTTACCCTTTGTTGTTGTTTGAGAAGCAATTTCATGTTCCGGCATTCATAATTATCTCCCCTCTGGTTTGGAACTCCCAACGTACCGTCACCACACCTGTAAGTTAAAAAATATAAGTGCAATGGAGTAGTTCAGTTTCAGTGTACTGACAATTTATTTTAGAAAAGAATTATGGATTTGAACGAGATTAGATGATATTCCAGTTTCATCAAACTAGCAAGTCAATTAGGCAAGGCTCTACTGACGAAACGATTGAGCAAAACAAGAAGTGACTGCATGTGGCTTTTGAAGTTAATAAGTTAGTATGGTCTTTCTTTGCATTCTACTCAACTGCATGTCAAAATCTAAAAAACTTCAATTTCTGGTCGACACAGCAAATTCAAATTAAACAAGATGATCTACTATACAAGCCAACAGAAGGCTGATACTTACCACTTTGTAAATCTGTATGATTTGGGTCTAGCATGTGTAATATTAACATTACAGCCAAGCATGTGTAGCATTTGACTCCGAGTTCAATATTTTAAAATGGGAAACAAGGTTTATTTCAGCCCCATTAAAATTGCAAAGGCACTCAAAATTTAGCATAAGGCATGGCAAGATAATTCCAAATTATTCCAATTGATGATTGTGGGTGTAAATGACAATCAGTCTTATTGATCATCTTAAATCTAATCAACTATTTCCAAGACATTAATATGCAGAATTTAGTATATTGAGATACTACAATCTAAACATTCAAGAATCTTAATGCAATTCTTGGTGATCAATATTCCTAAGAAAAGATGAAATTGCATATGCCCAACCCCTAATCCAAGGTATAGAAACCCACACAAGGAAATTTTGCACTACAATTACAGCTTTACTTTGTAAATGATTGAGATGCACGACACCACTAGTCCCAAGACCTCAGGTTGTGAAATACAAGGAATGTATAAATTCATTATGGTACAGGTGGTAGACGACCAAAGTGTGATTGGAGAACAAATAATTTGGTGGTATCACAACAGATGATAATCATGACTAGCAAACAAGATCCCCCAAGGATTTCTCAGATTTTCAAATACATACCCAATCCAGCAGTTTCTGCAAACATCAGGATCACATTCCCTATCAGCAGCAAAGCACGGGCATTGGCGGCTGCGGCACTGACTCTTTGCGCAATGACAGCCTCGAAAACGGTTCTTGCAAATTTTGGAACACCTGGAATGCATAAGGGAGGCAATAAGTTTCACAAAAGGGGCAAGGTGAATCAATAAAGTACAAAAGACACAGGATGGTGGTGACATGTTAAACTGCATGCTAATTTCCTTTCCAATCAAAACTATAAAGAAAAACCTAAACAAAAAACAGTCAGCGCAGTAGAAATGGTATGGTTCGTTTGCAATGTGCCTGCGCCTGCCCTGCAAACAGCACCACACGCATCTCCTGCACATTGGTATGAATCGACTGTGGAAGCCAACAAGAGCATGGGTGAGCCAAGCGTTGGCGTCAATCCAAACAGACACACTTGGGCATGGACGCATGATCAACATAAAAAACTTAGCAACGTGGCTCCAGGCAACAATCCAAATGTCCCTGCAATACCTTTGAACTCAAATGTTCCTAGAGTAAAAGGGTAACAAGATAAACTCAAAGGGCAGCATCAGAAAAGAATTATTTATTCATTTACTCTAGTGACATACTGCAGATTCTTTTTTTGTAAGAACACCATCAATAACCAGAAGGGCAACCATTCTTGATTTAGAGTCTGCCTGCTATAAGACTAGCATAGAAATGTTTGAATTCTAAACAAAGGGCAAGTATCTGGCAGAACGGATAAAATATTTCCAGTACCAGCAAAAGGTGGGTAAAACCATACTAGTAGTTAATGCTGCATCGTCAGTATAACTAAGCAAAATCCATACAAAACATATTAAGAATGCTTGTTAATATATAAGTTGATGCAAAGGACAATTGGTAACTACCTGCAGTATTTCTCACAGCATGTCGCATTTGTGAGACATGGACACTGCTTCCCACATGCAGATTGACAACCACAAGGATTATATTGTCGACAGGGCTGATCTTTCCTTTCTGTAATCCTTTTCCTTATAGAATGGTAACCTGCAGATTTCCAGGTGTACTTCAAACGACGCACTTTACCTCTCCTTCTGAAAAACCTCGATCTCGAGCGCAACTCATTACCCTGGGATATCAACATGGGCAACACGAAATTAAGTTAGTAACTGGAGTTCATGTAATAGATGAGGGACACAATGAATCAAACCTTTATATATCCTTTAACAAGAGAATCAACACCACTAAGAGTTCCAGATGCACTGCTGTTTTCAACATAATTCATATACTGAAAAACATCTCTGCATGTCTTCATTCCCCCAAGAAGGTTCCGAGCAATTAAACAACTGTGTGAAAGACAAACCATGGGTACTTGAGATTAGGTTAACCAAGATTAAATTTGTCTTTTACAATTACATAAGAAATATATCTGAGATGTTTATATGGTGACTCGAGTCCCAAGGTGAAGGAAAAGATGAGTTTCAAGAAAATTTGGAGATTAAGGGAGCATCAAATTTCCTTAGTTCCTTGCAGATGGAACACAACTCTGATACAACAATAAGCTATCTGGAGCTGGATGTTAGGAGAAAGAGCAAACCTGTTCCTTCCAAAAATCTCTAATCCTTTGACCAAAAGTCCCTGCTCAATTGGCTTCCAGGATCTAAAGTTATCCTCTTGCTTGCATATATTCTCATCAACGAATTCTTCTTTCCTTGAACTATCATAACCATCTTCTTCCATTGAATCATTCTGAGCTTCAGCTGAAGCTGAGCTATTCCCAACTTGAGGTGTACTCTTCTTTCTAGTACTTCTTGTGCTTGGAGTGTATTGAGAGGATACAATTGATTCTTTATTTCCGTTTCGTGCATCAGATCTAAGCAGAACCCTTGTGTCCCTTGCTGCCAAAGGGGATTCACTAACAGAATTAGAATCCGACGATGCCATTTCTCTTTGACCTTTTTTCACACTCATAAGAATTCTCTCAGCAATTCTTCTATTGGTAATCTTTCTTATTCCACCTTTTGGGCCAATTTTAACTTTTGAGGGACTAGGGGAGGGCTGTGGAGATTTATTGCTTATTGGATGTACTTCCGAGTCACTGCTTTCTGAGACAGCCCTTGCAGTTGAAGAGGTTTCACTTTGCTGAGATTTAGTCTTCCTTCCGCTGGAGCCATTCTTTTTCCTATTTGTGCCTGGCTGATTCGTTGCATTGCCTGATGAATGAGTTGGTTCCTCACCATCAATAAGCATGTGATCAATTGCAGTTACAGAATCCGGTTCAGAGGCCTGCAAAAAATATGGTTAGCAAAATAAATATCAAAGCAAAATCGTTCACTTATGCTTCAGGATTCAGAAGGCTGAATTGTTACACTACACAAGCCACTTTTTGAAAATCACTCGCAATACAATACGAACCTGTTTATGGCAATGACGACCACAGGGTACACCATCAGTAATGCCATTCCAAGCTGGCTGTTTTTCTGTCTGTATAAAGAAGATAGAGGTCAGGTAAAGATAAAATTTTGGAAATTAACTCTTTCAATTTGAGGAAACTTACAGGAAATACTAA
The DNA here is from genome assembly GCA_032594955.1 of Panicum miliaceum. Taxonomy (NCBI): domain Eukaryota; kingdom Viridiplantae; phylum Streptophyta; class Magnoliopsida; order Poales; family Poaceae; genus Panicum; species Panicum miliaceum. The sequence goes on from CM064071.1 coordinate 2,793,752, forward strand.
ATCTTGAGAACACCCGTGTAGCTTGCAATCAAAAACCTGTCAGCATCACCAAAGAGCAGCAGCGTTCATCAGTACAGGTTCAAGAAAACAAGATGTGAAAGATAACAGTTGAGCATACTAGACATCGTCGACAGAAGAGATTGTCAAAGGAATCCAATGCTGCGTCCAAATCTTTGTCACCGTACAAATCTTCCACTTTGGCATTTTGCTCAGTCACTTTCTTATAAGAATCCTGAGTTTTCTCACCATGCAGGATCTCATACCTGGCCTGTAAAATAGAGCATGTGCTTTATATGTCAGATATGATAGAGAAAATGGAAAAGGAAGGGCCAGATAAACCTTAAGCAGACACGAGATTCATAGTCATATGAAGATAAAACTAGCCTTTATGTCATCAGTAGCCCTCTCAAGATATTGAGCCAGCGTTTGCCATACAGAATCTGACATACCACACTCTTGAACAGTCATCCTAACAAAGAGCAAAAGAGCAGTTTATTAGATATCATTAAGCATGTGGAAAAGAAGCATATAGCAGAATCCATAATCTATTGTTGATCAATCCTTCTGAAGAAGATAAAAAAGCATATTTTGTATAACAGAACAATATGCTAGAACAAAGTCTGCTGCCAAAATCAAACTTGATGAATCGATTCTTGTTTGGTATACGCATGCTTTGAAGTCTGCTGAGACTTCCGCCTGGCTTTGTTCTAAGAAGGTATTCGAATCCAGGAGTTTCAACGACTCCCGGAGTTCAATGCTCTAATCAGCCCATCGCATGAAGCTTGACATTAATGTAGCCCACTGATTAACTAAAACAGTGCTGTAGAAAACGAGCCTCAGACAATTAGTCAGACAATTCATAATTTGCATTGGGTAACGTTACACATCGTATGTCAGAGAGTATTTAGTTATTACGGAACCAGATGAATCCGGCATGATAAGGGCTGATTGTCCAAAAAATTTCAGGTTAATCCCCTCAATAAGAGGTTCTCATCATAGCCAACTTTCGTAGACGAAACCCTTTACTAGATAGATCTTTGATTGATACCAGACAAGATCCCAGGCAGCCTTTATAGTTTAGGCATCAACTAGCAACTAATACATGGTAACAGATTATCCAACTCTAATGGGGATGTAACTGTCAAATATTAGGACACTGATCAACTGGTAGTCATATAGACATATCTGAACCCTAAACATGGCAAGAGATGACATTAATAGCTAGGAGCCTTAGATGCTTCCATCACATTGGCATATTATGCTGTCCTTTTTTTTATACTGGTCAGCAGCTTCCAGAAATGGTCGACCTTTGGCAAAACATCTACTTGTATTTATTTCATATAATATCAGCAATGCTGTAAACAATGTATCTTACAGATTAAGTTCAACTGATAGTTCTTAAAATAACGCTAATAAACTTAATTCTGTTAATATGAAACATAAGTGCATATATTGTTGCAGACATATAATCATCTCTATATTCCAATTGACCAGACGAATGATTAGTTGCTTGGCAGTACATATTCATCCGATCAGATCAAAAAACAATTATCAAAGGTATATTTAGCGGTCTTAAAAAAGAAGTTGGCTGATAAACCGCATAAGCCAACCATTTTCTCATGGATGATCCTTGAATGGTCATAAAAATAATGTACAAATCGACAAGATTCTTAGTCTCATTGGAATGGAGTATACAGTACATACTATTACATAGTAAAAATTTATACAATATTTTGACTATCATTATGTGTTGCATGATTTTTTATGTACATGAAAAAGCATTCAAAGACCATGTACAGAAAGACATAGTCCGCTAGTAATAACTTTGTATCAGCCTTTCTACATCCTGCACTTGTGTGCAAAGGTATCCACATAATACCTAAATGAATTTTTGATATTGTGTGTTTTTGAATTGCCACCAAACTAGCTCTTCTATGTATAAATACATTATTGCAAACGTCTAATCATGCTATAAACTCCATATAATCGCTTGGGGGTACTATACGTTCTAACAGGCACATAATGTCTTACGGCAGATGACTTGCATAATTATCATACTTGTATGATATAACCATGTATTTTAACATATTACTTCTCAAAAAGGACAAATGTAACATTTACCTTACAGAAATGTAAGTGCAACAGCATTCCTTTACTAAACAATTTTTGTAAAATTGTCACATGCATCATCAAACATTAGTGCATAACTTAAACATAAGGCAATGTGCACCAATGCTAAAGGAAAACGAATAAATCAAGCTTCCTTACCGAATAATGCAATCTTCTGAATGTTTAAATTCTTTTTTCTCCTCCTCATCCTCAATGGCTTCATCTTCACTATCACTGCAAATTAGTGCTTCGCCACAACTGGTATCATAGTAAATCCTCCGCCGACCAAGTACGGATTGATCTTCTGACATTCTCTGGTTCCTGCATGAAATCCCAGAAAAATCTTACATATGGAGGAACCATGAGACCTTAATCTTGCACATACCAGAAAGAATGAATTGTGACATCGTGCATACAAGTTTGCATTTTTTTCAGCCAAGGGAACACAACTATCCTTGCACTTAGCAGAAAAGGCACACGGATCTAACGATTACAAAGGTATTACTGATACGAAAAAGCACTAGAAAAATTCAAGCTCAAAGGTTGAACACAAAATCTCTTGGTAAATGTGTTATACAGTGTTTACGCCACATTCAATTGTCAGCACCTAGTTGGGGCATGCAGGGTATTGGGGATGTTGAGAAAAGCCTATGATTATGAACTAACCTGTCCAAAAATATCCATGTTGTATAGGGTGGAAGCTTTGACACTTCTGGTAGTTTAATTGGTCGGATAGCATTCTTTGCACTGATATTTCCACCCAAAATAACATTCGATGAGGAGAAAGGACTTTCATCTTGAAAATTGCTACCGTCTTTGTCAGCAGGACAAATATCAACACTATGCAGGGTGCATAGCGCATCATCTTGCCTTTTCGTGAGCAAATTTGGTGCTAAATCAGTACCCTTTGATGTATTATTTTGCCTGTTTTTTGACAAATTGTAAGTCCTCTGTGTAAAGGTGCCGAGGTTAGCCTTGTTCTCCCCTATTCTATTCTGGAAAAAAAATCATAACATAAGGAAAATCAGCAACATAAATATCAGATGCAAATATTCAGAAAAAAGACAAATGTAGCTTGAAGGTACCTTGATGTACGTTAAACGATCTGCAGTAATCCTCTTCTTCAATGAATCAATTACAGATAAAACATAGGGGGAGGCAGCATTTTCTTCCTCAGCTCGCACACCCGTAATACTGGTAACCTATGAAAAGCAAAAACAAGTAACTTTATCACAACATATGTAGTACAAAATTCAAACAGCAGCTAATGCGCTTGAATGGCACAAGCTCAAGGCCAAAAGCATGATCATTATCAGAACCCAACAATTAGTTTTCTATCCGCACAGCTCCAACATTCTTAATAAGAATAGCACACAACAGGAAAGTGGATGATCACTTTAAAATTAATTATTAACCGTTTTGCGCAACCAAGATGCAAGTTAGTCTGTGGGGGGGGGGGGGGGGGGGGGGGGTGATACACTACACAGAAACAAATAATCCAAAGAAACACAATACACATCAAATCCCAAAGTTCTAAATTAGTGACGATGCATTTAACAGATGAGCAAAATTTAGACATATACTCCACCTTGAGTAAAAAAAATTGATTTCAGATCCAAATTTTATATATAATAGTATTAAAACGTAACTTCATTATTGGATAAGGCCAGCTATCATCCATATTTCGCGTCATCTTGTGTGACAACATTGTTTACATAAAATTATGCAAAAAGTGCTTATTTAGTTCTTCATTCTGGTATGGTTGAGATATTAAGATGTGTACCATGATCATTTTATTTCTTATTTCTTTAAATGAAAAGAGCATAGATGAATTGGAAATACAAGATTGAACAAACGACTGGCACCAAAATTTTGAAATAAATGAGCATTACTGCAACAAAAAAAAGGAATATTGTGCTTTAGCTCCCTTCGTTCCAAAATGTAAGAGGTTTCAGTTTGTCCTAAGTCAAACTTCTCTAGCTCTAACCAAGTTTATAGAATATGTACCAGCACCCACAATACTAGAGTAGTTTCACTAAATTCAACACGAAATATGTCTTGATAGTGCATTTATTTGGTATTGTAGATATTACTATATTCTTGTATAAACTTGGTCAAAGTTAGAGAAGTTTAACTTCAGACAAAACTGAAACCTATTACATTTTGGAACAGAGGGAGTATTTGATAAAAAAAACATAAAAGATAATGGCGTTGCAGTGGCTGATTAGCATGTGATGTAAGGTACCATTGAGAACTGAGTACTGTTTAAGAACATGCGAAAAAAAATTCTTTTATATTCTAGTGCTCCTTACTGTGCTGGTTGTGGTATCTCCGCAAGGAATACAATGGTTGCACCCCAGAATTCCCTTCGATGCACAAAATGCCACAAGTTCATAGAATAGAGATCAGACCTTCAGAGTTCAGATTTCATATACATCAATAGGAGAGAAAAAATGCATGCGGACTGCAGCATCGAGCTGAAGGTAATGTAGCTACTCTTGTTCCTACTTTTTGATCAAATGCAGTACAATGGCCCAAATGTTGACAATTACATTTATCCGGTCTCTGAAAATAACCCCAACAAAACACAAGTCGTCTCCAGGAATAAAACCACGTGACAACCCCACCTACCACCGCCGCAAATACCAAAACGTCCCACCGAAGCCCGCACGCGCAGCTGCACAATCAAAGCAGGAAGCCAAAAGCCCCGCCTCCAAATCCGGCGCCCGCACCTCCACTCCCCCACAAACGCGCCAGATCTCTACCCAAATTCCCCCAAACCGATCGATCGCCGCCGCATCGGCAACAAAATCCTACCCACATTGCCCCGTCGACCCGAGACGCGAACCGCCCGCCGGCCCGCGCACACGGAACCTCGGCACCTCAGGAGGGAGGGGGCAGACCTGCGCGGCGCTGGTGGATGGGCGCGACCGGCCCGCGGACGCCGAGGCCGACGCGGAAGAGGCCGCCGCCGCCGCCTCCATCGCCCGCGGAAACCCTAGGCCCCCCGCGCGCGCTCCCGCCCTCCCACGACGAGTTGGGCGCGGAGTCGCTTCGATTAAAAAAAATGAACAAGGATTGGTGGGGGAGACTGGAGAGGAGGGGGGGCAGCGCAGAGGTGAAGCGGAGGAGGGTAAGAGAAGGGGAGGCGTTTTGTTTTGAAATGAGCGGCTCGCGACCTTGTGGGCTGTGTGGCCTGTGGGGCTGGCAGCCTACCGGCTACCGGTAGAAATGTAGAATGAGATTTACGAGAATCTAATAGATTTCTAAAAGAAATCTCGAGGAGTTTTTCTAGCATATGCCGTCGCTGTGACAAGACTATCCCGTATGTCCATTAGGTGTCCAATTGTCGTCTAGCGGCACGTTTTGCATCTAGTTTCATATAAAAAAATCTACGGTTTTACTCAATTAAATAAATGAGATCTTATTTCTGTTTAAAAAAATACGAGGATACAATCTCCACAAGAGTCTGGAGATTCGGACACCTTTTTTATGTATTGTCGTTTCTACTTAGATGCCAAGGTGTGGACTGACAATATATTTTACGTTCATGTTGTACCAAAAAGAAATTTGGCGAGATTTATATCATTTTTTGTAAAAAGAAATATTTTCACTCCCTATTAAAGTTTGAGGATTGTAACCTGTACAATTGCGCATTGAACGTGCCTGTCTAGTTAAGCTATGGGAATTCTTCCTACCAAGCAAAACTGATCTAGGGTTTAATGTTGGTGTAATATGTTTGTTCAGCACAATTTACCTATTCTACTACCAATTTCGGCCTAATAAACACAAGTCGGACTGACTTCATATGTCTTTGGTACTTGTTTACCCGTTCCTCATGAAATGGTAGCTTAGGAAATTTTTATTTCATAATTGTAAACAACTTACTTCCTAGGTGAATAATGTAGTGTTAATGAGGAGAATTGAAGTTCAAAGCTGTGGAACCAAGTGACGTGGCTAAAATTAAATGCTGCCGTATGTTTAGTTGACTACGTACCCATGGTAAGCTTGAAACATTTCGGACTATTACGACGCTACGCCATGCTGTGCTTTAGAACATTTGAGTAGTTGGCGAAATTCAAGTTAAATACACTAGTGGTACATTAAAAATAAACTTAGGAAGAGGCGCTACGGTATGTGCGGCATGTTGTGCGTAGTTCCGCTCATGTAAGTAGAATATGCTATATAGGTAAGATAACTTTGGATATTCCAAGTGAAGACAACATTTTTTAGTACCCCTGTATTATACATGAGCTAATAAAAAGCATCTTGGAAACATCACAAATAATCAACGAGGAAGTCAAAACAGCAAGCAGCTATCAGGAGCTAGCAACCCAAAAAAATTCACAGATAACCAACGACACCAAATATAGAACATTTAATCTCATATGCAATATGTTTACCTTTGCAAAAACTATACTTAGCTTGTCAGTTAAAAAACACAGTACACAGAAAACCCTTCAGACACAAAAACGTAAGCTTAGAGTTACGCCTCTTTTAATAATTGAACAATAACCATACTAGTCAGTAAACTAGTTAGTCAAGTTCAGTTTGTATTTTGGCATTTAAATGATGTTATGCGTTCATCCCATACACTAGTAGGTCCTGTGACATCAGTGTGCATTAGAAATTTCCGTGTAAGCTTTGTCTTAGGCTTCAGCTCCGCTCTTTTCCTGGCAGCTAGCATCAATAATAAAGATAGATGATTTCACGCATTAAACCTAAGCAAATGGAGATCAATTATGCATGAAATAAATGACATGTTCCTCACGCAAACTGACAAACATGACACAGACAAAATAGATTAAGAATGGATAACCGGCAGAATCAAATGGCTAATATGCGACCAAAGAATGCACGGATACTTTCTGGAGTAATACAAACAGTACATGATATGTATTCCAATTTTTTTAAAGCGCGCCATTGAACATTTTGATGGACCAGAACAATAATAAGTTGGAGTGTTCTTTTCCTTGGTGCCCCAGCGATATCTGCCCAGCGAACAAAGATCCGCAGTTACTATTTGTTAGTGGCTCACTCCATCGGCAACTATGCTGCAAAACTAATGAACCTTGAAACAGCAGCAATCCAATATATACAGTATGAATAATTTAGTCAAAAGAATAGTCATGATAGATTGACAATCCGAAGATATCGGCAACATAATTCTAACATGGGGGCAAGCATACAAAAAGGAAAAAAACAAAATATAGGGAATAAAATCCATAATGTCTATTTATATATTATTATACATCGTATAAAATTAGAAGGAAAGCATTTTTTGAGTGACAAAATTTCACAGATTAAGCTTCTTCCATACTGACAACAAAAAGAAGGTCATATGAAGCAAAATACTAACCAATTAAATGCTGAGTTCCCCTCGGTTCCATGTCTTCGCCATGTGAAGGGAGGTCGCTAATACGTGTCGCCTGTTTTGCTGTGATGAGGAGATCATTTACCGCCTCTTCTTCGGCTGAATTATGTATCTGGGGTAGCTGAAACTACTGGTGTTCCTCTGATAGATTTTTTTGAGGCTGCAGCCAAGTTCTAGATCAGTGGGAAAAGAACATGATGTGTTTACATATTTGAGCATATGGGTCTCTACCATGTTTCAAAAAGAAAACCAGAGAAAAGGAAATGTAGCCAGCATTAAATGTATGGTGAGTATATATCTAGCACCTAAGTAAGGGTTTCAATTTAGTTATTCTCGATGGGGTACGTAGCCATTAAAAGTGAACTATTACGTCCATATACAAAGTGCAATGGACATGTGCATCAATTAAATTGTGCTATCTTCAAGTTTTTTAGTTTTATGGGGGTGAACGTATAAAAGCATTTTATGGTGATTTCTAAATAGATAAGAGTATTTTAGGTGTTTCTTTTCTTATTGACGATGGTGCATAGTTTACAAATAGATATAGAGTATTTGGGACTTTAGATTAACATATCCATAACGACATAAGTAATTTATAAATATGGAGGTATTTTGGGTGTTTTTTTATTTTGTAGTAGACCTTCAAAGAGAATGGAAGGTTTTTAAAACCAATTACTAGTAGAATATCAATAGATAGATTTTAGTAGCCACGATATAAAATGGTACCGGAATCTCACAAATTCGAGCGTAATTTCCATGAGATGTGGAACCTGCGCGGAAAAAAAAAAGATTCTCTTCAAGAAAGAAGAAGAAGAAGAGAATTTCTGACGGAAAAGCAAAAGGGAAATTAAAAGATTATCCCGTACATTTTGCAATTCAAGCATCCGGCGTCTTCCCTCTTCACTCTCTATCCATCCTTCAGCTCACTCGCCAGCTAAATCCGAGCACCGCCTCCCCGCGTGCGCCTCTCCCCGCCAGCGCCGGCGCGGGAGACGCCATGCCGCTTGCCCTCCCCTTCCTCCACCTCCCGCCCAACTCCGCCCCTTTCCATCCCTTCCGGATCCACCGCACCCAACTGTCCCACCCTCACATCTCCCTCCGCACCCGACGCCCCTCGATGGCGGCGGCGGCGGCCGATGCAGAGAACCCGTCAGCATCGGTGGACGTCGATATGGTTCGCGGGCGGGACGGAGTGTGGACGGCGCGTTCCCCAACGGTGGTAGTCCTGTGGGACCTCGACAACAAGCCCCCGCGCGGGCCGCCGTTCCCGGCGGCCACGTCCCTCATCGCCGCCGCCTCCCTCCTCGGCCGCGTCGTCTCCATCTCCGCCTTCGCCAACCGCCACGCCTTCACCCACCTTCCCGCCTGGGTCGCTGCCGAGCGCCGCGACCGCCGCGCCCTGGACCGCGCCGAGCGCGCGGGGCTCGCTGCACCTTCCGTGCCCTACTCGTGCGCCGTGTGCGGCCGCCGTTTCCCCACCCGCCCCGACCTCACCCGCCACTTCCGGCAGCTCCACGAGCGGGAGCGCAACAAGAAGCTCTCCCGCCTCCGCTCCCTCAAGGGCAAGAAGCGCCAGAAGTTCCGCGAGCGGTTCATCACCGGCAACACCAAGTACGAGGACGCCGCACGGGAGCTCCTCACCCCCAAGGTCGGATACGGGCTCGCCACCGAGCTCCGGCGCGCGGGCGTTCATGTCCGTACCGTCTCCGACAAGCCGCAGGCCGCGGACCACGCGCTCAAGCGCCAGGTGAAGCACTCTGTGGCCTGTGGCGTCGACTGGATGGTGCTCGTCTCCGACGACTCTGACTTCACCGATACGGTGCGCAACGCACGCGCCGCCGACTTGAAGACTGTGGTGGTAGGGGACGTGTGCCGCGCGCTTGGCAAGGTTGCTGACATTTGGTTGCCATGGGACCGAGTCGAGAATGGTGAGGTTGATGAGGAGATGCTGAGGAGCTGTACACTTCCGGAATTCGGAGAAGATCAGGAGGATCAGCGGGGTGAGGAGTTCAGATTGGATTGGGATACCAGTGAGTTGGATGATGTTGTTGATGAGATTGTTGGAATGAGAACCACTTTGCTTGGGGCTACGACAATATCTGCATTTGCCGATGAGGATGTTACAGATGGTATATTTGGAGTTGAATTGAACGGTGATAGCATGTTTTGGAGTAGTGACGATGAGGAAGAGGATGGTTACTTGTGAGGTTCACATGGGGATTTACAGGTAAACAGTAAACACGTGTGTATGGATACATTTCTTGTTTTCTGTACATCTGATGATCAATTGATCATGTAGCAATTAGAAAACTATTGTAGAATTAGCAGCAACTAGATTGTATTCCCTGGAAAATTAACCGAATCGTGAAATATTGGATCAGTTTGCTTCAGTCACCATGTGCTCTCTGTGGCACCTGTATTTGGCAACTAAATTGAATTAGTTCGCCTCTTTCGTTTTTAACTTCTATTTTTGAGCATGGTAGCAGACTAAATTTGTTCACTTTGGTGATTATCCACCATTGCAACATTGTCCATAGAATTGAAGAAAGCTTGTATCAAATTTTCAAGCCGTTATTGGAACAGACATTTCTCCACCTTATACGCAGCTGGAAGTTCCTATTGTTTTTCAGTGCATTTCACTCAGGTAGTCAGGTTTCAGAATGAATTACAACAACCCAACTGATCAGCACCACAGGCTTGTGTTTTGCCTTCCTGCACACTCTCCGGAACTAACTTCTCATATGTCATACCGATGTGCAATTGCTTCACTCACTACTTTTCTACTTAAGAGTAGAGTAATTCTTTTCTAGGATCTACTATTTCATCAAATAATTTAGCCTTGAAATTTTTACCAGTAAAGAGAGGGCTATCGCAGTTGTTTGCAAACCCTGTTCAGGTGGTTTCCGTTCTGATGGCGCTTCAGTGCTTTCAAGAGCCTGGGGCTTTCACCGGACTTTCTTCTCATTACTTCTCGCCTCTATAAGCATAGTTGCACATGCTCCTAATTCATAGGTGCTTATCGTCATGATTATCATGCCAGCATCATTCCTGCTCTGCATTTCTCCAGTCAGTTATTCTAGAAAAAAAAACATTATCTTCCTGGTATTTGTCAATTTTGGCAGTTGAAGCCCATGCTTCATTCATGGAGATTGCCTGGAAGTGTGCTCAATTATTTTCTTCTGGCCAAAAGGGTATGGAAGTTGGAGGGCGTATATAAGTTCATTTCTCTCCACCAAACCTTTTGAAAGATGAACACCTTTTCTCTGTTTTATTGTAGAAACTGATCATGTGATTGTGAGAATAGGTGCAGCTGTGCCAGAATGTAAACAGTGGAGATGAGACAGAGTTGCTTCCCTTCTTTGTTATATGGGAGTAATGAACAAAAGGTCTGATGCTCCTGTTATATGGGAGTATGTAACTGCTAACTTGAGGTCCCATGTTTTTTAAAAAAGAAAATGTATCATGGAGCTTCTGTAATGTTTGGAGGCTGCAGTAATTCTTAACGTATAGGCCTGTTTGGATGAGGGGGACTGTACTTTAGTCTCTGCCACATCGGATATTTGGACACCAATTAGAAGTATTAAATATAGTCTAATTACAAAACCGATTGCATAAATAGAAGCTCATTCATGAGACGAATCTATTAAGCCTAATTAGTATATGATTTGACCATGTTGTGCTACAGTAAACATATACTAATGATGGATTAATTAGGTTTAATAGATTGGTCTCGTGAATTAGCCTCCATTTTTGCAATTGGTTTTGTAGCCTATATTTAATACTCCTAATTGGTATCAAACATTCGATGTGACGGGACTAAACTTTAGTCCGACAGATCCAAACATGTCCTCACTTGCAGAAGAATAGGGCAGGAATCTGAAAACCCAAACTGCAGTCCATGCTATCTGCTCATCTCTTCGAAAAGCCTTTCTTCCCCCAATCAATTTTTTCGCCTGCGAGTACTGAAGAGAAATTGGCAGCAAGTGTTGTTATATCCACTTCTTTCTGTAAGACTTTGACTTTCAATGCAAGCACAAGCAGTGGCAGGAGCCCTGTTTTCCAAAAGGTACTCCAGCTACAAAATATTCTAGTGTGTTGGCATTATACCCTGTACTGTCTCGTGATGTTAAAAGTTGTACACGAGACGCATTTCGTCAGGCTACGAAGTCCCGCTAACAGGATTTGTTCATACTGCATTCTCTGCGTTTATGAAGCAAGGGACTTTCGCAAAGGTTGCAAACATCCAGATCGGAATAAGATTAGCCATTCCTGGTATTCAGGCTGCAACTTTGGGATAGCACCGTGATACAGGGATGCCTGAATTGGAGATCGAATCTGAATAAGATCCTGTTTGTTTACCAGTAAGATTATATAATCTAGTTTATATATGATGGATTATATATTCTGGAATAAGTATGATTTTAGCAGCTTATGGATTATTATAATTTAGGAGGTGTAGATTATACAATCTAATGAATAAGTTGGAGTGTTTGTTTCCTTGTGAGACTATTTTTTTTAGATTTTAAGCTAAATTATATAATCTTATGGGCAAATAAACCGGGCCTAAGGTTTCCACCCAAGATTATATAATCTGGATTATAATCTATTATAAGCTAGAGGGGAGTAGCTTATTGGATTATGATAATCTAGCTTATAAATTAAAATAATCTAACTATAATCTATAGTATTTTTGTTTCGTACTATAGATTATGAGCTAGATTATCTAGTTTAGGTGGGAAACAAACAGCATCTAAATCGCTCGGGGCTCGAACTTTTCAGCCACAGGATTGTCCTGCAGTTGCAGTTGACTTCGAGGAGTGAACAACGGTTTTGCGTGGCTGCTGATTGGGGATGGTCCTATCGTGAAGAACAATCGAGCCCATGAAGTTCAGCTTGAGGATTGGCGTTTCCGCGTTTGGCATCTGCTGCAAGGGATGATTGCTTTTCACTCCTGGGGAACAAAGTTCAGTTTAAAAACCAGACGAAAACATAAGAAGTGCCTGGCCGTGCTTACGCGCGTATCGTTAGGATTAGCTAAGGAGAATCGACCCTCTGCGGCAGCAACTCTGTACGGGAAGGCAACGCCCGCCGCCCTTCCCTGTCCGGCTGGCCCACCCGTCAGACTCCCTGACCCTGGGTAAACGCGAGAAAGTAAAAGGTTTTTTTTTTTTTTGTGGGACGCTCCCAAGACATGAATTTGTACATCACACGCTGCATTCTTCATTTTAGTACGTTGGACACTCTAAATATACTATTTTGCTTCCTACACATCAGTTCTATTAAAAAACAGATTTGCAGCCACCGAGGGAGAGAATGCCTAGCAAATGGACGATTTTGCCCTTGCTTCATTTTGTGACCGGCGTGCAGCGGCTGCTAGCCCTATCTCTATCTCTTTATTGCATTTTTCTCTTCTGCACGCACAACACCCCATTCCTGACCTGCTAGCTGCTGGGCAATCGCACGCAACTGAGCAACGAGCTTAGTATGCAATTGCCGGCGCTCCAATCAACCTGACCTACAGGTGAGCAACAAGGTAAGCGATGGAGGCGGTCAAGGTGTATGGTGTATGGTAGAATGGCGCTGGAATATCTTGTGCAATTCTATTGTGAAGATTGTAAGTAAACTGGATGAAATCTTTTGACATGCTAAATTGATGTAATTTAAGACATGTTAAGATTTGTGACATGCTGGTCACTTATTCGTACATATTATTTTATGACATGCCAAGTTGTGTAAAAAAATATTATTTATGTGAACTCTTTGATATGGTCTGGTAGACATTGTACTTGCCAAATATATTAAAAAATTACTACTGGAAGGCTGTCCCGCGGCCATCAGTCCCTAGTTTAGTGTGTAATTAAGCTCATAGGCATTTTGGTCTTTTTACTAGGCCGTCACTCCTCACACTAGAAAAGACTAATTTTATAGAAGTGATGTGCTTGAAATAAAACTACATTTTCACGGTGTTTATGGACCTAAATCAATAAGTGGAGTGTGCTGGGCACAAAACCACCATTTGATGGTGTCCGTGAGCCAAAAAACCCAAAGTAAAAGATCACCTGCTACTACAGTAGTAGTACTACCGTACTAGACACACCAGCCACGAACGTGGTTCCTCCGTCCGCTGTCCACGCCGCCACCGAACACCTGACGCGACCTGGGCGAAGGGAACCGTCAGGAAGCAGCGCCGTTCGCCGACACGAGACCCCAGTAGCAAGCGGCGGCCAACCCAAACCGGTGCATCGCCTTCGGTGTCCCGACACGTCACACTGACAACCCCCAGTCACGCGACGCATCCTCTCCTGCCTCTTCGTTGTTACGCTCGCAGTCGCAGCATGTCCCGAGCAGGACACCGGACACTGCACCTGCACTAGCCAAGCGGTGCAGGCTGCGGCAGAGCAAATACCCCAGCCGCCGCCGCCCGCCGGCCACCGGCCAACTCCGGCCGCTCAAGGATACTGCGCGCGCGAGAGCCAGACAATCCCAAACCGCCCGCCGCCCCGCCCGCGTTGGCGAGGAGGAGGAAATCCAAGGGCCGGAGCCACGGCGGCAGCCGGCAGGGCCCACCCGCGCGGGGCGGCATCGGCATCCCCCACCGAACCCGAACCGAAGCGGATAACAACGGCGTCGCGGTCGGCCCCCACCCGCCTTGTCGGGCCGGGGGTGCGGGCCCCGCGCTACGCGACACGGGCACACGCGGCCCGGCCCGACCCGCCCCCGTTCTCTCCCCACTCCACCCACCACTTCGCTCTCGCGGCCGCGCGGCCGGGGAGGGGGACCTCTCGGCTGTCCGCGTCGCCGGCCGCCACGTGGCCGCCCGGCCGCCCGCGCATGCCGGCGCGCGCTACCTGTCCCGTCCCCGTCGGTCGCCGCTGCACGCCTGCACCGTTCCGGCTCGCTGCACCTGATCCCGGTCCATACCGCCCGTCCGTTCGCTGCATGTCACCCCTGGCGGCGCGACACGTGGTGCTGAACACGAGGGCGGTTCACGGCGCGCGCACCGGCCCGTCGGCGGCGCCGAGACGGTCGCGGTCGCGGGTGGGGTGGGCGATCGACCGCGTCGCTTGCTTTAGGCGAGGAGCCCAGTCCGGGACCTGCTGCGCCGCCAGCCCGCGGCTGCGGCATGCCAGATTCGGTGCAACGTAACGTAAGCAAGCGACTAATGGCCGCCGTCGCTGGACGGGCTGCGGCCGCCGCCGTCGTAGCTTTTTTGCGGCGTTCAGAACTGGGCGTGCGTCTTGCCAGCCGGGGGCACCAGGCCGGTTCACATCAACGCACGGGCATCTACGTTACATCAGCGGGGACACAAGTACACGGAGAAATCAGACGCGGTGGTGAGAACTGGTTCACTCAGAGAGAGAGAGAGAGAGAGAGCATCAGTGCGCGCCGACCACCAATTATTTCGGGCGCACTAATGGCCGCACCCGTCACACCGAAACTAACGAGCGACTAGTTTACTCCGGTAATCTCCCTGGCGATAAGCTCATGGTCGCGGTCACCACAAGCGCCGGCCGTCCCTGTCGCCGGGTCGCCACACACAGCGCCACACGCGCACAGGCGCGCGCACCGACTCGCGCCCCACGCGAAAGATCCCAGGCGCGCACGCCCTAATCGCCCGCCCACCAACTCGCGCGCCCCACGCTAATCCCCACCTGGCCGCAGGCCTAATCCCCTCCTATTTATAGACCCCACCGCTCATAGGCGCAGGAGAAGAGGGAGAGAGGGGGGCAGGTCAGAGGGGAGAGAGGGAGGGAGACCAGTAGCAGCAGCAGCAGCAGCAAGCGCGCCCCACGCCACGCTACGCCACGCCACGCTACCCCGCCGCCGCCGCAGCCACTGCGAGCTGCTGCCGCCGGATCGGGGGATGGAGAGGGACGCCACCGCGTTCTACCCGCCGGCCGCGCCCGCTGCGGCGCCGCCCGCGGCGCTGGCGGGCGCTGGCGGCGTGGGGGCCGCCGCGGTGGGAGGGAACGCGCGCGGCGGGGGCGGAGGAGGAGGGAGGCAGTACCGCGGCGTGCGGATGCGGAAGTGGGGCAAGTGGGTGGCGGAGATCCGGGAGCCCAACAAGCGGTCGCGGATCTGGCTCGGGTCCTACTCCACCGCCGTCGCGGCGGCGCGGGCCTACGACACCGCGGTGTTCTACCTCCGCGGCCGCTCCGCGCGGCTCAACTTCCCCGACCAGCTCGACGGAGCCGCGGTGGCCGAGCGCCCCGAGGGCCAGAAGGACGGCGGCGCGGGGCTCACCGCCGCCGCCATCCGCAAGAAGGCGGCCGAGGTCGGCGCACGCGTCGACGCGCTCCACTGCGGCGTCGGTGGCGGCGCTCCGCCGCCCCCGCCGCTGTCGTCTCACCGCCGCCGCGCCAAGAACCCCGACCTCAACCGGGAGCCGACCCCGGACACCTCCGACGACGAGTGAAGCGCGCTGATTTTGTCTTCCCTTCCTCCTCCTCCATCATCTACTAGTCTCTAGTCCTTTAGGCAACAACTACTCACTGATGAGTAGCTAGCTAGCTAGCCAGCCAGTAGTAGCAGTAAGCAAGCAACCAGATAGCGTGGCGCCAGGCCAAACGGATGGGCGTGGCGGACGCAACGCAAGGTGTTCGGTGGAATGGGGATGAGCTCAGAGGTAGCCAATAATGGAGCCGCGACGTCGCCGTCAGGGCGGGAAGCCGTAGTAGGAGGAAGCCTAGGGTCGTGTGCGAGCTGTGCCGTTTGGACCGGCGGCGACGTCGACGGCGACGGCTCGAGCAGGGGCAGGAGACGCAGACGGGTGCGTGGGTGCGTGTCAGTGTGTGCGGGCATGTAGCTAAGCAAAGACGGCTATGTACCTCTCCTCTTCACATAAAGATGTGTGTAAAGAAGAAAAAAAGATACCCGGCAAGCAAGATCGACAAGAGCTTCATGAATCTTTTGCATGCTTCGTGTTTTCTGATTCCATGGTGCCATTTGAATTTGGAAACCAACAGGTGTTGTGATCCGAATCCCGGGCCTATTTGGAACGTTGGAATATCGTGGGAAAAATTCAGACTCGGAATAAGTTGCTCTTGAAGTGAAAGTACCATTTGAATTTGAAAACCGACAAGTGTTGTGACCGCAACGAATCTCAGGCTTGTTTGGAACGTTGGAATTTCGCTTGAAACTTTTAGTTACGAATAGTTTGATCTTGAAGTGGAAGTATCATTTGAATTTGGAACCACCACGTATCCTGATCCGAATTCACCTGTTTGGAACGTTGGAATTTCGCGGGAAAGTTCCAATCTATGAGTAGCTTGCTCTTGAAACGGAAGTGCCGTGAGTTTGGAAACCAAGGCGTGGTGTGGTGCTATCGAATCTCGGGCCTGCTTTGAATGTCGGAATTTTGCACGAAAAATTCGAAATTATGAATTAATTTGCTCTTGAAATGTAAGTGCTATTGAATTTGGAAATCGACACGTGTTGTGATCGAAGGTCTATTTGGAATGTTGGAATTTCGCGGGGATTTTTCAAATTATGAATAACTTTCTCTTGAATGAAATAGGAAAAAGGGTCGTGTTCCAGAGTGGGCTTTGCGCGATGCTCTGGAGTGAACCTTGCATGGTCTCAATGCCACACCGGGTCATATATGTTTGGCTGAAAGAAGCAGCAATGATTTGCGCGAGCCGGCTTTAGCACCTCCTCGCACGCCCCGGCCCCCTCGGGAGTGGCCCTCGTGTCACCTGCCGGCGGTGGCGGCAAAGGATGAGGAGGCAGCGGGCACCCAGGACGGCGGCGCTGGCCGCCTGACGTCGACCGGGGCGCAACGTTGCGGTGCCGCGCGGGGATTGGCGACGTGGCCGGCGCGGCGGACGCGACGGGCGACGGGCGGACACGGGGGGACGGACCTGCCGTGCGAGGCGCGCCCGCCCGCGGAAAGCGATGGATAGGCGGTGGCGGTGGCCGCGACGGGGTCGGGTGGGCCGGCTGGCCCGGTTGGTTCGGCCGTGGGGACGGCGTGGACCGTGGCCGCCGCCGTGCGTGGGGTCTCCTCGCCGGCTGGCTGGCCAATAACCCGCGTGTCGGCAATTGATTACGGCGCTCGAGAGAGAGCAGCGCCGCCCTGGAGCCTGGACGGGAAGATTCGTGTGGGCTCTGACCATGTGGAGTTGGGGTACGGCGCCTGGGCCATGGGCGCCGGGCGGCGTGGTCTGCAGTCCGCTGCCCAAAATTGCCCAGTCACCTTTCACTCACGGCCGGTGTGCTGCTTTATCTTGGCTCAACGAGAAATGTTTCTGTTACACCACCAGCGAACAGTGAACGTGTCGTGTCGAGGTCGAGGCACGTTGAACTCGAAACCCGAATATGTGAGCCTTTAGGTCAGTATTTACGATTAAAGAATTAAAAATCTATAATTAAATACTAGAGAATTATTGTGTAATCTCGTAATGAAAGAGAAAAAAGATTTCAACCGGGAAATGCTATGGCGTGGGACGGATATTTTGAAACAAGTAATGGATATGGACATTATGATCACGATTCATTCACAACGATTTATTCTTGTGATTGATTATGTGCGAGTTAATTGCTATTACTCTGTTTGATGGCGTTGATGACATCCAAGTGCATCCTCTCGTCCCCGGACTCTCATATATATCACCCGGTGTCTTCTCCTCTTTCAAACACGCGAACACAACTCTTTTCCTCCCTCTGCTATTTTTTTCATTCCCATCGCCGGTGCTGCGCGCACATCTCTGACGAGACCGGTTGCCTCCGGAACCATCGTCCGCTGAAGGTCCTGCACGGAATAGCGGGGCAATCAGGTTTTTCGGGAGCGTCTTTATGCGACTGCTCGCCCAGAACCGTGACGTCTTCACTGGCGTACTGTTCACCATCCGTCCATGCGCACCAGCTCCGTTCGTCGACATCGTCACCCGTACCTCTTCGTCGCCTGTGTACGACTACTTCCTGAAGCTTTGTGCGACTACTTTCTCAACGAGTACGACTGCTTCATCGACAAGTACAACTATTCGGTGCTTTGATCGACTACTTCCTGAAGCTATGCGACTACTTTTTCAACGAGTACGACTGCTTCATCAACAAGTACAACTACTCGGTTCTTCGATCGACTACTTCCTGAAGCTGTGTGACTACTTCTTCGACGAGTACGACTGCTTCATCAACAAGTACAACTACTCGGTGCCTCAATCAAGTACCTCTTGCTCGATCGACTACTCCAACAACTCGTACGACTACTTTCTGAAAGACATCTGCACTGCACCGATTTCGTTCGAGTACCTCAAGCAGGCCAGTCGAGCATGTCTGCTCTAGCTGGTAACGCTGCATCCGGTGCCTCCGGCACTAGACCCACCTCGAGATATAGACTGATACTCCTCTATTTTATTGAATTCATCGTTAATTTCTTGTTAACTTTGAACACGTGCGCATACCTTGTTTCACTCATCATAGTCATAAAATTATTAATAAATTGTATATGTAATTTTGAAATTAAAATATACCTAAAAATGCCTATTTATCAGACAAACCCAAACAAAAGGCCGTGAAAGAAATATCTGCAGCCTGAAAGCTCTAGTAGCTTTCGAGTGCGGTGTCGCAGAACATTCCGATTGGACAGCTCACGGCTGTGGCGGCAGCGATCAGGCAAGCGTGGACGGCAGCGAGCCCCGCATATAGTATCGGCGGCGAAAACGACCGCGATCCAGCGCCTGCGATCTCGAGAATCCATCTGGGTCGGCGTCAGCTCCCAGTGCGAAACCCCGGGAGCTTTGGAACGGCGCGAGGTGGTGGGTGCCGCCCGCCGGCCGCCGGCACGGGGTTCCCTCGCCGACACGGACCACCCCGGCGAGGAGCCCGGCCGCCGACCAGGACACAGCGGTTTGACCGGTTCGGACCGTGCAGTCTGCCGCGCACTGCAGACCTCTGTCAGTTGACATTTCTGAAGGTCCAACGGCGTCAGACTTTTCTGGCGTCTTGGCAGCGCATAAACTTGTTCTTTTTAAATCCCTGTACTTGCCTGCATGGATCGCAGGATGATCGCAATCGTATCACGGGCAATATTCTAGTCCGTGTCGGTTCCGGATCGTCGTCTGAACCTCACCGACGGCGGCATGGGTGGCCCGGGGCGGCCGGACCCGGTCAAGTGGTGGGGTCGGATCGAGGAGCTTGATGGGGGAGCTGTGGTGGGAAGCTGTGGGTCAGCCGGTTGGTCCCCGTCGAGGTTGGGCCTGGTTCTCTGAGGTGTCCCGTGTCCGGCCGCCGGCCGCCGGCCACCGATCGCATACTAAAATCGTGCACGCCGGCGGCCGACCAGCTGTTTCTACGAGCCTCGCCCTTGCGTTCCGTTCCGTCACGGCAGAGTGCAAGGAGGTGGTGCCGCTGGTTCGCTGGCTGGTTCTGAACGAGGATTGCGACGCCGCCGCCGCGCCGGCGTGGCTCGTTTGGTTTTGGTTCAACCCGAAACAGGTGGGAACGGGTCGCTGTCCGAGGCAGCGGAGCCGGCGGCGACCCCGCAAGTGGAAGCGGCTGTACCCGGGCGGGAGGAGGGGAGCCAGCGGTCGCCTGGTCGTGCGCGGTGCACGCCGGCGTTTGCTGTTGCTACTACGGCGTCGATAGTCTTCGCGGATTGGATGGACCTGCAGGTGGGCTGGGTCCTGGTGTCGGGCTCTGCAGCTTTGGCGAGGCAGCTCCTCGCAGACCTGGACCAGCTCTGGACTGGGTGTGTTCTGTCACGCCGTGATGAGCGGTCGATATGGTTGTTCGGTGCCTTTTTTTTTTCCCTCCGATTGCGGCACGAATGTGGGTGTTCCTACGACAACTAAACTTGGATAAAACGTAACAGACGACCATAAAACCCGATGCAAACTAACCGCTAGTTTTAGCAAGAAAATGCCTCTACGACATGTGAAACGTAGAACAAGAAAGTTCGGCAAGCCTTGAACCAAATACACCTAAGAAACTAGCTATGACGCACACGGCAAATTTCGACAAGCAATCAGATAGGAGTGTGGTGATGATATTTCCACTGTCCATTATTTGGTCTTTATTTCCTCGTGTTGTTATCAGACTTGCGAAGTGTTCAGAAGGCATACTACTGTTTCATTTGCCAATAATTTATGAGAAACGCAGCTTATTTGCCGTGGATTAGTTGAACTACGGTACTTTGTATTATTTAGTAAAATAAATCAACGGCGCTGCGATGATTTTACTCCGAAAATCAAGAGTATGAAAAGATAGTATCCTTCCATGGACCATGGTAATAGTATCTCGAGTACCTTTTTCAAAAAAAAAATAGTATCTTGAGTACCGCGTGTACGCCATTTACGTATAGGTTCTGGAACACACTAGCAATTAGACAGAGAAGAAGTACATGTGCACTGTGTTAGTTGCTGCCACACGTTTAACACATGCATTGGGAAAGGGAAAACCAGCAAGCAGAGACCTTCGACACTACTCCGTACTAGTAGACGACCTAAAGCCGGCCACAGACGGCGACCGTACACGCGTCCGGTCGCAGAAGGGACCGAGCGGCTAGGGTAGACGAAACCTTTGACACGAACAAGTGAACGACCAGGGGCAGCGTGACGATGAACAGCCCGTAGTATAGCTAGCAGACTACTACTACAGGTAGCTCTAGTGAGTTGTAGTGCTCTCGTCATGCTCTGAAAAGACTCGAAACCACCGACGACCTGAGTACACGCACTGATCTACGCGCAGAGGACGATTATTGAGTGGTGAGCTGCTAGGCATACGCAGATTAGACGACGCAAACGCATCACGTTGCTGCTGACGCACGCACGTCGTCAGCTACGCGAGGATCTTGAGCCGCTTCACCGACTTGGCAAAGTCCCTGCATATAGAACGAATTGAAAATTAAATTAATTAGCATTGCTGTTAGCTTAGCATAGCTGATCAACTGGTCTTATGATATGTACGGAGACGACGTGCTATATCATACTGTATGTATCAGAGATTGTGCGGCAACGGCGGCGACTTACTCCCACGGCACGTCTCCGACGAGCAGCCAGTCCCCCTCGCCGTCCTCGTAGGTCACCACGTAGGGATGGTGGCCACGGCGGCGCTCGCCGTCCTGGGTCGCCGCCTCCCCCTCCGCATCTGCACCTGCGCCTTTGTTCGCAGACGGGAACATGCGGCCGAGCGTGCGGAGCAGCTCCTCGTACGAGCCGTGGAGGGAGACGTCCACCTTCCGCCCGATGGCCACCCCTTCCATCCTCACCTTCACGTACCCGCCGCCGCCGCAGCTCCACCTGTGCGCGCACTTCACCGGCGGCCACCCCACCAGCCTCTTCCTCCTGCAGGTACGGCGCGGATGCATTTCAGTCATCGGCGCAAAGAAACCCAGCGGCGGCATGAGGTGCGCAGATTTAAACCAGCTGCCGCTACTCACTTGTTGCTCGTTTCACGGTCGACGCTGTGGCGGTTGGCGTCGCCGCCGCCGCCGCCGCCATCGCCGTCGCGCACGAAGAGCGGGAGCGTGGCCTTCTCGGCCCTGCCGAACGCCCTCTTCCCGCAGGCGGCACCCGCCGGGGCGCCGTCGAGGAGTCCGACGAACTCCCCTCCGCCGCCGCCGCCCGGCGCATGCGGGTTCGGCGGCGCGAGCCCGAGCTCCAGCTCCATCGAATCACCTCTCCCTCGCCTCCACGCTCGCCGCGCGCATACGCGTCGTGGTCGCGCCCACAGCTGACAGCCACTCCGATCCGACGCAGCAGCAGCAGCAGCTAGCTAGTGTGAGACAGACGGAACACACAGGCGCGCACACACCAAGTCGCCAATCAAAACCCTTGCTAGACTCGAGCGATCGATCGACCACGAGCAGGGGTAGATGGATGCGCGGCGGTGCGGGCTCGTATTTATATACGTGCAGCGGCGCACATGCGGGCGTCTCGCGTGTGGGGGGTCGACCCCACCGGCGCCGGCGGGGCGGATCGGCGGATCTGGGCGGCGCAGGGGGCAGATCCGGCGAGGGAATAGACAAGGGGCCGACAGGGTGTCGGGCGCCCGGGGGACCCGGCCGTGGGCGCGCTGTCCGCCTGTCGCGCCCGCGCGCCCACCACCCCGGCCGGGACGGTCTCGTGTGGTGGGGGTGGTTCTGCCGTGGCGCGACACGACACGGCATGGCTAGTGCGCCGTGCGCGGCTGCCGCGGGGAGTGGGCGCCGGTGCCGCGCGGGCGCGGCGTAGTGGCCCTCGTGCACGCGCGCGGCGGGTCCGGCGAGCCTGCTTGGTGGAGTAGCTGGTAAGATTCGAGAGTGATGGTTCTATCTTATCGGTGGTATATGATAGTTTACTCTTTGATAACATCTATGATCAGGCACATCCATAAAAATGGATGGTTCGTAAGCTTCTTTTTTTTTTTGGAAAAGCTGTTTGTTTGTTGTAAGCTTTCAACATCCGATTTTTTGTGCAACAGATTTTATCACAAATCTCTTTTGTGTAAAACTGGTAAGAAAACAGTACAAGTGTACAACGCATTACTTTCACTCAGTATCCATCCGACATTTGTGGACCGAGACCGTGACATACCGAGAACAAATTTAAGTTTTCTGCCGGACACGACTGCCCCGCAGCCGGGCATCGCAGGGGCATGTGGGGCGCGGCTGTTTCTTGCGAGCGGTTTGCGCCGGGATTCCGATGGCCACCTCGCCCTCCAGGCGGCCCCCCTGCACGCCATCAAGTCAGGCGCAGGGCCAACAGCTGCCACTGCCTCTCGCCCGCTCCAGTGTGGCAGTGTCACTTGCCCATCTACACTGCATCTCATCGCGATCTGCGCGCATGGGCGCCACGCTTCCCCATGCCTCGCCGCCCCCCGCTGCCGCCGGCTCCCTTTTCTAGCAAGCCGCGGTAAGTTTTCTCTGCAGGCTTTCAGTGCCCAACCACCGCCCGCCCCTGATCTTTTTTTACTCCTCCAGTTGTGTCTTTGTGTGCACACTGGACGGACACTCCTCCGGTAATCATGGGCTCGCAGGGGGACAGGATTACCCGGATGTCAAAAGGTTTGGGCGTCACGCGGCGAGTGCGTTGCGACGTTGCGTCCGTTCAGAAGCAGGAAATCTGCGAGTTATCAGCAGCAAAGTTTATCTACTTGTGCAGTGTCCGGGAACTCTGCTTTGACCTGGACGGTTCATCCGTGCGCTGCATCCGGTCTGTGGGGAAAAAAAGGGGAGGGTTCGGTGCTAGTAGGGGCGGCTTGAGTCTTCCTGACCAGCGAACACGCGATGACACGCGATCACGCGAGTACAATGAACCCGCGCCGAAACCTCTTGTCCGGCCACCGGGCGGGAGAAAGAGGCAGAGAGCGGCCGCGGCGGGCGCCCCGCCTCCCGGAAGCCCAATGCGTCTCTTCGAAGTCCGGAAACACGCGCCTCGGTGGCGCTGGCGGCCGGCTCCTGCTCGGTGTCGTCGCGTTGCCACCGGCACCGCCGCGGGCGATGTGGCGGTCCGTGGTCCAGACGACGTCACGAGTGCGTGGCACTCATTGTACGTTCGTGTGTTGCTTGGATCAGAGACGCTGGCAGTTGGTTCGTGCCAAACAACAATGTTGAAATTTGGTTCGCCCATGGGCCAAAGGACTCTGGCGCCTCTTTGGTTCATTATTATCACTGGCTGATAGCTTATAGTACGGACTAGTGACCATTCCTTGGCCAAATTCTGGGAAATGAATTATTCGCCAAAATGCCGCCTAGCCATCAACGGATGCCCGTACGGTCCATCTGGCAGCCCAGCGCGTGGGTATATCGGGGGCCCAAGATGTCCACATTCTGGACTGTGCAGTCAAGCTTTGTTTTATTTTATACTAATAATGCAGACAACGCGACTCATTCCATTCAAATCTCAATCTTCCCTTTTCTTTTCCCTAATCCATTTTAGATTTTACTCCCTCCTTCCATTTTTATAAAACATAGTATAACATAGCACGGTCTTCTTTGACCATTCATCTATCATATATTATATCATTTATGGTTATAAACTTATATGCATGGTAAAAGAGTATATTTGATTACGAATCCAATCATATAAATTTTATATTATAAAAGTAAAAAATTAATAGTTAAATTATTGGTTAAAGGTCGCAAAGTTTGAACCTTGATATGCCTGTGCTCCTTGTAAACGCAGATAGTTCTTGCGTTTTTAGCTGCAACTGGCACAATGGCCACCCACTACAGCCCCCACACACCACAGTAGCACGTGCATTTCTGATTTTCTATGTGTTCTTGTTCAGGTAAAGGCGTAAAGCCGAGCGATCGGGCCGCGCAGCAGGGCAGTACCCCCGTTGCGCAGCAGGGCAGTACCACGACGGCGGGGGGCGCATCGGTCGTCGACGTGCGCGGACCTGGCGGCGTTGATCGGCCGCCGGCAAACATTCCGCACCCCAAAAGGCATGCCTGTAGGCGGTACCAGCAGCGCCGCACTGTGCGAGTGAGTAGCGACGGTGATGGGGGCGTGCGAAGCGAACGAATCCGTCGGCCACTCGGGCTGAACTGAATAAAAATCAAAACAAAAAAAGTACACATCAAACCTTTGGAGATGCGGGGTATCGATCCCCGTACCTCTCGCATGCTAAGCGAGCGCTCTACCATCTGAGCTACATCCCCGTGATGACAGTTAAGGTTCGATGATTTTTCTTAACATTTATAAAGGGCGCTTCCACGTACGACAGAGCGTTGGGTGGGCTGGGCTGGGCTCTCAGCTTGGCACCTTTGTCGGTCATGGCCCGAGTTCGCACGGCCCATGCAGGCAGAGTCCTCCGTGCGTCGTCTCCCGTCCCGCCGCAGCGGGCCACTTTGCGCAGTCCGGAGCTTAACCTTTCAGCCCCAAAACTCGGCCCGTTGGAGCCCACACTGCTGGCTGAAAACGGAGTACCAAAAACGCAGCACCGACCCATTAGCTTCAAAAATAGTAGTACTCATCACAACACAAATGGCAGATACCCTGAAAGCACCAAATGAGGAAATGGCAGGCGATCGAATCAAAAGGAAGCAATAAAAGCTCCTCAAAAAAAATCCTGCAACACTCGTCCCTTTCACGGGGTGTTTGGCAGGACTCCTCGTGACGGGCTCCGTAATGGAGAAGAGCTGGAGTCGTTTTGGAGGAGCCATGAATTATGGTTTGTTTAAAAACAGCTCCGGTTTCTCTATTTGTTTACTAAAGATGGCTCTACATACAAAATATTTGATAGGGCTTCTCCGAAAAAGGTAGAGCAAAAGCCGGGTGGAACCTTAGTCTGCCGGACCATACCACCTGTCACTCCTCGGCTCGTGCTCCTCCGTCCCTCGACGTCCCGTATGCAATTCACGCGGAGCCTTTTTGGAGTCGCCGCGTACCAGACGGCCCTTGAACGCCGGCCGTGTAACCAACGGGGCACCAACAACCGCCACCCCACCCCAACGGTTTGCACCGCACGGCACGCAGCGGCGTGTGGCTGGCCGCTGGCCTGGGCCGTGCCGAGCCCCAACAACGGCGTCGTCGTCGGCGCGCGGGTGGGGTGGGAATCGGGAGGTGAAAAGGCAACGGACAGGCCACACCGAAAGCGCAGCTGCGAGGCTGGTCTCCGCTGTTACGTCTCGGCTCGGCTCTGCTCGCCTCTCCCTCTCCTTCCTCTGGTCCAAGCCCTCCACCCCACCCCACCGGCCACCACCACTCCTTCCGTTCCGACTTCCGAGTCGTCGAGTCCAAGTTCCCCCCCTGCTCCTCTTCCGTTCGCACACGCAGGAACGCGCGCCGCCGGCGGGCCGATGCACCCGAAGCTGTCGCGGGCCGCCCGCAGGCTCCTCTGCTGCGGCGGGCCTGCCTCCGGGGAGGACCTGTAAGTCACAAAGCTTCTTTCTTGGTTCGCCAACGTTGCTCTTCCGTCCCTTCTCTGCGCTATTGAGCGTGCGTGGGTTCGCGGAATTCCGGAATCCGGCCCGCCGTGTGAGCAGCGCGGCGATTGGTGTGGTATGCGCGCGCGCGCAATATATAGGTGTTTGGGTTTCTGGCGGCGGTGAATTCGGCGCGCCTCTTTTGCTCGGTTCGCGGTGGGTTTTTTGCTTGATGACGCCGCCGGATGCCGGTGCGGGTTTCAGCGATGCTAAATCGTTTCTGGTTCGGGTGTAAGCGAATTTTGCCGAATACTCAGGGTGGTGCCAGAGCTGACTTGTTGGTGCTCAATTTGGTGGGAAAGGAGACGTCTTGGATTGGTTTCAGAACCGGTTCTTAGAAGCGATTTTGTTGGAGGTGGAACTAGTGGGGATTTGGGTGCTCCTGTTTTTGTTATCTGTTGGTAGAGGATGTCAGCTTTATTCTGTTCCTCCTTTTCATACCACTTTTTTCCAGCTTTAGGAAATTATGTGGAGAATTGACATATTTGTCTGCTCTGATGAATCGTCCTAACGATAGCACAAATGATGCCTGATCGATTTTCTGTGCTCTGATTAGGCAAATTTGTTCATGGGGCATAAGGGGATTTCTATCAGTGGAATTGGATGAGTTGATCACCTATGTTATAATTGGAAGATTAATTGATTGGTAGTAGCTTATCCTGTGTTTCATGGCTTTGGTTTGCCAGGTCTGACGAAGGGAGTGGATCCTTGAGGTGGGTGTTCTCGTTGAGGGAGCTTCGATCGGCAACAAACAGCTTCAACTACGATAACAAGATTGGAGAAGGGCCATTGGGTAGTGTGTATTGGGGACAAGTTTGGGATGGCTCTCAGGTCTCTGCTCTGTGCATCTTGTTCCTTGCTGTGAATTATTTCTCCTTTTGACTTTACTGTTTTTAGATTCTCGCCTTTTCTGTTGGCCCCGTCACAATTATTCTGCACGGTTGAGCAATTTTTATTCGTACCTCTATCACAGAATTGCCGAGCAATCACTATCGGTTAACTTTTCTTGATTAGTTTTGGAACATTGATCTTTGATTGTGTTATTATTAGGTAGGTGGGATATGTTGTCATAGGGAAGTAAACAAAAAAAAAACATGTCAGATGAACTGGCTACAGGTTTGCAAATCTCTATCTTGTAAACAAAGGAGAGAAAAAAAGGCTGAATTTGCCTGTCGTGGTTGCAACTATGTGACATGTCTGTTTAAAAAAATTATGATTGAGTCCTCATGTTTTTGCAGAATAACCTTATTTTTAAGCATTATGGAGACAATTAGTATAGTGTTAGCTCAACAAATGAAAACCATCTTTTGAGTATAGTATGTTCCGTTTCTACCTTTGTCCTTTTTATGTGTACTTGCGTCCATTGATGCAAATTGAGTGGCTGGGGAAAATTGCGATGGCGTGCCACTCCATACATTAATGTTGATATCCAGTTATAATATATAAAACTACGATGAATTCAATGCAACCTACTGATTGACTTTGCCAATCTTTTTTTATGCAGATTGCTGTCAAGAGGTTAAAGAATTCAAAGAATGGCACAGAAGTGGAATTTGCTTCAGAAGTTGAGATCTTGGGAAGAATAAGACATAAAAACCTCCTGAGTTTCCGTGGATACTGTGCGGATGGACCTGAACGTATTCTGGTGTATGACTATTTGGCAAACTCAAGTCTCTATGCACATCTTCATGGACCACTTTCTGTGGAGTGTCTCCTTGACTGGCGAAGGAGAGCATCTATTGCCATTGGTGCTGCTCGGGCTCTCTTGTCAGTAAACTTCCTCTTTGCCCATAACAGAATAGCGCTGATAATTCATACTTTGCCGCTTTTGATACACGCTGTGTCAGACATAACTCACAAGTGCTTTCTCACAGGTATCTTCATCACCATGCAACACCTCAGATAATCCATGGGAGCATCAAGGCCACCAATGTGTTACTGGATTCGGACTTTCAGGCTCATGTTGGTGATTTTGGTCTGATAAAGCTTATTCCTGATGGTATGGACCATGAAAAGATAACCAGTGAAAATCAACGAGGCTATCTTGCTCCTGAGTACATTATGTTTGGCAAACCAACAGCAGGTTGTGATGTATACAGCTTTGGAATAATATTATTGGAGCTCGCGAGCGGCAAAAGGCCAATAAAAAAGTCGGGCTCTGTTAAGACGTATGGAATTCGCAACTGGGTGCTCCCGTTGGCGAAGGAGGGTAGATACGATGAAATCGCGGACTCAAAGCTCAGTGACAAGTTTTCAGAATCTGAGCTGAAAAGAATGGTGTTGGTCGGGCTTGCATGCACACATTCAGAACCCGAAAAGAGGCCGACAATGCTTGAAGTTGTGCCGTTGCTGAAAGGCGTATCGAAAGAGACGCTTCTGAAGCTGGAAAGAGATGAGCTGTTCAGGCCAGACTCGACCATGAGTTCCCAGGGAACATCGACTCCGGAAGGGAGCACAGACTCTGCGCCAAGGAAGGATCAAGAACTGGGTGGGGCGTGAATTGTGATAGATTGCTGCCGTAGGCGGTGTTAGAGTGCATATTTGTGGTATTGATGATTGGTTTGTGTGG